>JAGFMF010011462.1:362273-380555 GCA_019455555.1 Galemys pyrenaicus
CCAGCCCCAGGCAAGCAGCCCCAGCCGTAGCACCCTCAGACCGACCCTCAAAGCTCAGATCGCAGCCCTCCGGGGCCGCTCCACGAACCGCGGTCCCTCCGGGGCGAAAAATCCCAAGTTGGCGCGCTCCCTGAGCCGGGCACGCCAGAATCCCGGGCCGGGCTGCACCGTCCTAGCCAAACCTCGCTTCGACTGCCCACGCCTGCCCCTAGGCAAGCAGCTCCTGGCCTTGGCGTTTTCCGACCAGCCTTCAAAGCTCAGATCTCAGCCTGCTATGATGGCCTCACCGCCCGCAGTTTATGGCCTTATTTATTTTACGTCTCATTGATTTGAACATTGGTGAGAGTGGAGTATAAAAGTCCCCAACCATATGTGTATTTTCTCCAATATTTGTTTTCAAATTTGATCATAATTATCTGGTATATTTGGGTGGTCCTTCTTTTGTTGAGTATATATTCATGAGGGTTATATCTTACTGTTGTATTGTTTCCTTGGTAATAGTATAGTATCCATCCCTGTCTCTTGTTACCACTTCACGTTGGAAATCTATATTGCCTGATGTAGGTATGGCAATTCCTGCCTTCCTTTGGGTACCAATTGCTTTCAGGAATGTTTTCCATCCTTTTACTTTTAGTCTGTGTTTATCCTTGGTACTTAGATATGTTTCCTAGATGCAGCAGAAGGTTGGATTCTGTTTCCTTATACAGCTTTATCTGTGACATTTTATTAGCATGTTTAGTTCATTGACATTTAGAGAGATTATTGACAGGTAAATGTCTGTCACTGCCATTTTCCCCCTAGGTTTATGGTTCTATTTAAGTCCTTATTCAATTATTTTTCTTTTCCCACTCTTTGATTGAGATCCTAACGCTCCTTTTTATATTTCTTAGAAGTGGGGGAGGGCTCAGTGGATGCAAACTCCATAACACTTTTTTCTGAGAAGGTCCTTATCTTTCATATAGAAATTAGAGCTTTGCAGGATACACTACTCTTGACTGGCATTTTTTTCTTGGAGTGTATTGTATATGCCTTTTCATTATCCTTTCCCACAGTGTTTCTTCAGAGAAATCCCATGTTAATCTAATTAATGTTCTTTTATAGGTTACTGATTTCTTCACTTTAGCAGAATCATTATTATTATTTTTTTGTCTTGGATTCCTGGGAGTTTTATGTGTCTTGCCTTAGTTTTCATTTTATTAACATAGCTAAGTGTTCGTATTGCTTCTTGCATTTCAGTGTTCATTTCCTTTTTCAAGTTTGGAAATTTCTCCTTCACTATTTACCTAATAGGTTCTCAGTTCCCTTTTCTCTTCTCCTTCTGAGATTCCTATGATTCTTTATTTCCTTTCCTCATAGTGATTTATAATTCTTGATATGTTTCTTCATTCTTTTTCCTTTGTTTCTTTTTTTCTATCCTGCTGTTTACCTCTTTTTCATCTCAAGATTACTGATTTTTCTTTCCTTCCATTTGATTTATTCTTTCATGGCTTTCTCCTGAATTATTTGCTTCTTCCTGAAATTCTGTTATTTTTTTGTTTAAAGTTTTAATTTTAATCTTCTGCTTGTTGTGTTCCTCATAGTATTCATTTCCCTTTCTGAGTTTTATTTATACAGTTTTCATTCTTTTGTTTTCTTAATCATGGCCATCTTGCATTCTATGTCTGATAGGTATACTCTTCCATGTTTTTGTGGTTTGGTTATGGGATTTTATTTCCTCTGTGTGGTGTATTGTTACCTTGAGTGTTTGTTTACCCATTTGCATTTTTCTTTTTCCATATTGTTTGTTTTAGGCTTGCTCTGCTGTTGTTGAGACGTTTGTTCTATATGAGTCTGTCTCCTCTTCTGTGTGGTTAGTTGATGATGGGCACAGGTATGGGGGTCTCTTGCTGTTTCTTAGATGGTGCCTTGTTCTGATGCTGGAGACAGTTGAGAGGACAAATAGATAGAACTTCACCCTCTCTGGGTCTGTTTCTGTGGCTGACAGGATGGAGCATTGCTGACTATCCCTGATATAGAATGATGCCATCTGTGGCTTTAAGTAGGGTGTTAGTCTGCTCCCAATGTGCAAGTGTTGTGTGCTGAGTTTGATGATCTTTCTGAGTGTGGCTGGTACCCCATGTGAATGGGTAAGCTGGCAAGGCCCTATGAACTGGGTTGTATATCTTATTCTGAGATGCTGGTGGCTGGGCCTGGAGTTAGGGGTACTTACTGTGAAGTTGCTGAAGATCCCTAGTGTAGAGCAAGGCCCTGCATGGCACAGGCTGGATTGCTGGTCTGCTTGGAAGTGCTAGTGGCTGAGTGCTAAGTGCTGAGTGCTGATGGCTAATGCATTTCCTTAGATCACCTGGGGGCTCCGCTATGAATGGGTAGGCCTTACAAGGCCCAGGATATGGGATGTAACTGCTCTCAAGGTGCCGGAGACTAGAACTGGAGTCAGTGGTGCTTTCTGCAATTTTGTGTAAATATTTTTAATGTCCATACATTTGTAAACCACATTTCCAGATCCTGCTAATACCCTAGATTTTTTTTTTCATTTCATTGGGGAATCTTGCATACTTCATATAATTATCGCACAATGGTAGGGTCTTTAAATTTGTTGAGTTTTGTACAGAAAATGCATTATCAATGTGGTGGATCTGCTATATTTTCAGGTTAAACTGATATATTGTATGAGTTATTTGTAATTAATCAGCATTCCAGTTTTGATCAACGCGTACCTTACTGAAATTTCATTTTTTGTTTCCACAGATATCAGGAAACCTTACTGTGCCTTGGATTACAGGGTGTTCTAGAAAAAGAGCAGTAAGTAATTTTTCATTTAAAGCGGCATTTTTTTTTTCTTGCTCTGTGTTGTTAAATTTGAGAAAATTGTCATGATATTGGTAAAGGAGGCAAGTCTGAACTTCCATTAGATTATATTTTCATTTTCATCAGGAAATAACTTGAGAACCTAATTCAAAGTTATAAATGTAACTTTCAATAAAATGCAGTAATCAGCACACTATACAATCTTTGAAAATATTTTGCTATTTCAAAAAATTCAAAGGCAATTCATTTAAAAATTATAATTTTTCTGCATTCTATCAACCCAGTTAATTTTATCATATTCTTCAATAATAGTTGTTATTCTTACCCAGTTAACATTAAAAAATTAATATAACTATTTAATATTAAGTCATTTCAGTTTGACAAATGATGAGTAACTAATATTTTAATAATCTTGTTTTTCTGCTATACCTATTGATTTTTATGTTGATATAACAGAACTTCATTATAATTGTTTTCTCAAAGTATTTTATTTAGTCTATGTAAGACCCACAAATCTGTATTTTAGCAAATACCCCATGATATTTTAGTTTAACTGTTCCATAGATGGGGAACTATTAAAGGCTCTTTACCAAAAAAGAAATATGAGTAGATGTTTAGAAAGATACTTCAAGTTACTGTATGATAGTTAGGTTTGAGAATAATAAACCCGAAGGTAGAACTTCAGTAATAATCAAGATTATATAGACTCCTCTCCACATAAAGTAGGACTTTCTAGTCCACATAAAGTAGGACTGAAAAAAAAAAACATGGATGGAACATAGGATTCCACTAAAGGAGAATTCTGAAAGGTGAAAAGAAATCAACTGGTTAGGGACTCCAAGAATTAGGATGGGGACAAAATGCCCTTTTGTTGCTCTAATAGAAATTGATTCAGGCCTAGCATTTTGTGATCCACAACTTAACAAGAGAAGGAAAGTTGGATAGGTTCATTCCTATCAATAATGTGCTGTGAGTCCCAAAAACAACCGTAAATAAACCTGGCAGTACTGGTAAAGATAACTTGGAAACCTCAGTGTCAACAAATAACTAAGGAAACTGCTCTTCTTCTCGGCTGGGACTGAGATTCTTTTACCCAGAGATGCCAGATTTTTATACCAACATCAATAATACAACTAAAAGCAGCCTGATGTTAAAAATCCCTTTTTCCATGTAGGTCAAGAAACTATTTCCCTTACCTAGATAAACATGTGCTTAGCACCAGCAAGAGTGATTAAGATACCATATACACTCAGCCCAGGAAGTACACTATGCATCCCTGAGAAATGGAGGTTCTATTTTCCCACCTTGACTGATTTATTGGATGATACCAACATGAAGAAACTCCCAATAGTTGAGTTGGAGAAAATTTTGCTGATCCTTTGCATAGTACTAGCAGGGATCAGTGGAAGTCCAAGTCATGCCAGACAATCAAGCAGAGTAAAATAATACCACAAATGTTCTGAAATATAAAGTATCATGGGAAACACATTTTATAAAGGAGATAATCGAAGAGAACTTCCCATATATGATGGAGATGAAAATAGACATAACAAGAAGCAAGAACACCAAATTACCACAATCGAAGGAAAACCACAGCAAGACACATGATAATAAAGCGTTCAAGAGTCCAAGACAAGGGAAAAATAATGAAGCTAATAAGGGGGAAGAAACAGATAACCTATAAAGGAAAGCCAGTCAGGCTGACATCAGACTTATCTAAGGGATCACTATAGACAAGAAGAGATGGAGTGACATATTCAACAAATACCAAATCAACAAATGCCAACCATAAATACTATACCCTGCAAAGCTCTCCTTTCTCTACAAAGAAAAAAATAAGGATCTTCTCAGACAAACAGAATCTACAAAAATGCCTTATGGCTAAACCCACACTCCAAAAAATACTTCAAGAAGTCCTAAATTCAAACCAACAAAGGAATTAATAACAAGAACAAAACATGACAAAGAATACAATCACAAAAAGACAAACAAAATGACAAATACAGACTCCAACATATATATATTAACTCGAAATGTAAATGAACTAAACTCATCAATAAAAAGGCATAGAGTAGCAGGCTCGAGTTAAAAACAGAACCCGACCTTGTGCTGCTTCCATAAAACACATATAACTACAATAGCTAAAAATAGGCTGAAAGCAAAAGGATAGAAAACAATCCTACAAGCAATTGGACAAAAAAAGAAGGTAGGAACAGCTGTATTTATACCAGATAAAATAGATTTCAAACTAAAAAGGTTTAAAAGAGACGTAGACTGTCACTACATTATGATTAAGGGGACAATACCTCAAGGAGATATAACACTCATCAACATATATTTACCAAATGAAGAAGCACCAAATATATCAGATAATTATTATCATCTCTGAAAACAGACATTAAAGTATATATGTAGTAAGAGACTTCAACACATCTCTCTCCCCAATGGATAGATCAGTAAAACAGAAAATAATCAAGGACACTGGAGCTCTAAACAAGGATCTAGAACTCATGGCCTAACACACATCTCTAGAATACTATAACAGAAATTTGGGGTACACAGTTTCTCAAGTGCACATGGATTATTATCCAGGATTGATCACATACTGTGACATAAGACAAACATCAACAGATACACTAAGATCAAAATCATATCACCTATTTTCTCTGACCATAAAGGCACCAAAATAGAAGTAAACCATGAAAAGAAAGCAAGGAACCCTCCTGTCTTATGGAAATTGAAACCCATACTAGTGGAAGACCATTGAATCACTGAAAAGATCAAAAGAAATTAAATATCTTGAGAAAAAAGGTAATGAGGACACAATTCTACAGAAAGTATGGGATGCAACAAAAGCAGTTATAAGAGGAAAATATATAGTAATACAGGCTCATATCAAAAAAAAAAAAAGAAAGAACTCAAAGAAATAACCTAAGCTCCCATCTTAAAGAACTGGAAAAAGAACAACAGAAAACCGCAAAAGCCAGTAGAAGAAAGGAAATCGTAAAAATCAAAGCAAAAGTAAATGAAACAGAATTTTAGAAAATGATCCAAAAGATCAATGAAACCAAAAGTTGGTTCTCAGAAAAAATAAACAAAATAGAGAAACCTCTAGCCAGGTGCACAAAGATAAATAGGGGGAAAAAACCCCAGACAAATGAATAGGATCCTAAACAAGGAGAAAATTCAACAGACACAGCAAGAGGTGAGTACTTATACAAAGTAAACTATAAACATTGTTAAAAGAAATATAAGAAGACACAAAGAAATAGAAAGACATCTCCTACTCATGGATTGGAAGAATTACATATTCAGAATGGCCATCCTACCAAAAGCAATTTACAGATTCAATGCTATTCCAATAAAAAATTTCAATGACATTCTTCAAAGAAATAAAACAAATACTGATGAAATTCATATGAACATAGAAATGAACCTGGAATAGCCAAACCTCTTTTGACTAAAACAAAGTGGAAGGGAGACATCACAATTTTAGACTTCAAAATATACTACAAATCCATAATAATTAAAGCTGCATGGTACTGGAAAAAAAACAAACACACAGACCAATGGAATGAAATAGAAAACACAGAAATAAACCCAGAGAATTATGAACAACCAATCTTTGATGAAAGAGCAAAAAATATGCAATGGAACAAAGACACTTTGTTCAATAAATAGTTTTGGGAAAACTGGACTGCTACAGGCAAAAGAATGAAGTTAGACTACTACCTCACACCATGCACTAAAACCAACTCAAAATGATAAAAAAAAATAGACATAAGACCTTTAATCATAAAATATATAAAGAAAATATAGGTAAAACACTACATGACTTACATCTGAGTAACATTTTGTTATTATTATTGTTATTAAGATTTATTTAATATGTTTGATATCACTTGTAGTCCCCAGGGAATTCCCACCACCATTTCACCCATGCACCATCACCTCAGACCCTTGTGCTCTTTCTGACCTCATCCAGGTCTCTACCCCACCCCCCCAATAGCCCCAACGATCCCTTTGGTTTGTCTTTGTCTTTTTGTTCTTGTTGTGGTTTTTGTTTGTTTGTTTTTGGTTGTAATTGTTCATTTCCTTGAGTTCTCTTTTATTATTATTAGTTATTTTTTTTTGTAGTTGTCCCTTTACATTCCTCCTAAGAGTGAAGCCATCTGATATTTTTCTCTTGCCTTCTGACTCATTTCATTGAGTATAATTCCTTTTAGCTCCATCCATGTTTCTATAAAAAGCCCTAGAGTTTCATTTTTGATTGCAGAATAGTATTCCATGGTGTACATATACCATATCTTCTTGATCCAGTCATTTACTTTTGGGCATTTGGGTTGTTTCCAGGTCTTACCAATTATAAATAGTGCTGCAATGAATATTGGGGAACAGGCATTTTTTTGGATTAGTGTTTTTGTGTCCTTTGTGTAGATCCCTAGGAGTGGGATTGCTGGATCATATGGTAGTTCCATCTCTAGTAGACCGAGGAACCTCCATACGGCCTTCCATAGTGGGTGGATTAACTTGCATTCCCACCAGCAGTGTACTAGGGTTCCTTTTTCTCTACATCCTCACCAACATTTATTGTTGTTGGTTTTTTTGATGTGTGCCTTTCTTACCGGTGTAAAGTGGTACCTCATTGTGGTTTTAATTTGCATTTCCCTGATTATGAGAGATGTTGAGCATTTGTGAAGTGTCTTTTAAGTTCTTCTGCCCATTTTTTGATTGGGTTGTTTGCTTTGATTTTCTTGAGTCTTTTAAGTTCTTTGTATATCTTTGTGATCAGTCCTACACAAACTCTTTCAAAAAATTAAGGAAGAAGGAATACTAACAAATATGTTCTATGAAGTCAACATTACACTAATACCAAAACCAAACAAAGACAACACAAAGAAAGAGAACTACAGGCTAATCTCGCTAATGAACACTGATCCAAAAATCCTAGCCAACAGAATCCAACAATACATCAAAGGGATTATATCTCACGACCAAGTGGTATTTATCCCAGAGGCACGAGGATGGTTCAATATCCGAAAATCAATCAATGTAATCCAACATATCAACAAAAGGAAGAATAAAAGTCACATGATCATATCTATTGATGCAGAGAAGGCATTTGACAAAGTTCAACATCCGTTCATGATGAAGACTCAAAACCCTTGGGATAACTCAACACGATAAAAGCTATATATGACAAACCCACAGCCACTATTATTCACAATGGTGAAAAATTGAAAGCATTCCCTTTAAGATCAGGAATAAGACAAGGATGCCCACTCTCTTCCCTACTATTCAATATAACACTGGAAGTCCTAGCCAGAGCAATAAGACAGGAAAAAGACATACAAGGAATCCAAATAGGGAAAGAAGAAGTAAAATCATCACTATTTACTGATGATTTGATAATAAACTTGGAAAACCCTAAAAGCTCTACAGAAAATCTAATTAAAACAATCAACCGGGGCCTCCCAGGTGGCGCAGTGGGTTAAGCAACGCATTATGAAGCAAACCGCAGCCACTGCAGCACGGGTTCGATCCCTGCCGCCGGCCAGGGAGTGGACCCACATGGCGTAGCAGACCTCTCCTGCTGTGCCCGCTGCTCCCCTCAGCAGTGTACTTCGGTTGATTTGCCTGTTCTGCTCCCCGCTCTCTGTGGTGAATCCTCTCACCCCCCACACCTCTGGCCTGTACCCCAGTGCTTGCATGCATAAATGGATAAATCTTTAAAAAAAAACAAAAAACAATCAACCAATTTAGTAAATTAGCAGGTTACAAGATCAATGCACAAAAGTCAGTAGCCTTCCTATGTACAAACAACCAATCTGAAGAAGAAGAAATCAAGAAAAATATACCTTTAACAATTGAGGCCAAAAAAATCAAATACTTGGGAATAAACCTAACAAAAGAAACAAAAGACCTATACAGAGAAAATTATTAAACACTACTAAAAGAAATTGAGGAAGACATGAAGAAATGGAAAGATATCCCATGCTCATGGATAGGAAGAATCAACATTATCAAAATGACCATCCTTCCAAAAGCAATTTACAGATTCAATGCTATTCCAATAAAACTTTCCATGACATTCTTCAAATAAATTGAACAAATATTGATGAAATTCATATGGAGACATAAAAAAACCTTGATTAGCCAAAGCTCTCATGACTAAAAAGAAGGGAACTGGAGGTATCACACTTCCAGACTTCAAACTGTACTACAAAGCAATAGTAATTAAAACAGCTTGGTACTGGAAAAGACAGACACACAGACCAATGGAACCAAATAGAAAGCCCAGAAGTAAATCCACATATATATGGACACCTGATCTTTGACAAAGGAGGAAAGAATATTCAATGGAACAAGGACAGCTTATTCAATAAATAGTGCTGGCAAATTTGTTCAGCAACATGAAAGAAAATGAAACTAGACCACTACCTTACACCATGTACAAAAATCATCTCAAAATGGATAAAATATTTGAATGTAGGACCTGAAACCATAAAATATATTTAAGAAACTATAGGCAAAATGCTACAAGACATACATCTCAATAATGCCTTTGAAGATATATCCCCCAAAGCAATAAAAATGAGAGAGAAGATAAACAGATGGGACTACATCAAGTTAAAAAGCTTCTGTACAGCAAAAGAAACATTGACAAAAACAAAGAGACACTCCACTGATTGAGTAACATTTTTAAAGACATATCACCTGAAGCAAAGAAAGTGAAGGAAAAGATAAACAGCTGGGTCTACAGAAAATTAAAGAGCCTCTGTACAACATAAGAAGCACTAACTAAAACAAAGAGATATCCCACTGACTAGAAGAAACTTTTTGCACTCCATACAACTGACAAGGGACTGATCACAAAGATCTACGAAGGACTCACACGACTCAATAAAAACAAAGTAAACAGTCCAATCAGGAAATGAGCAGAGTAATTTAAAACGCACATCCTCAAAGAGGAAATGAAAATGGCCAACAGGCATATGAAAAACTACAAATGTTGGTGAGGATATATTGAAAAAGGAACTCTCCTATACTGCTGGTGGGAATGTAAACTGGTCTAACCACTATGGAAAGGTGTATGGAAGTTCCTCAGTCCCCTAAAATGTAATTACCATATGACCCAGCAATTCCACTCATAAGGATCTACCCAAAGGACACAAAATATTAATTCAAAAGAATACATGCACCTCTGTTTATTGCAGCACTATTTATAATAGGTAAAACTTGGAATCAACCCAAATGCCCAAAAATAGATGACTAGATCAAGATGATGTAGTATATATACACAAAGTAATTTTACTCATCAATCAAAAAAAGATGAAATAATGACATTCACAACAACATGAATGGAGCTTGACTGGATTATCCTCAGTGAAATAAGTCAGAAGGAAAAAGAGAAATACTGGATGGTCTTTTATGGGAGGAATATAGGGGATCAAGGAACAAATAACAGAAAACAAAACAAAAATAAACAGACAACTATAAATCAGAGACATTCTGCAGGGGAGGTGGAGGGCAGTGTATCAAAATGAAGGCAGGAAAAGCATAAGGGACTATGGTGATGGTGCAAGGGTGAATGAGTGGCTGAAACTGTATTGGAACTAAAACCTGAAGAAAGTAAACATTGTAATAAAAAACTGAATATAATGATAAAAAAATCAAAAGATACAAATAAAAGCAAACATCATTAACATACTGTCCAAAATGTCCAGACATAACTGAAAATCACCCATTATACAAAGAAACAGAAAAATCATAGCTTGAATTATAAAAAATATCAATAATTAATATTAATCGTATAGTGAAATTCTCTGAAAAGAATTTTAGAGGATCCATTTAAAAATGTTTCAATGAGCAATTACATATTATCAAGAAATAAATGAAAATAAGAGAAAATCTCAACAAAACAATCAGAGTCATAAATAAGAGAATTATAGAACTAAATATTACAGTAACTGAAATGAAAAACTTGCTGAATGTCTCAATATTGAGTAGTAATAAAAGAGTATATAATTAATTTATGTGAGAATACATTGATAAAATTTTCCCAGTTGAAACAACAGAGAAAATAGACAGAAAAATAGTAAAGAGCATCACAGTTCTGAGGTGCAATAATATATTCAAATCTTTGTATAATTGGAGTTTCACAGGCAGATGAGAAAAAGAGTGAGTGAAACTAAAAGAATACTGAAAGAAATGATTGAAAACTTCCCAGATTTAGACAATAACATAAATGTATATATTGAATTATTTGAGTGAACTGTAAACAGGAATTAATACAAAAAATTGACACCAAACATTTCATTATTAAACTTTTGAAAACTAAACAAAAGCAAAAATCTTTGGTTTAACCAAAGAGAAATGATGCATTAACTCTAAGGCAACTCCAATTCAAATGCCATTGGATCTCTTATCCAGGTCCTTGGAGGCTGGAAAGGAACTAGAAAAATATTTTTTACATGCTGAAAGAAGGTTGCCATCATCTGATAATTCCATATTTGCAAAAACTATTAATCAGATATGAAGTGAAAATGAAGACATTCTGAGATGAAAGAAATTTTGTGAGCAATCAAGATGTTATTTTTTTCTAAATGAATTACTAAAGGAAATTCTTCACACAAATAGATGATAAAAAAAGTATCTTGAGGCAGCAGGAAGGAATAAATAACAATAATAGAAAGAACAAACGTGCTTATCTTATTCATGTATTTCCCACCACATCTGATAATTGAAACAAAATTTGTGATACTATCTATATGATACTCAAGAATATTTAAAATTGGGGAAGGTTAAAGCACCCAAACAGAAACAAGGTTTCCACACCTCACTAGATATAGTGCACTAGTATTAATATTTTACTGTAAGTCATAGCATGTGTGTCTTAATAACCAGAAGACCACCATAGACACCATACAAAATGGTAAGGACTCTTAATATGATCAAGAACAAAATGCTCAAATAACACACAGGAAGGAATGGGGAAACATAGGAATATAAAGCAGAAGAAATAAAACAAATGGTAAGATTATGGACTTAAGCCCTAACATATCAATTATTATTATAAATATAAATATGCCAAGAAAATTGTAGATATTTACATAGCGGAGAGCACAGTGGACTCTGGTGGGAACTGTGGGTGCTTTAGTGGTGGGAACGATATGGTTGACTACAACTGAATTGGGAGTACATGTTCTTCCAAAATACTACCCAGGATAGAAACTGATCGTACTTCAATAAAATAATAAAATAAATTAAAAATACATCCATTTAACACTGTTTATAAAAAAATTTCACTTCAAACTCAGTAATAGGTAGATTGACAGTACAAAGGTAAGGAAAATATATCATGCAACCATAAATTATAAAAGCCATGAGTGAGTGTTTATGTTAATATCAGTTAAAATAAACCTGAGACAAATAGGATCTCATATAATGTAAAATTATCAGTCTTAAATGCATATGCACAAAGAAGCAATGCTCCAAAATACATGAATTAAAAACTGACAGGTAAAAGAGAAACAAATCCTCTAGAATTAGAAATATATAATAGGAAATATATAAATAGGAACTTCAGCACCCATGTCTCACAAATATAACAGTACTAGGCAGAAAATAAAGAAATAGAAGATTTAAACAATGCAACCAATACAAGCTATTTACAATATATAGAATACTCCAACAAGAAATCAATACACATTTTTACTGATCTCACAGTGTATTAGCCAAGATAGTCCATATCAAAAATCTAAGTAATATCTAAAAGAACACTTATAATCAGGGAAATGCGAATCAAAACCACAGTGAAATACCACATCACCCAATGAGATACCACAATGAGAATGGCACATATTAAAAAAAAAAGTGGGAACAACACATGCTGGTGAGGATGTGGAGAAAAAGGAACACTGCAAACTGGTACAACAATGCGGAAAGCTATGTGGAGGTTCCTCAAATTACTGAAAATGGAGCTACCATATGACCCAACAATTCCACTCCTAGGAATTTACCCAAAGGACACAAAAACATTAATTCAAAAGGAAACCTGCACTCCTATGTTTATTGCAGCACTATTTACAATAGTGAAGATATGGAAACAAAGTAAGTACCCCAAAATAGACCAAGGCTGGATCAAGAAGATGTGGTATATATACACATGAAATACTACTCAGCAATCAAAAAAGATAAACTCATGCCATTTTCAACAACATGAATTGTGCTGAAAGGTATTATGCTCAGTGAAATAAGCCAGAAGGAAAAAGAAAATTATTTTATGGTTTCACTTATAGGAGTAATGTAAGACAATAAGAGATCAGGCAAAATTAATTATAATAAATAAAATAAATTAACAGACAACTATAAATCAGATACATTGTGCAGGGGAGGAGGAGGGAGAGGGAGAGGGCTCAAAATAGAGGAGGGAAGAGCATAAGATACTACGGTGATGGTGCACAGGTGAATTGGTGGTGGGAATCTTACGGGACCCTACCTGAGAGAAGAAAGTATACATTGTACAAAAAGGAAGAATGATGTGTGTGTGTGTGTGTTTGTGTAGAATAAAAAAAAAATTAAATCAATTTCCTTATTATTTCACTTACAATTTAAATAGATGAGATATCAAAACTTATCACAAATTGAAATCTTCTGGTATCTTATATAAATAGTCCTTTTGTACACTGAAAATATATGGATGAATGTTGATTCACACACCCCAAGAATATGCTCTTAAATCACGGCCAAGTATAGTAAAGAGGCAAGTTAATTTTTTCAATCCCTACCCTCTCTGGTTAAAAATAAACAATTTTTAAAACTGTGATTAAAAACATTTGTATTATAGTTAGGTTAGCACAGAAGAGGCTACCAAGCTACACTGGAAATAAAAATTACCCTTTTATTTTTCTATAAAAAGTTTTTTTAACATAGGTCAAAGTAAAACTGGATATGAATCATTGCCTTAGTGACTATTTTAATTTTTTCCCATTGTGAGGTATAACTGACATATGGTTTTAGTGCAAGTTATACAACATCATGATTTGTTCTGTGTTATATTGCAAAATTATCACCACATAAACTTAGTTAACATCAATCACAAGTTAATTTACTGGAAGAAATAAAACTAGTTAACATATCAACAGCAGATGATTTTAAGAATTGTTAGGAATAGAGATAACCAGATGCATGTGTGAATAGAGATTGGAAGATTGAAGCTTCTAGGGACAGAAAGTAATATTAAGAAATTAATAACTGCAATAACAGTTAAATGTAGCTGATCTATGGTCTTGATGACTTTAACATTTTTAGTAATGAAGATAACAGTGAAAGTGAATAAAATGAATATTAATATAAAATTATGATATACTTGAGATTATACTTTTGTATTATTGCTTGTTTTGGTGGTAGATGTGGTGATATATATCTGAGGAGGTTTGAACCTGTTCCACTAAATCATATACAATATTATAAACCAATGCTAGCCCAATAACAAATAAAAATATGTAATTGGGATAATTTGCATAAACTAAGCTATTATAATTTTTAAAATAAAACGAGTTACAATAAAGTAGTATTATACACCTTCTAGAATGGCCAAAATTAAAATGACTGACCATATGAGGTATTGACTAAGCTCTAAAGGGACAGCAGTATCATATACTACCAGTGGGAATATAAAATGGTATAATCACTTTGAAAAATATTTTGATGGTTCCTTAAAAATGTAAACATAAATCTTTCATGTGATTTACCCATCCCAATCCAATAATAATGGGAACTAAATATCTTAACAAAGACTTCTACAGAAATATTCATTTAGTTATGTGGCAAAACACTGGAAACAATTTAAAAGTCTATCAACAAATGAATGGATAAACAAATTATAGTATATATTTTAAATGGAAAATTGTCAACAATAAAAAGGATATCAATTGTTGGCACATCTGCAAAACTATCTGCATTTTCAATATGGTGGACATATTTATTACCCCTAAATTTCTTAATGCCTCTTATTATTATTCCTTCAAATTCTTTTCTACTCCCTCATCTCAAAACAAGATCTGCTTTCTGTCACTATAGATTAGCGCATACATTATAGAAATTTATATAAATGTAACTATATGGTACATGGTTTTTGTCTGAATTTTTTTCACTTGATATATTTTTCTAAGTTTCTCCCAGGCTGGTGACGTTCTATCAATTTTATCTACAGACTATATAAACATACTGTATGTTCTTTTTTGTAAGTTGTTTTTAAATATGAACAGAATTTTCTACTTATAGCTTACATTATCATATATAAAGCATATTTCAAAATGCATGTGAGATAATATGTAACTACATAGGAACAGTATTTTCTCTCTTTGGGAGACTTAATTTCAGTCATCTGTAAACAATCATATTAATTTTAAGCATTTTCTAGAACAAATCTGCATTCCCAAAAGATCTTCTCCCTTTATTTGGTTGTAATATCTTAATATAGACAGGAATATTCAGAATTGAGAATGCTGCCTATTTATGTCTTTAAGTGATACATATATATACCACTTTTAAACTTTTTGTACTGTTCAAATTTTCCAATTGCTAACAAAGTAATTTGGATTTTAAAAACTATTTTAAGAATTATTTTCTCCTTTTTTACAATAAAATTTATAAGTGATTCAAATGCATTTTGCAGTTTTGGATTTCACAATATTTTCAATCTTTCAGTATTCAAGATATTTAAGGCTGCTTTATTATGAAGAACTCATAGATGATAAAAAAACATTTTGAGTCTTCAAGTCACTTCAAAGATTTAACATTTAGATAGGATTTTTTTAATTGAGACAATACTAGTTTACAACACTGGATAAGTTTCAGATATACAGCTTCACACATTGACAGTGGTATGTGCCATACCACACCACATGTGTAGGGAATGAATGAAGAAGAGAGCTAAATGGGTGGTAGGTGGTATTATACCTTCCGTTTGGATTTTTTAGTATCCATATTCTTTTGCCTTCATGGTCAAACTGTCAAGGCTTAGAAATAAATATTTTTGCCTGCTTATATCACTTACCAGGTTCTGGTGTTTCCAAACATGAAGCCCACTTAACAGTAATGCTTTTAATAAAAATAATACCAGTCAAATAGATTTTAATTTTGAATGTATTAATTTTGAGAGTAGCTCTATTCTTCATACCTTCACATATGAATAAGTTAGGGAAATACTAGTTGATCAGACATAGTTGTACTCTAAATTAGGACTCTGGAAAATGCTTACAGACCTGTTATTTTATTTATTTTCTGTTTTCAAAACATCAGCCATAAAGAATTAACCTACAATTTACCTTTAAAAGGCATATTTTTAATACAAGAAAAAATTCTGTTTGGGGAATTTCATGACATTATCTTATGCTGTCATTTAAGAATATGACTATATTAAATGCAGTTGTCAAAGTAATTATAATTTTTTTCTTTTAGAATGGTAGTGGGAGTACAAGGGTAATTTTATGCTGTGTATCTCTTTTATTCAGTTAAGTTGCCTGTCTCACACACTACAAATCAAATATCTAATTTATGTGGTTGTATTTGTTTTACACTCATTGCAGAAGTTTTCCTATTCTCAGGTAAGAACACTGACTTAAAAATCATACCTTCTGATAAACCTTTTGGAACTTAATTGCATTTATAAGAATAATTTTCATTTTTAGATATGAGCTATACCTTAATTCAGTAAGATAATCTTTGACACTTAGGTTATTTCCATATCTTGGCTATTGTAAATGGAGCTGTTAATAAACATAGGAATGCAAATAGCCCTTCAATTTAGTGGTCTTGTATTCTTTGGATAGATATCTAGGAGCTGGATTGTTAGATGATACGGTAAACACATTTTTAATATTTTGTGAAAACTACATACTGTTTTCCATAAGGCCTAGACCAGTCTACATTTGCATCAAAATGTACAAGGGCTCCTTATTCTCCATACCCTCACCAATTTGTTCTTTCTAGTTTTGTGATAAAGTCCATTTGATATTTATGAAGTGTTATATCATTGTTTTGATTTGCATTTCCCTGATAAGTGGTGATGAGCATTTTTCTTGTGCCTCTTGACCATCTGTACATATTCTTTAGAGAAGAGTTTATTTAGTTCTATTGTCCATCTAGTGATATTTTCTTATTGTTGAGTAACTACTTTTAGATTGTGGGTATCAGCCCTTTAGCTGTATGAACATAGAAGTAAATATTTTCTCTCATTTAGTTTTCTAAATTATATTTTCTCTCATTATTTTAATGATAGATTCTCCTACTGTGCCAAAGATTTTTAGTTTGCCTTAGTCCCATTATTTTTGCTTTTGTTTCCATTGCCACTATAGTACACTCACCAAAGACATCGCTGAGGCCATTGTTGTGGAGCTTTGTGCTTATGTTCTCTTCTATGCATTTTTTCCCACGCCTTACATCTAAGTCTTATATATTTTGAATTAAATTTTGTCTTTGTTGTGAGACAGTGGTCTAGTTTTATTCTTACTGCAAAACTACGGCTACTGATGGGAAAAAAAGGGGTGTGCAAGCAAAGAAGATAGAGAATCCAAAGGACTGTGGTAGATCATTGTTAACTCCTTTTTGCTATCTTATAATAACACTCCTTTGTAGAGTTTTGAACATAATCCCCTAAAGCATATATAGTTTTTTAAACCAATGTTTTTTCTACACCGTCTCTAATATCCCCATGTTTCTTTTTTTTAAGATTTATTTATTTATGCATACAAACTGGGTACAGGTCAGAGGCGCGGGAGGTGAGAGGATTCATCAGAGACAGAGTGGGGAGCAGAACAGGCAGACTGACTGAAATACACTGCTGAGGGGAGCAGAGGGCGATGCAGGAGAGGTCTGCTGCACCATGTGGGTCTCTCCCTGGCCATGGATGGAACTCGGGCTTCTGTGCTGCAGATGTGTCACAGTGCAGTGCTCAACCCACTGCGCCACCAGGGAGGCCCCCTCCCCATTTTTCTTACTCCCTGACTCCTATCTCTTATCATAGAATCATCACTGCATTTATTAATGTCCCTTAATTTTTATAGGTATTTTACTTTGTCAACCTTCTGTTATGTAAATGTTCACTATTTGTTTTTGTCACTCTTAACTTGCTTTACTTACTACACATAATTTCCTCCAACTGATTTGGTTTCATCTTTCGTTATTAGCTGAATAGTGTTCTATGGGGTGGATATACTGTATCATCTTTATCCAAAAGTCAGTTGATAGACATTTGGGTTGCTTCAGTGTTCTAGCTGTTGTAAATAGCACTGCCATAAAAAATGTAGAATATAGGGCCTCCCTGGTGGCGCAGTGGGTTAAGCAACACACTCTGAAGCAAACTGCAGTCACTGCAGCACAAGTTCGATCCCTGCTGCCGGCCAGGGGGTGACCCACATGGCGCGGCAGACC
The DNA here is from genome assembly GCA_019455555.1 of Galemys pyrenaicus. Taxonomy (NCBI): domain Eukaryota; kingdom Metazoa; phylum Chordata; class Mammalia; order Eulipotyphla; family Talpidae; genus Galemys; species Galemys pyrenaicus. Next base: position 380,520 of record JAGFMF010011462.1, read on the forward strand.
TCTCCTGCTGTGCCCGCTGCTCCCCTCAGCAGTGTA
>JAGFMF010011462.1:380568-412935 GCA_019455555.1 Galemys pyrenaicus
GCCTGTTCTGCTCCCCACTCTCTGTGGTGAATCCTCTCACCCCCCACACCTCTGGCCTGTACCCCAGTGCTTGTATGCATAAATAAATAAATCTTAAAAAGAAATGTAGAATATATAGTTATTTTTGAATTGATGGTATCATGGTCTTTGGATAGATGCACAAGAGTAGGATTAATTATGTAAAAATGTAAGGTAATTACATTTTCAGTTTTTTAAAAATGAATTCAGATCACTTTTATAAAGGCTCCACTATATTACATAAAAAGAAATTATAGTTAATAAGGTTCCACTTTCTCTATGTCCTCTCTAACACTTTTTGTTGTGGGTCTTTTTATTTTGTGCCATTCTCATGAGCAATGCTATCCCATTGTGGCTGTAAACTGCATTTTTCATTAGAAGCAATGATGAACATTTTTTCATGTATCTATTGGATTTCTGGATACCCTACTTGGTGAACTGTCTTCTCATAATTGCTGCCCATTTGTTATTGGGCTGTTTTTTATCTTTTGGTTATTGTATTTTGTATATTAATCCATTATCAACTATATTTTGTGTGCATATTTTCTCCCATTAAATAGGGTGTCTTTTTAAGTCTTGTACTTTCTTTTTCTGTATAAATTTTTTTTAACTTTAGTAACAAAAATTGTTTATTTTTACTATTATTTTCATTAGCATAGGGATAGTCACCACAAATATCATTTTTTTATCACTGCAATGTTTTCTTCTATAAGTTTTATTGTTGTAGTTCTTGTATTTAAATCACTAATCCATTCGGAGTTTATTGTTTTGTATGGATTAGTGAGTGATCCAGGCTCACTATGTGTGGCTTTCACATTTTTCCGGCTCAACTGATCCATATATCTATTTTTGTGCCAGTACTATGTTGTTTCTAGTAATGTTCCTCCATAATAAATATTGAAATCAAGTATGTGATGCCTCCATTTCTATAGTATTTCTTCAGGATTTCTTTTGCAATTTGAGACCTTTTGTGGTTCCATATAAATTTCAATATACTTGCTCAATTTATTTAAAAATATTGCTAGTATTTTGATGGAGGTTGCATTCCTCTTAATACTGCTTTTGCTGTGTCCCACAAGTTCTGGGAGATTGTGTCCTCATTATCATTGTCTCAAAGCATTTTTTAAATTTATTGTTTAATTTCTTTTTTAACCCAGTGGTCTTTCAGTAGCATGTTGTTCAGTCTCCATGCAATGAGGATTCTTCCTGCTTTCTTTTTGTGGTTGATTTCTAGTTTGGTTCCTTTATAGTCAGCAAAGTTACATCACATGATTTTGATCTTCATGTACTCAATGATGTTTGTCTTTTGACCCAGTATGTGATTGATCCTGGAGAATGATCCATGTGCACTTGAGAAAAATGTGTATTTTTTTTGGGTAGCACAATATCCTATCTGTTAGGTTAGTGTGGTCTAGATATTTGTTTAGGGTGATTATACCCTTGTTTATTTTCTTCTTTGTTGATCTGTCCATTGGTGAGAGTGGGGTGTTAAAGTCTCCTACCACATATGTATTTTTCTCTAATGTCAATTTTCAGAGATGATAGTAATTGTTGAATGCATTTTGTTTTCCCTTATTTGGTTAGTATATATTGATGAGTGTCATGTCTTCCTGGTATATTATTTTCTTGATCATAATATAGTGTCCATGCATGTCTCTTGTCAGCTTTCTTAGCTGGAAGTCTATTTTATCTGATATAAGTATGGTGCTCTTCCTTTTTCTGGGTGCCATTTGCTTTTAGAATTGTTTTCCATCCCTTTTACTTTCAGTTTGTGTTTGTCTCTGATCTTAGTGACCTTAATTTTTTGATGTAAGTTTCCCCTATTACCCTTTTGTTTAAAGTTTTTGTTACAAATTACTGATTCTTGTGAAATGATGTCTCTGCATCTATTGATATTGTCATATAACTTTTGTGTTTGCTTTTATTGATAGGATATGTTACACTGTGATATACTTTTAATATGTTGAAAATTTCTGCATCAGTGTTCATCAGGGATACTTGTCTATAATTTTTTACCTCTTGTCTTTATCTAATTTTTGTATTGGTATTATTGACACAAAAATGTACTATGGAACATTGTCTCTTATTTTAAAAAGTTTGAAGTTGGGCATTAGTTCTTCTTTCAAGATTGATAAAATTTATTTGTAAAGTAATTGGTCATTTTTTGTTGTTTTTCTGAAAATTTTATAATAGTTTCAATTTTGATGCTGTGACCAGTTTGTTCAGCTCATCTGTCTCTTCCTAGATTAGTCTTGGTATACTATATTGATCTAGAAATTTGTCCATTTCTTCAAGGTTGTTGTATTTGTTAATACAATTCTTTATAGTAATCTCTTATGAACATTTGTATTTTTGTGTAATCTATTGTAACTTCTCTTTCACTTGTGATTATGTTCATTATTCTCCCTTGTTTTCTTTACTAGCCTAAATAGAGGATTTTCTATTTTCTTGAAGAAACAGTTATCAAATTCATTGATTTTTGTATAGCCTTTTTTTAAATTTCTACTTCATTTATTTTTGTTCTTATTTTCATTACGTCTGTCCTGCTACCAGACTTGCAAAGTCTTTCCTGTTCCTCTCTTTAAAGTTGCTTTATGTATACTATTGCATCATTTATCTGCCCATCACTAAAAGTGTGATATTAAATTCTCCTGGTATTATTGTATTGTTATTAATCTTTCTCTTTAGTCAGTTATTAAATGTCTCAAGTATCTCAATACTCCAACATTTGGCAAGTTTATTTTTATGTTTAATTTTCTCTTGTATTGGGCTCTTAACAATAATATAGTACCCCTATCAATAATATGTATTTATGGCCATTTTTAATTTGAACTCTATTTTATCAGATATAAGTATAGGTGTTTCTAATTTTTTACTGGTTGCTATTTGCATGTATAACTGTGTTCCACCCGTACCATACAGCTGCTCTGCTTCCTTCTCATGAGTTGTACTACCCCAGTTTAGCTACAAAAAGTTCAATTTTTTTTCCTTTCACATTCCATAGATTATTGCTCCTGGTGTGTATTGTCATTGTGTATTTGTCTTTCAGGTACTATTGACTTTCTTCTGCTATAGTTTAGTTGTGTAAGAGTAGGGAGGCAAACCCAATGTCTGCCACTATCTTGCCTGGCTCTTCTATTTGACTTTTTATGAACAAATTTTGATGATTTGTAATTCATTTACATAACTGTATAAATTGAGGGGAACAACTTCATACTTCAACATGAGTATTTGCCTCTACCCCTCCATCAAAGCTACAGTGCCAATATACTTCACATTGCCACTTCTATCATCTCTTTCCCTACTCCTTTCTGGTAGCCATCACATTTTTTGTAGTCTTCAATTATTATAGAGTTATCTGTGTTTGTCTGTTTTCCTTTCATTGGTTATTTAAAATCTACAAATTTAAGAAGCCATCTTATAGTTTCCTTTCACTTTTTGACTTATGTTAATTAAAATAATTTTCACTTCAAGATCCATCCATGTTGTCCCAAAAGAGCATTTGACTTCAATATTGTTTTTTTTTTACAATGAAAGTAAAAGTATTAAAGATAAAAAATAAAAGTAACTCCTATTAAGAAGTTTGTTATCTAGTAGAAAGATCAACAAAAAGTTCACAAAATAAATTAGAAATCTCCACAGTGTTGGATAGTGTCTAGACTAATGATTGGGATAGGGCAAAGTAGCACACAACATATGGGAAACTAAGGAAATAACTGAAGAAAATGTACTTGTTAGTTAAATTAGATATTTTAATAGTTCTCATTTCAAAGGGATTTTTGAAATTTGTATTTGCTCTGAGGACAAATATACTGTTCAGTTATACATTTAACAAAGAGACAAACAGAAAACTCTGCTTCACAACATCAAAGTTTATCATCCATTTTATTTTTAAAGGAAAAGCAAAGAACTAAAATTTTATAAGTGTCCTTGAGGTTGGTAAAAAGGCCAGGTTTCTAGTATGTTTTAATTTGATTAACTGTAGTCAATGAAATTGTTTTGCCACCCAAATCTCAAGTTTCACTTACATTCCCAGGTTTTAGTTGAATGTTACTTTTATTTATTTATTTATTTTTTTACAAAATCAGTAAGTTAATTGCCTAGTATGTCTCCTTTCCTACAGCTAACAGTTTAGATTTCTGGGTGCTTTATAAAGTAAAAGCTGCTTTCATAACCTGATAGCCAAAACTGATTTCAAATTTAGGCCTCTGCAGGGAACAATTCACCTTCTTTTAAGTGTCCACCCTTTTTTTCCATCTCTAAGTAGATATTCTAAATTTAATGATGATTGATTTTTATTACCTTATTCATTTTCTTAATTAAAATGTACTCTTAGAAGCTTTAAAAATAACTGCTTTTACCCTATAAGCTTCCATCTAACAGGTATTGTCATAAGTCACTAACAGCGTTGCTAATTGAGAACCCCAAACATTTCTAGCAAATCCAATCAGGTTTTACTTACTTCAGTGTAATACATGAGTCAGCTTTGGATGCTCTTTAAATGAATTACAAATTAATTAGCTGAGTATGTTCAATGTTCTGTTCATTATCCCTTCCATTATGATAATAATGTAATACAATTTGCTCTAGAGAATTTGGTACAATGGAAAAACAATATAAATGCTGGTTGTTGTGCTGGCTTATTTGAATCTAAGTAGACCCTGACTACCATTTGCTTTTTCTGTTTGTTTAATTTGAGAATTTTAGCTTCACAAATTTCTACAGTAAATAAAGGATGGTCATCTTGTGAGATTTTTGCTGTGTAAATAAGTTGACGGTTATTTCACTTGATTACAAAAATATTGGATGGCATTTTAAAATTGTACTATTTTTTTAATTTAGGTTGTTGATTTATAACACTGGATGTTATTTGGGAGTAAAGATTCATACTTTTTCAGATGAATGTTACCACACTACATTCACCATCAAAGCATCCAAAATCCTTTACAATATTTTGGATCCAACCTCCATAGCTACTCACACCCCAACTTCCCCCTCTGGTAGTTTCAACTCCATAGTCAGATGTCTAGAGTTTATTTAATCTTAGTTTTATCTGTTCCTTTGGTAAATTTCTTTATATTACACATGTGACTTAAATTACCCAGTATTTGCTTTTCTCCACCTAAGTTATTTTGCCTAGTATAATTCCCAGCAGTTCCAACCATGTTGTCACAAATATCAGGATTTCATATCATGTTGTCTTTATCTACACATCTTTTCTTGGACATTTAGATTGTTCCCATAACTTAACTATTATAAAATATGCTTTAGTGTATATAGAAATTTTGGTTTTTGTATTAGTGTTTTTTTTTTTCATTTGAATTAGTACTTTTGCATTTTGGAGGAGTTGAATTCTTGGATCATGTGATATATCTATTTTGAATATTCTAAGATAACTCCATGTTCTCCATAGGGGCTGGACGAGTCTACATCCACATCATCGATTTGCAGTGATTCTTTTTTCTCCATACCTTTATCAACACTTGTTTCTGGTCTTTTTGGTATGGGGCATTCTCATCAATGTGACACGGTATTTCATTGTGGTTTTGATTTACACTTACCTAATAATAAGTTATAATGAGCATTTTTTCATGTACGTTTTGGTCATCTGTATGTCTTCTATGGGGAAATGCCTATTTACATCTTCCACCATATTTTTGATTAAGTTATTTATTTTCTTGTTGAGTTGTATGGGATCTTTGTAAGTCTTGGGTATTAGAACCTTGAATGTATGAAGTACAAATTTTTTCTTCTCATTCATTCAGGAGGCTGCCTTTTCATTTTAAGTATATTTTCTTTCATTTTGCACAGATTTTTAGGATGGTGCAGTCTCATTTTTGTTTGCTTCACTGAAGTCAATACCACTAAAATTTTCCTTTATCTATTTTATGTTTTCATATCTTTTCTCCTATTGAGTTAATTTTTGTGCGTGGTGTGAGATAGTATTTCACATTCACTCTTTCATTCAATGAATAATATGTTCTGAATCATTATTTTTTAAAGATTTATTTATTTATGCATACAAGAGCTGGGGTACAGGCCAGAATCCAGGGCGGTGAGAGGATTCACCAGAAACAGAGTGGGGAGCAGAACAGCCAGATCAACTGAAAGGCACTACTGAGGGGAGCAGCGGGCAGAGCAGGAGAGGTCTGCTTCGCCATGTGGGTCCCCTCACTGGCTGGAGGCAGGGATCGAACTTGTGCTGCAGTGGCTGTAGTTTGCTTCGTAGTGTGTTGCTTAACCCACTGCGCCACCAGGGAGGTCCTGTTCTGAATCATTTTAATAAGGAAAATGTTCATTTCTTTTAGGTGATCCAATTTTATGGCATGAAAATTTTCACAGAAGTCTCTTATGATGCTCTTAATTTCTGAGATGTCCACTATAACGTCTCATCTTTCAATTCTATTTATATTTAGTACTGTTTTCTCCTTTTTCTTAGTGAACCTACCAATGGTTTTATTTGTTACCTTTTCAAGTCATCAGCTTTTGTTTGCACTTATCTTTAGACCTGACTTTTATTTCTATGTCATTTATTTATAGTATAATATTTATTATTTTCCTCAATGTAGCATTTTTTGTTTCTTTTGTTCTTTTCTAATTCTTTAAGATATAAGGTTAGATTTTATTCTTTATTTTTTTTGAGAGCTGTCTTGTTTCTTGATTTAGGCCTGCATTGCTATATCTTTCCCTAAGTACTATATTTACTGCATCCAATATGTCTGATTGCTCCTGTCTTTACTTCTTTCATCTCTGAGTATTTTTAAAATTCTCCTTTAATTTCCTCATTAACTTAATAATCAGTTGCATAGCATTCAATTCTCAAATATTTGAGGGTTTTTGCACTTTTCTTTTTTTAAGGATTTATTTATTTATGCATTCAAGAACTGGGATACAGGCCAGAGGTACAGGGGGTGAGAAGAGTCACCAGAGTCAGAGTGGGGAGTAGAACAGGCAGATTGAAATACACTCCTGAGGGGAGCAGCAGGCAAGACAGGAGTGGTCTGCTGCGCCCTGTGGGTCTCTCCCTGGCTGGGAATCTAATTCATACTGTGATGGCTGTGGATAGCTTCATAGTGCTGTGGATAGCTTCATAGTGCTTGTACCACCACGGAGACCCAATTTTTTGCCCTTTAATGGTTGATTTTTAGTTTGCTCTAATAGTGATAAGATAAAATATTTGTTATTATTTTACTCTTTATCAATGTATATATGTTTGTTTTGTAGCTCAACATGTGTTCTTTCCTCAAGAATGTTTCATGTGTACATGTGAGAAATATGTACTAGCATTTTTGGGGGTGTTATACACTATAAATATTTATTTACTGTATCTCATCTATTTTCTCATTTAAAGTTGTTTTTTTTTTGAATTTCTGACTGGTTGATCTTTCTACTATGTATCTGTTGCATTTGATGTCTGGTTTTAGTTTTATTAATATTTACTTTATATATTGTGATACTCTTTCAGATGGTGCATATAGTTGAAGAGTTTTTTGTCTTCCTGATGTATTGATACCATAAACAATATATATGTCTATACTGTCTCTTATTACCATTTTATCTGAAAGTGTCATTTAACTGAAATAATCATAACTGTCCTTGCCATTTTTTAAGATATTGTTTGGTTGCAGGATTGTCTTCCAGACTTTCACTTTTAGCCTGTGGTTATATTTGGAACTCAGATGCTTTTCTAGAGACAGCAGAACATTGTGTATTGTTTGCTAATTAAACTACCCAGTCTGTGCCTTTTGATTGACTAATTTGGTCCATTTCCACTAAGGACAATTATTGATATAAAGGACTTGATATGTCCATTTGCTTTAGTTTTCAGAATCTCTTTACTTATTCCTATGTTTGATATTGTGCACTTTCTTCTCTTCAATATAGATAGAGCTCCTTTCAACATTTTTTGTCAGGAGGGTTAATGTTGGTAAACTCCATCAGTATTTATGTGTCTGGGAAGGTCTTTATTTCTCCTACTGGAATGATTCTTTTTTTTATTTTATATTTTTTTTACATTTTAAAAGGACAGGTTTATTAGGAAATGGAGAAAGAAAATAGAGATAGATACATACATAAACCCAGGTGAGCCTAGAAAGAGTTTTTTTTTTAGATATTTTTGTCTTGATGCAGTTTTTATCTCTGAGCATTTTGAATATATTATTTCTTTCCTTGCCTGCAGGGTTTCTGGTGAGAGTCTGATGTAAGCATAATGGGTACCAGTTGGTCCCCTCAAAACTTCAGTATTCTTTCTTTGTTTTGAACCTTGATGGTTTCATTATTGTGTATCTTGGTCTAGGTCTCATTGCATTTATATAACCAGATATTCTTTTAGAATCATGGACTTGTATGTTTAGTTCCTTCCTTGCTTTTCAGAAATTTACATCTGTTATTTTATTTCTTTTGGAATAAGATGTATGTTCCTTTCTTTCTCTCTTCCCTTTCTAGAACATCCATTCTCTTTATGTTGCTTTTCTTAATGGAGTGCTTCCTCATTTTTTGGTATGTCTTATTTATGTCTCTTATTCCACCTTGATCATTCACTTATTCCTCTATTTTGTCTAGTCACCGTCAATAATTTTATTTATTTATTCTCAATTATTAAGCTATTTACACCATAAATCTGTTACTTTCTTACATTAAACTTCAGTTTACTTCTTCTGTTCATTAATTTTGTTTGTGAGCTCATTAATATTTTTAAAGTTTGTTATATCTTGTTGGTTAGCTTTTCTGAGTTCTCGTGTATAACTTTGATGTAACTTTCTATGTTTCATTCCACCTCTTTGAGTTTCTTTTTTTATAATAGTTTTGAACTCTGATAGACAGATAAAAGCTCCTATGTCTTTGTAGGTGGTTTCTGGAAAGTTCTTCTCTCCTTTTGATGTTATATTACCTTGAGGTCTGACATTTATTTTTGCTTTATTTTTGTCCCCTTGCCTTACTTCTTTAAATGTTTGTATTTGTAGTTATCTGTAGCAGTGACTTAGTGCATTTTCTACTTTTCTACTTTCGTTTTTCCCATAGGTGGCATGTGGGGCGATTTGATTTTTGTGGGCTTTGCTAGGTTCATTAAGCACAGAGACCTAGTTGTGCTTTTACTGATTCAGCAGGGTGGAAAAGAAGCATGGAGAGAACCAGAAGCCTGACTCATGTGTGTGGCACTACTGGCATCTCTGCTCTCTGGGCTTTCAGATGTAGTACTTGACAGTCTGTGTAATGGAAATGTACATCATGAGGTCAGCTTCCAACACCAATCCTGAGGTTTTGGGGGGATTGTATGAAGTTTACAGTACTTTTTCTATACTTTTTTTTTACCTCACCAATGTCCCTAGTTTTGTGGAGTGCCCCAGCTTTAATGGGTTTTCCCTCATTCAAGGATGTAGCCTTTACATCATTTCTGCTATTATCTCATCAGGATTCCTGGCTGAGATAACAGCCCTGTCATTTTTGTCTCTGAACCTTGACCACAGCCTCCAGATGTTTCTTTCCACCCATGTCCTATTCAATGAAACATGAATATCTTCAGTTACCCCTCTGTTGTTGGTCTCTAATGTCCAGCAGGTATTTCCATGACACTGATCCATGAAGTTCTCTTGGTGTAGTGTCTCTTTGGTCAATTGTTGCATGTTTCCTTTTGAGAGCAAAACAAGGAACCTCCTCTGTTTCCATCTTGGTAATGATATCTCCTTTAGTAATATTTTTACTATCAGAACTGGGTGCAGAAACTGGATGGACCCACCATTGCAACGTCCACAGTTCATGGATCTGGTGGATATAATGCCCTCTGAAGAAAGAGTAGAGGGATATATCAGACAGGGAAAATGGAGGAAAAGGAGATGGAAGAGTTAAAAAAGAAGGTAATTATAGAATGTGACATGTTACTGCTGCCATCATGACCCTCAAGAATATGTGCAGCCCAAGTGCCCAGTCCACTCTGGATAACATGTTTTGATTCACTTATTGGAAGCATGTAATTTATTACTAGTACTTATAATGAATGTTATTCATTGGTGTTTTTTAATTATAGGAGAACAAATTTACTGATCATGAATTTGATTAATATACATGCAAGATTGTGCTATATTTTTATGCATACACACACTTTGATTATACAATCTAAATTTACTCTCTTAGAAGTAAGAAAACAATTTATTTATAGTTTTTCCTACTGATAGCTATAATTTCCTTTAAAAATTTTCTAGCTTTGAAACAAACAGATCTGTATCTGTTCTCTAGTATTTTGATTAACTATGATATTTTTATTAAATCACATGTTATATGTCATACACATTATTTTTCATTGTTTCCTGAAACTGATTAACTAGAGAATTCCATTTTAAATATTAGTTAGAAAGGATATATTGAAAGCAGTGTTAAGTCTAGGAAGTATGTGAGGTCTAGTTTCTGTGTGGTACCAATCTATATACCTTTAGGTAAAATACAGCAACAGAATATCATACATAATGCCATAATTTGCAACATTTGTCCTGGACACACTCCCACCAGCTATCCCTTTTTTTCCCTCCTCTCCCCTCCGTTCCCTTCCCTTCCTTTCCCTTCCCCTCTCCTCTTCCCTTTTGTCTTTCTCCACAAAAACACAAATTCACATACTGGACTTGTAATGTATATTTCAAGTTAAAATTCATTTTTAGTTATTTTCTACATTCCCTTGAGAAAATTGGAGCTATCCTAAAAGTGAACTACTAAAAAGTCAGTTATTTTTCTTTTTGTGCCTCTGTTGTAGACTTTGTGTCCTGTTCAATTAATCCTTTGACCCTTCTTTTCCTGACTCTCAATCTCCAAAATGGTGGTCAACATCCTATCATGCTTCTGATACATTTCCCAAGAATGTCTACAGGATTCACTGAATTAAAACAATATATAAACCTATAGTTTATTGGATTAAAAAACTGAAAAAATAGGATGATTTTGAAATTTTCTTGTCATAGACATGATTGTCCTAAGACTATATATCTTGTTAAAGTTCTCTTATTTACCCTTTTAATTAATCATAACATTACAAAGCCTGTTACAAATATACATTATATTATCAAAATGAAGCATAGTGATATCATCCAACTTTGTTTTTTTAATATATATAGTGTTTGAATGTGAATGTAGGTGTTGTAAAAAAAGTTTTAAATATGTATTAGAATGTTAACAATTATAATATTTAGGGTTGTGGGCAATATAAATGATCTTCCATTAAAGTTTGTATTTTCTGCAATGGAACCTATTATTTGTGTGATTAAACCCAATTAAAATCAACATTACATAACTGCTATCTAAATTTTTTATTCAATGCTATGAAATGACCATTTGAAAGTTGAGGTGCTCAGAGAAATCAATTTAACTGCTATTATTATTAAAATTAACAACACATTTCCCCAAGATGATCTCAATATTATTTTGAGTATTCTAATTTTAAAAAAAATGTTTTTTACAGTTACAAGACCGCACTCAGTTCAGTGACCAAGACTTAACCACCCTTAAGAAATACTGGGACAATGGCATGACCAGCCTTGGCTCTGTTTGCAGAGAGAAAATTGAAGCAGTTGCAACTGAATTAAATGTTGACTGTGAAATAGTTCGGGTAAGACATTTTTCAAGAATTTTCATGCTGTGGTTGATAAGAGTCATAAAAGAAGCTTAAAATGTACATGGTGTTATAAACAATGCCATCAATAAAGTGAAAGTGATAAAACACAAAATGAGAGGAAATATGTTTAAAAATATATCTTCAAATTATGTATCTGATAAAGAGCACATGTCCAGAGTATATAAAGAACATTTCCCTTTCAATAATGAAAAGACAAAGTATTTGAATAGAAATATATCCAAACAAGGTATCCAACTGGCCAGGAAACATACATAAATATATTCAACATTTTGTCATTAGGAAAGTCAAAACCACAATTAGATACCACTAAACACCCACTATGATGGCTATATTAAAAAAGACAGATAGATGGTAATAAGTGTTGGGCATGGTGTAAAGATACAGGACATATTATATATTTTTGGTGAAAATGTAAAATGTTTTAGCCATTATGAAAAGCAGTCCTCAACATTTCTAGCATAGACATCACTTCTCGGTTTATCCCCAAAATATATAAAATGTATATACAACTTAAAAACTTATACATGAATGTTCATAACAAAATTGTTCATAATAGTCAAGAATTAGAAGCAGCCTAAATGTCTATCCATCAAGTGAATGAATAAACAAAATGTTACATGTGCATATTTTGGAATTTTGTACAGTCATATAAATAATGAAATACTGAAATACACTACAAAATAGATTAATCTTGACAACATTATTCTAATTGAAAGAGGCCAGTTGCAAGAGATCATGTGTCTTATTATTCCAGTTATATAACATGTTCAGAATATGCACATCTGCAGAGTCTGAAAATAGGTTAGTGGTTGCCAGGAATCTGGTGGGGAGGAATGGGGAATGTGTTATAAGTTGCAGGGTTTCTTTTTAACAAATGAAAATGTTCTAGACTTAGGCAGTAATGATTGCTGCACAATCTTGTGACTATATTAAACATCCTTTCATTATACATTTTGAGTAAGTCATATATTAAAAATAACAGTGATGCTGTTTAAAAAATTGTATGAAACAATCTGAAAAATATTTTACAAATTATATAGCAAATGGTAGATTGAAAAATTATATTGATCATGGTAACTGTGGTTTACATTTCACTTGTAAAATACTGATACCATCTCACACCTAGAATGACTGTTATTAAAGACTCTTCTCCAGAGAAGACATACAAATGGCCTATAAGAACATGAACAAATGTATCACATCACTAATCATTAGGGAAGTGAAAATCAAAAACATAATGTGATACCACTTCACTCCTGTAAGTACAGTCCATATTAAAAAAGAAAAAAATAAACAAAAAAAATGTTGGCAAGGGTGTGAGAAAAATGAGCCTTCCTGCACTTTTGGTGAAAATATAGAATGGCCCAGCCCATATGAAAAACAGTATTGATTACACCATATGGTCTATAATTTCCACTTGTTGACACTTATCCAAAGAATACAAAATCATTCAAAGGATGTATGTACTACCTGAATAGTACATGTATGCATACATATATAAGAAAAACACCAAACTGAGATATAATCACCTTTCAACTTTTGCATAAATACAACCTTAAACCAAGCACCAATCACTCATTAGTTAATTTGCCTGATAACCTCCTGCCATCTCCTAAAGGAAAATAACCCAATAACCAACATAATTTGTTGTCTAGTAGAATTTCCATATTTCTGTTAATAAATCTTTCACTTTTTTCAGCTCCTTTATATCTGATAGGTTAGATGATATCTGATTTGAATTGATTGTTGTTCAAAAGAAACTCTTAAAATATATTTTAAAAAATGAGAAATAAATGCTGAAAAATATGTGAAGTAAAAGGAGCCCTCACGAACTGTTGATGATAATGTACATTGATGCAGTCATTATGGACAACAGTGTGAAGATTCCTAAAAAAATGGAAATAGCATATGATCCAACTTTAAATCTAAAATATATGAAAACACTAAATTGAAATGAAATATGTAACCCCACATTCATTGCAGTATTATTCACAGTAGCCAAGAATTGGGAACAACCTAAGTGTCTAAACAGATGAGTGGATAAAGAAGATGTGGTACATATACAATATGGAATACCACTCCACTATTTAAAACTTATGATATCCCTCTACTTGCAAAAACTTGGATGGAAATGGAAGGGACTGTGCTATGTGTATTAAGTCAGAGAAATCATAGGATTTCAGTCATAGATGGCCAATGAACAAAATAAAGAATAAACAAAACAAAAACTCAAACTTCAAGAGCAAAATAGTGATTAATAGAAGGGAAAGGTGAATCTAAATAGGAAAATGGGTAAAAGGAATTAACTTTTTTTATGGTGGATGGAAATAAATCATCTGTGATCAGCATAATGTAGTACATACAGATGTTGATACATAAAACTGTAAACCTGATACTTAAATAATGATACATACCAGTGTTACTTCAACTGAAAAAAAGATTTAGATAGTAGCAGTAATGTAATGGCAAGTATCTAACAATCAGCTCTTTAAAGAGGAAAATCAAACCATGGTTTATAGAATTTGTTTATTTTTGTGGTGAAATATTTCCAACATGGATCATTCCATGACTTACACAATGAAGTGTTTAGAAGAGATATTATGGTATTTTTTTAAAGATTTATTTATTTATACATACAAGAGCTGGGGTACAGGACAGAGTCGAGGGTGGTGAGAGGATTCACCAGAAACAGAGTGGGGAGCAGAACAGGCAGATCAACTGAAACACACTGTTGAGGGGAGCAACGAGTGAAGCAGGAGAGGTCTGCTGTGCCATGTGGGTCCCCTCCCTAGCCTGCGGCAGGGATCGAACTTGTGCTGCAGAGGCTGTAGTTTGCTTCATAGTGCGTTACTTAACCCACTGCGCCACCAGGGAGGCCCGATATTATGGGATTTTGTGAGCAGGCATGAGTAACATTCAGAAAGGAAGTATATTAAAGTACAAATGACAAAACACAGAAATCTTCTAGGGGAAGAAGTAGCATATATTTTCACGCACAGATAAAGAGGAAAATGTAGAGTGAGAAATCATAGAGAACAGATTTCTCAAAATAAATATGATTTCTCAAAGGGCATAGTCTTCCTTGTTTTTTATTTTGTTAGGATTCAGATGAGCAGGTAAATTAAATACTTAATTTAATGAGCATGCTACTATGCTACATATACTAAGAAGGAAATAGAAATGCTTTAATATCTTTCCTACTATTAAGGATCTTGGAATCTAACAAGAATGATGATGCAAGAATACAAATGACTAAAGGATTGGAGTGAGATCATGGTATAAGGACCCTAAACTAAAGAACAGAGAAATGCAGAACATGAGTTTCTGTTGTAATTGCTGATTTCATTTTTAAATAATGAAAGTTAGGGGCCTCCTGGTGGCCTAAGGGTTAATTCTCAACATTATCACCTCAATCACCTGAGTTCAATCCAAGGCCAGGGAGCCTGTTCACACAGCACAGCAGACCTCTCCTATCTTGCCCACTGCTCTCCTTAGCTCCCCTTAGTGTATTTCAGTAAATCACCTGTTCTGCTCCCAACTCTGTCTGGTGAATCCTCTCAATCCTCTCATTCCCCACACTTCTGGCCTACCTCAGTTCCATGCAAAGAAAAAAAATGAAGTTATATATGCATATAAGTTCTACAGAACTTGACTTCCTCCTATCATTTCTCAGTAGACAGGTCAACTACTTTCTACTCTTAGATGATTCTTTTGGTATTTACCTCTATCAATGAATAATGTGCTATATTAATTAGAATTAAGTTTGGCTGTAAGTAACAGAAAGACTCAACAGTGATTTGGACAAGATATTTCAATTCTATGTCTGTGGTAGGCAATTCAGATCTGGGAAAGCAGTTCTGCCCTATGAAGTCCTCAGAGATTCTAGTGCCTTCCTGCTTCCAGCCTGTCATTCCTAAATGCAGAACTTGTCTGCAGTCTCCAAAATTATTCTATTTATCATTCAGGAAGTTTAATAGAGCTGGAGATAAAGAATATATATATATATATACATATATACACACACCATCCATCTTTTAAAGTGGATTCCCAGAAACTGCCAAAAGACACTTATCTCCCATGGACTAGTGATTAGTTCCCTGGTCATACCTAACTGCAAATGAAGCTGCAAATTTAGTTATTTTGTGCCAGTCATGTTCCCAGTTAAGCTTTATATTATTCTGGAAGAGGGAGAAGACAGATATTGGGAAATACCTACCAATGTCATACTTGTTTATGTTGCTACTCTAATTTTTCAGTGCTAGGCATTATGGATTGATTTTTCTGCTATGAAATATAAGATCTTTAAAAATAATCTTTCAAAATCTCTTCATTTATCATTTCATCTTCATTGCATAATTTATTGCTCTTTATTGTCCCAGTATAGTTTAAAATTTTGCTTCATTTCATATTCATTGTTAGCATTGTTATATTATACCTGATAATGCTTTAACATATGTGATTTACACATCTGAATTATATAGTATAGTATGATTTGTTCTTATCTGCATAACAGTATTTTGTATTCTTGGAGTACATAAGCTTAGTTTTTATTTTTTTGTATGTTTTTTGTTTAATTTCTAAGTAATTACTACTTACCCTCAAACTCTTCCTTAGTTTTATAGATCTCCTTTCTATACATTCATCCATATTTGGTAGTATAACAACATTCCTGGAATCTTCTGATTTGCTCCAATATGGATATGTTTCTCTGCAAATGGAGTACAACTGTTACCCTAAGATATCCATTTTCAATCTGTTCATCCTTTCACTGCACTTCTAGCAAATATTTTAAATTTATCTTCCAGTTACTCTGCTATATTTTTCATTTTTGTTTGTATTTGATCTGCCACTGATACTAATAAACACAATGTGCCATGACAGCAGCTTTTAGGCTCCATTGACTGCCATAAGGGCTCTTTAACGTCCACAATATAAGAGGAGACACATAAAGTATTCCTAATAACATACTCCCCCAAAATGAAAGATCCGATATCAACAGCTAAGAATCACTTTGATACCAAGGGATTTTAATCATAATTCCTGTAAAAATGACCAAGTCATTGGTATCAGTCAGCTATTGCTGTGTTCAGAACTCTCTACTGCTATAGAAAATTCTAACATACAGGAAAAAAAAGGAAGTGTTACCACTTCTTTCTTACTAAAGACTAGTAAATACTTCTTTTATTGGTATGAATAGGAAGCTATTTATTATTCTTTTGTTTCTACTGATTTTCCCAAATGTTAGCATGTCCATAGCAGAGAGAAAACTTGAAAAGATGTTTTAAG
Organism: Galemys pyrenaicus; assembly: GCA_019455555.1. NCBI lineage: Eukaryota > Metazoa > Chordata > Mammalia > Eulipotyphla > Talpidae > Galemys > Galemys pyrenaicus. Next base: position 397,490 of record JAGFMF010011462.1, read on the forward strand.
AGAAGTTCTTTAATATTTGCTAAATTATCTCCAAAGAAGAATGTGTTTGTGACATATATTCTTGAGATTTCAGGAGAGACTGTACTTTTAAGTCTAATAGATTTAGTTATTGATTACCAAAGTAGACTTTGCATTTCAGGAACTTGGAATATTCAGATACATAGTTTCTTGTGTTACACTTCAAAGATAAGAATGTGGCATAATTTTTTAACTTTATTATTATTTTCATGTACACATATTTCTTTAACTTAGGAATGTCATTCCCAGGTAATTGTCTATTATTTACTGACATATATCAAAGGTAAACTGAACACATATTTTCCACAGCTCTTCTAGGTGTCAAGGAAAATACACAGTTTTCTGAAGGAACTTGAAAGTTAGCATGGTCAAATTTTTTAATTTCTCTGTGCTTCAGTTTACAGTAAATGGAGATAATATAATAAAAAGTTGTTTTAGATAATATGTATGGATAAGTATAAAACATAAGTTGTCAATAAAAGTTAGTTTTCTCCTGTACCTTTGTACAATTCAGATTAATGCATACCTTTCCATCTGTGTTTGGGTATAGAAGACATATGTCTTACGTACTCTTGTGTACTCAAGTGTTTGTATAAACATGTTTGAATGTTTAAAACTTATTTTGAAAAAAATAAATTTAATGGAAGACATGTATGTTTTTACATTTTAAATTTATTTATTTTCCAAGGAGCATATTTAGATTTGAATTATGGTTAAACAGAAGAGTGCTTTTTACTTACACTGTTTTTACTTTCTCTTTGCATAAGGTATAAACTACCTCAGTGTATATACATATAACAGTAAACGTCTCCATTATTCATCTTGGATATTAACTCAAAAATACAGGACACCTTGAAATTAAATTCCAGTTCTTTTATATTTAAAAAAAATGGGGATAGTGGAGTGGTTTACCTAAAGTCACACAGTCAGTTAGTGCCTAAAAGACAGGACTCTTTTTTAGAAATCAAACATTATTTCCATTTCTACTTCACTGGTATATGCATTATCATAAGACTTACCTTGTACCTTTAAAAAAAAGTGAAAACAACCCTATCCCAGACTTAATTATATTGAGAGTTTCAGGGAATGACTCAGAATCTGTATGTTACTTTTCCCTTCAATATTTCTAATAATCAGGTAAATTTAGAAAATAATTCACTACATTATTTCATTGTGGCTAAATATTCTTGTTTTTTTCCCCTTCATAATACTTGGTCAATTTTTTAACTTATGTTTTCTTGTTTATTTTCTTATTGTCTACTCCCCACTAGATTTTAAGTTGAAATTCCAATAGGACAATATAGGTATTTGTTTGCTACTGTATCCCCAACACTAGAACATAATTACTAGAACATAGTTGATATTTAATAATATTTGTGGGATGAATAAATATCTAACAAAATGGTATACCCTCTATCTATAGCATATATATAATAAAGATATACAATATATATTTAAATCCAGAGAAATTTTGAACATTGTCTATTATTTTAATGGTAATATATGTAGAAGTTTATCAGACTTGAGAAACCTCATTTAATGGTTTTTATATTTGTGACATAATAAAATCTCACATAATCCTAATGTTTACATCACATATTATTTTATAGCTTCATTATTGTATATTCCATTATCATTTATTTCTCCCAAGAAGTGTGTAAAGATGTTGAAATTAAATAAAAATGATTTCTACTTTCTATTTTTGCCTATCTTGATAAAACATTGTTACCCAGAAGAAGCAAGAAGCATTCTAAGGAAACTCTATCTTCTTCTTTCTTCCCATACCATTATTTTCACAAGTGTCAATAGCTAGGATTATTGTAGATGTTTCTGCATTTAAAATCTAATAGTCATTAGTATTCACAGATAAGAGACAAAGAAAGTGACAGTTTAATGTAGCCTTCATAAAAATTTACAGTGCTTGTCTGAAGTCTGGGAGTTTATTCTCAATGAGACCATGAAATGGGAAATTGAAATGGAGCTGTGCTAAAGATTTTTCTCATGGGGGAAGTTACCAAAACTAAGAAAAAAATATCCATAATTTTTTTTCCGTTTCTACTGGATACTTTTCACTTGGGCATCTACAAAATAAGCCATGTGTTTCAGCCTTCAAATTCAGAATTAATTTTATATAACACATCTAACAATACATTTCATGAATTTATAAAGAATTAGTCTCCTAAAGTGAATTGAATAGTCATGATGTTTTGCTTTACTTATTTTTTTGCAAAATCTTAGCAAGTAAAAGATTAACTTCATGTTTGTTCTTATATTAGAGTATATCTAAGGTAGATTTGTATTCATTACAGTCTTTTATATAAGAAATTGTAGTTGGTATACAAAGAAAGGATGCTATAACCAAGTTATAGCTGAAATTGTGAAATATTATTTAATGGCTTTTGACAATACAAGAATATACACAGCTTTTAAGAATTCTTTTGTTTGTTTTAAAGATTTATTTATTTATGTATACAAGACCTGAGGTACAGGCCAGAGGTGGGGGTGAGAGGATCCACCAGAGACAGAATGGGGAACAGAGCAGACAGATTGACTGAAACACACTGCTGAGGGGAGCAGCAGTTGAGGCAGGAAAGGTCTGCTGCGCCATGTGTGTCACCTCCCCAGCAGACTGGGGCAGGTATTCGAACTCCTGCTGCAGTAGCGGTGGTTTGCTTCACAGTGCATTGCTTAACTCACTGCGCCACCAGGGAGGCCCAGCTTTTAAGAATTCTTAATCTTTTTAGATTAGGATGACAAAACTGTGAATGCTACAATCTTTAGTCATATAAAAAACACTTGAAAATTGTGTGAGAAAACATCACAATAAAACTAATTCTAGACTGCTTCTAGAAAGATAACATAGAAATAATTTTCCCCATTCTTTCCACTAAATACAACTAAAAACCCAGGACATTTTTTATATGTATGTATGTATGTGTGTGTGTATATGAAGACTGTGAAATATTCAAATAAGTCACTTCTGTTAGGGTTCATGGCACCTAAGGGACAACCAGTGATGAGTTTTTTGAATTTACTTTTTGCTTCATATACCCTATATTAGATATTGGAGAAGCTGGCAATCCAGAAACATCAGTAGGTATGAAAAACAAAAAACAGATCCAAGTTTGTTCTCTCTACTCAGAAAAAGAGCAACACAACAAGACAAAAAAAATTCACATAATATCTCTGTATCAGCTAAACAACACAGAGAAATCTGCAACCACACTTATATCCTTATCAAAAATGCCATGTAGAAAGCTTAGACTTGTTTTATTACCATTTACAACTAGACATCCTGACCTCTTACAAAGTGGTGTGAGAAGAAATGGTTAAAAACTGAGTGTTAAAAATCTTTCTTCCCCTCTTACCCTACCATATCAGTAGACTTTTACCTTCAACTTTATTTAGAAGTAATGAGGACCCCTTATTCCTCCTTTTTGATGTAGTATCAAAAGAGACCTACTGGAGATACTGAAAACCCAAATCCACCTGAGAATAAAAGGAAGGCCCTCTGCTGGGTCTCAATGGAAGTGGGGAGCCTGAACTTCTATACTGTTGAGTCATCTATCATCTATATTATGATGGACTGGGAGAAAATATTTGCAGACTACTTATATTACAAAGGGTTGATATCCAGACTACAGAAGAAACTCCTAAAATTCAGTAGCAAATATATTTAAATGGGCAAAGTGACTAAAGACAATTATCCAAAGACATGCAAATGTTACACAAATAATATACTAATGAACATGCAAATCCAAACCATAATGAGAAATCTCGTACCTATTAAGATGAATATTATCAATAAGACAAAAGATAGTATGTTGGATAAGATGTAAAGAAAAATGTCATCCTTGTAGACCATTAATTAGATGTTAAATCAGTAAAGACATTATGGAAAACCCCATGGATGTTCCTGAGAAAACCATAAAAAAAACTACCATATGATCCAGTAACACCAGCTATGGCATCTAGCTACAGAAATTTAAATCTTGAAGAGATATCTGCACTCTTATGTCTATTGTAGCATTGTTCACATTATCCAAGACATGTTAGCAACCTAAATTTCTATTGGTAGATAAATGGGTAAAATAAATATTATAAGCAATCATGTATTGCTTGACAGTGCAGATACTGTCTGAGAAACACATCATTAGGCAATTTTATCCATGTGTAATTGTCGTAGAGTCTAATTATACAAACTTTGATGGCATAGACTATTATACATGTAGGCTACATGGTATGACCTATTGGTACCACCTTTGAATGTGTGGTCCATCCCTGAACAAAATGTCACGAAGCAATGCATGACTGTACATATAATGGGATATTATTCAGACTTTAAAAAGAAGGAAGTCCTGCAGTTCATGACAATGTGGGTGAAACTAAAGGACATTATGCTAGTGAAATAAGACAGAAGAGAAAAAATACTAGATGATACCACTTATGTATCTAAATAATTAAGTTCATAGAATTAGAGAGTGGATGATCATTGCCAGGGGATATGGGGAAGTGAAAATGGGGAAGCATTAGTCAAAGTGTACAAAGTTTCAGTTATGCAAGATAAGTCCTAGAGATCGACTGCACAGCACAGTGTCTATAGTCAATAATGGAGTACTGTATACTTAAAATGTTGCTAAAGTTAAATCTTATATTGTGCTCTTATTAAGCAATAATAACAAATAAGAGCACAAGAAGGAACTTTTGGAAGTTATGACTAGATTATGGTAGTAGTTTCAAAGGAGTACATTTATCTCCAAGCTCATAAAGTTACACACAATAATTACAACTTTCTGTATGTCAACAAAGCCCACCTTCAATCAGCAGTATCTAATTGACATTTATAGAACATAAAACAGCAGAATACACATTCAAGGACCCCTGGAATGCATCACATTAAATCATATTCTAGACCATTAAATCTTAAAGACTGAAAAAAATTAAATCATAGAAAATATGCTCTTCACCACAGTTGAACCAAAGCAGAAATCAATAACAGAATGATAATGTGAAAATTTCCAAATGGCTAGAAGCTACACAATAAATCTCTAAACAATTCTCAGATGAAGGAGGAACTCTCAAGGAAAATTAAAAGTACACTGGACATTCATCTTCACTCAGACATGTAAGGAGATTAGAATTGTCACTTTGTCCTGACAACAGGCAAAAGTTCAACAAACTAAAAAAAAAAAAAATCAATGACTCTTCTTAGATCTGACAGATAAATGAAGCCATAGGAAAAAGTGAATGCTTCCAAAATTGGAGATATAGGTGATTACTGTCCACATGATTACAGAGAATAATATCTTGCTGGAGTAACATTTGTGCAAATTGGTACAGGGATAGGAAAACTGAAACAGTAATTGACAAATTGCTGGAGGTTCAAGTGGACAAATCTGAGAGTTACTAACTCTTGGAGGTCCCAGTCATAAAGGTCCACCTCATATTTCTGAGTTTTGCCTCCAGGCACACTAACAGGTTCTCATCATGAATATGGAAGAAAAATTCCTGATTGACAGGGATAGAAGAAAAGAAAAAAATTGAAAATATACCAGACCATTTTGTTTTTAACAAGACCTGCTCTAAAGAAAAACTACCAAAGTCTCACCTATTAAGAATTTATCAGAACCTAACTGACATTAAGAAACAGAAATAACCACTCCATTTCTCTCTAGCTTTTCATGTATAAGAATACAGGAAGTGTGCAACATAAGCACGCTCTGACAAGTCCATTCTGCCAAAATGGGGTGGAGGGCAAGATGAGAAGAACTTGTGAAATTCTGAGGTCAGGTGCACAGATTACATAAATATTGCTATGTGATCATAAAACTGCCAAATGCTCCCCTTAGTTTATCTTACCACAACAAACTAGAGATTTTTTTTATTAGAATTACTTTTATTTTTTTTTAATTTTTTTTATTAAAATATTTTAAAATTTACATATACTTGCCATTAATTGTAATCCCCATGTATTCCCCATCACCATCTCACCAGTGCACCATCACCTCAGTCCCTCGTGTTCCCATCCTCCCTCAACCCTCCCCCGCCCCTCCCCACCAGGTGTCCCCAGTCTGTCCTTGACTCCTCATTTTTAGAATTGCTTTTAATCAGTATATATCATGTTTGAGTTTCAACAAAAAATTACAAGGCATACAGTCATGTGTTACTTCAGTCAAAGATGGACCACATATACAACAGTAGTCCCATTAGATGATACCATGTAGCCTAATGTGTAGTAGGCAATGCCGTGTGGGTTTCTGCAATTATACTCTGACATTTGCACAATGACAAAATCACCTAAAAATATTATTCACACACACCAGTGTGCTCATAATTCCCCTAATCAATAATTCAGTGAAACCTTAATATAGTGACAGGGGAGCACAGTAGTTTATTAAAAACAAAAGAGCAAGTGGCAGAGCTCTGGGGAGGTCACTTTAAAGAAAAAAGATTCACTATCTGGGGCCCAGCAGGGATTATAAGACCAGAGTCTCAGTTGTCCCCACCTCCTCTTTACATTTGTCTCGACCTTGTTATCCTCATTAATTTTTTCTTTCCTTTGACTAGTCAGATCCACTGGTTACACCATCCAATTTGTTCCCATATTCTGGACTTACACTCCCCTAAAAATCTGTCATATACTCAAATATACCCCTGTGGGGGGTCATGAGAAAAGCACTGCAAGTTGTTTTGCAAAGTATAAAGGGTGGGTCTAGTAGGGTTTTACAGCTCCACTACTTTGTGGTCAAAACAGGATGTTCTGCTCTGATCTGCTTGCCGCAATCATGCACATATATCCTAGTGGTCAGACAGGGTTTTCATCATTTGTTTCAGTTAAAATTGGTGGTTTTCCACTCTTTGCTAAACAAGACATTTCTAAGACTATATCCCCATTTTTAAGCACTACATCACTGTACTAAGAGGAAAAATATAAAAATGAAAACAAAATACAACAATACAGCTTGAAGACAAACCAAGCACCTAACTAGACTCAGATATGCCAGGCATGTTGATATTACCAAACCAAGAAAGTAAATATCTGTATGTATACCTATATCTATATCTATATATATATATTTGAACTATATATATATATCTGAAGAGGTATAGTTCTATATCTGTGACTCATACATTGTTGTAAATAAACCTCAATAAAATAATAAAATAACCATAATCAATATTCAAGGACTGTAATGAAACAACAGACAACATGCAAGAGCATATTGGCAATGTAAGCAGATATTGAAATTATTAAGAAACAAACAAATGGTAGAGAGCTAAAGCACCAACAGAAATGAAGAATGTCTTTGAAGTGTTCACTAGGAAACTAGATATGATTGGGAAGAATCTTTGATCTTGGGAATATATCAATAGAAATTTCAAAACTGAAAGTAAAGAAAAAAATATCCAAAAAACAGAATGCCCAAGAAGTATGTCACAATTCCAAAATGTAAAACACATGCATAATAGAAATATCACAAGGAAAAATAAAGGACAAAGTAGATATATTTGAAGCACTAATGACAAATTTTCCTTCAAATTATTATCAGACAATAAAACCACATATCTGGGAAGCATAAAGAACACCAAGCAGGATAAAGCTAAAAAAAAAAAAAAAGAAAGAAAAGATAACCTGGTGTAGGCCATATCAGTTTTATACTTGCAGAAGGTAAAAATCAAAAATTATAGAAACTGAAATGAACAAAGGGGGAAGCTGTCTACAAGAAGAAACATTAAAATTATATATGTCTCCTTGGAAATTCTTTTTTTTTTTTCAAGAAAGAAGAGAGTGGAATAAAATATTTAAAGTATTATGAAAACAAAACCTACCAAACTAGAATGCTGTATCCTGTGAAATTATTCTTCAAAGGTAAAGGAGAAATATAAGTGGATATTGTTTCAAACAAGTTGTTTTGCAAGAAATTTTAAAAGGAACCTCTTCAGAAAGAATGGAAATTATATAGGTTAGAAATGTGGATCTATGTAAAGAAAGGAAGAGCATTAAATAAATATTAGTGAAAGTAAAAATATATTGAACTGCATGAAGATACAAACCGACATATCAAAATTTGTGGTACACAATTATAGAAGTATTGAATAAAAATTTGTCTAAATCATACATTAAAAATGAGGAAAATCTCAGATCTATAAGCTAAGCTCTCATCTCAAGGAACTAGAGAAGACTGAAATGAACATAAAACAAATAGGGTCCGAAAAGGAAAATTAAAATTATTAGCAAAAATCAATGTGATTGAAAAAAGTACCACTTATATTAGCAACCCCAAAACGAAATACTTAAATATAAATCTGCAAAACCTATAGAGGAAAAACTACAAAATTCAATTAAAATAGTAAAATAAATGGAGAGATGTTCTATGTACATAGATACAAATAGTCAAATGATCAGAATGTCAGCTGTCCCTAATTTAATCTTTGACTCAGTGAAATCCCAATAAAAACCCCACCAAGTTATCTTGTGGATATTGCAAATTTATTATAAAGTTTTGTACGGAATGGAAAAAAATACCAGACTAGACAATGCAATAACAAAAGGGAAGAGCCAAGTTAGAGGACTGACACCACTCAACTTCAAAACTTACCAGAAAACAATAGTAATCAAATCAGTGTGATGGTAATAAAAATAGCCAAATAGATCAGTGAAACTAAATAGAGAATCCAGAAATACACCTACATGTAGTCAACTGATCTTTGAAAAAAGTCCAGTGGTAATTCAGTGGAAAAAGGATAGTCTTTCTATTAAATGGTGTTAAAAACTGGACAACCACATACAAGAAAATAACATAAAATAGAATTTACATTCTTCACAAAAAATAATTTAAAATGCATTATAGATATAAATGTAAAATGCAAAACTATAACTCCTAGAGATAACAGTAGAAAATCTAAGTGATATTGTTTTTGGTGGTGACTTGTTAAATACAACACCAAAAGCATTATCTATAAAAGAAAAAAGTTACAAATGGAACTTAATAAAATTCGAAATAGCTGATCTGCAAAAAACATCTTTAAGAGAATGAAAGTCAAGCCACAAACTGGGGGAAAATCCTTGTAAAACACATTCAGATGAAGAACTCTTACCAAAAATGTACAAAAAACAAGTGAAACTCAGCAATAAGAAAACAACCCAGTTCAAAATGGAAAACACATAAATGGACACCTCACCAAGGAATGTAACGGATTGACATATATTAGCAAATACATCAATTCTATGGAGGAAGTCTTTTCAAAATATGATACTGGAACAGTTGCATACCTATAGCAAAAAAATGAATGTCCTTGAACCTATATCACATATCCTTTACTAAAATGAACCCCAAATGGATCATAGATTGAAATGTAAATTAAAACTATAGAACTTTAAAAAAAACATAGGGAAAATTCTTCAGGAAGGTAGTAGGGCTTGGCATAGAATCGTTAGAAATGGCAGTAAATGTACAATCCATAAAGCAAACAAAAGCTTGAATTTCATTAAAATTAAAAACTATTATAGTGTGAAAGACTAGGACACTGAAAATGCAATCTACAGACTAAGAGAACATATTTCCAAACCGCACATTCTACAAAGAACTATTAACTGCTACAAACTGGGAAAAATATTTGTAAAACCACATATCTGGCACAGCCTCTTATTTAAACTAAGTAAAAAAACTCTCAAAACACAATATTTATAAAAAGGCAACTTAATTTTAAAATGGTCAAAAATCAGTTATTTCACTGAAGAAGATATACAGATAGCAAATAAGCAAATGAAAAGATGTTCAACAACTCTAGTCACTGGGAAATCAAATTATGAACTTGACCTATAGCTTCTTGCACCAATGAAAACAGTTAAAAAAATTTAAATTATTGACAGCATCAAATGCTGTCAAGTATGCCAAGAAACTGGATTTATCATATATTGTGGGCAGAAATACAAATGACACAACTCTGGAAACAACTTCACAGTTTCTTATAAAACTAAACATGTAATTGCCATATCACCCTGAAATTGCTTTCTTGGGCATTTATCCTAAACATTGAATAGTTGTATCTGCATAAAAACCTGTACATGGCTCTACATAAAACCAACAACTGGAAAAAGCTGTGTCCTCCAATGAGTAAATAAATATTGCAAAAAATAGAAAAAGAAATGGTAAATAAGTATCATGGAATATTACTTGGAAATAAAAACTAATGAACTATTGACACACACAACATTATGTTGAGTGAAAAAAAATTTCAAAAAGTCACATGTTCTATTATTTCATTTACATAATGACAATTTTTTTTTTCAGTTTCTTTTTTTTAATTTTATTTAATTGTATTTGACATCGTTTGTATTCCCCCGTATAAAGGTGAGAGAAATTAGTGTTTGCCAGAGGTGGGGATGCATGGAAGAATACGAAAAAGAATGATGTGATACAGGAAAGTAAAACTGTACACAAAAAATATGCAATATTATGCGTACATCGGAGGAAACTGAATGAAGGATACATCAGACTTCTCTTTGCAACTTCCAATAGCTCTAAATCATTTTAATATAAATATTAAAACTTTTAAAAATAAATTACAAACACAATAACAAATTTTTAGAATATTTGAAATGCCTAAAATTAATAGGAGGAGCGCTTCACCTAAGAAGAGCTAGATTGGAAATGGAATAATATAGTTAATAGCTGTATAGCTGGTCCCTTTAAGAAGGAACCAATTTGTGTTTCTTTTGAAATATTCGGTGGATTATTTTCTCTAGAAAACGGAAATAAAAAACCAAAGGGTATTCTGCAATGTTTTGAATGTTATTTGGAAATTTGGATATTTATATACATACCTTCCTGCATATAAGATATTAAAAGTAAAACATATTTATCTTAGTTTGAGTAATAAAATTTCATTTTTCTCAGTGCCTCTTTGCTCATTTTAATCGTTTTTATATTATTTTAAAATTTTAAATTTGAGTGTTACATTTTTGCTCTTCCATATATAGGTATGTTCCACTACCCTCCATCAAACCACCCATGCCAGTACACCCTTTGCCTCTTTTACACCCTCTTCTCTATTCCCCCTGTTCCCTCTGCTAACCATTAAATTCTTTCACTAAGTGGAAGATTTATTCTTGCTGTATTTGGCTTGTGAATGTTTTAAATGGAATACATTTATTATTCTTTTTCAGTGATATAATATTAGTTTACAACATGATACAGGTTCCAGAAGTATATATTCTCACCTCAACAACTACATATATCTCACTTCACCCATCACCAAATACCCAGTTACTTTCCATCAATGACTAATTGGCATGCTGATCCATACCCTTCCAACTCCTTCCCCTCTGCTAAAGGACAGAAAATCTAAGATTCCTACATTTACAAAACTTCCTCTTGTATTTCTCTTATAAAGACTTGGATTGGGAATCGAAGAAGGAAATATCGATTAATGGGGATTGAAGTTCCACCTCCAAGAGGAGGCCCTGCTGATTTTTCTGAGCAGCCCGAGCCTGGTTCTTTGTCTGCACTCACACCAGTAGAAGAAACTGGTCCTGAAGGAGAAGATAATGAAAGAAATGATAACATATCCATCTGTTTGTCTGAAGGAAGCTCTCAAGGTATTTTATGTGCTGCATATTCTACTAATAAATTTTTTAAAATTTGATGCATTTTCGCTTGCTTTTAAGTTCCTGCACTTCAAATCTAAAGTCTTCAAAACATTTGGTTAAACATATGACAAGAAATAGATTCATATTTGTTTTATTCTATTGTTAATAATTGTATATAAGTAAACTGTGCAAAATGAAGTTTTAATATGCATATAGTGAAATTACTATTACAATAACATTAACATATCCAACTCCTCACATAATTACTTTTTGTGTTTGTTTGATAAGAGCACCTGGAATCTTTCTTAGCTTAGCAAATTTCCAGTATACATATAGTATTGTTAACTATAATCATAACTGTAACTTCCCTATTCCAGTAGATTCCACATATATCTGAGATCATTTCTTATTTTTCTTTCTGTGTCTGGCTTATTTCACTTGGCATTGTATCTTCCAGGTCAGCCATGTTGTCACAAATTTCAGGATCTTTTTTTTTTCCTTTTGATTTTTACTGTATTATTATTATTATTATTACTATTATTATTATTACTATTATTATTATTATTATTATTTGGTTAGCATTGTTCTACAAGTCTGTATGTGATTTACAGGTGTATGTTCACACTTTTAGAAATGTTTGTTCACAAACCATACCCAACAACCAGTCACCCTTAGTCCTCCACCGAAGTCCATTGTATCACATTCCTAAAGTGCTCCCTACCACTACCCTCTGAACTGGTAACCTCAATCTGTAGTTAACTGTCTAGGGTTTGTTTAGTTTAGTTTTGTCTGTCATTTTGTTTTGTTCTTTCATATTCTATATACATGAGTGAAATTATGTGCATTTATATTTCTACTTGCAACTCATTTACTTATTAACGTAACTCTCTCCAGCTCCATCCATGTTATTGGAATGGCAGGATTTCATTTTTTTTAATAACTGAGCCCTATTCTAGTGTGTGTGTGTGTGTGTGCACAGTATCTTCCTAATCCACTTTTATGTCATTTGGCACAAGTTGTTTATATAATATGTGAATAGTGCTACAATGAACATAGAATATGAATCAATCCCTTTGAATTAAAGTTTTTGTGTTCATGTGGAATGGATTTGCTATTTCATAAGGTGCATCTAATTTTAATATTTTGAGAAAACTTTATAAGATTTTCCATAAGGGTTAGACAAGTATACATTTTTAGACCTGTTTCCATTGCTAAAAAGAGTGCACAAGGGTTCAATTTTGCTGCAACCTTGGCAATATCTGACCTTTTTGGTCTTTTACACAAGTGTGAGGTGGTATCTCATTGTTGTTCTGATTTGCACTTTCCTGGTGATCATTGATGATAAATATATTTTCATGGGCCTGCTGTCTATCTATATGTCTCCTTTGGAAAATTATGTACTCTTCTGACTGTGTTTCAATTGGGTTATTTTTATTATAAAATACCTGTATTTTCGTCTCTACATCATGATCACTAAGTATCTTTTCCCCACTGCTTTCTTTTTAAAAATTATCTATTTACATCCTTGTTAATATTTTGACAGTATAGGATTTTTCCCCTCAAGGGTGATTATTGTGACTCTCCAGCCTTGATAGATTTACTCCCAGGATTTTTTTTTTTTTTTTACAGTTTTAAACAGGATGGTTTTCTTTATGACTTCCTTTTTTTAACTTTTTTTTTCTTACAGGTTTGCTTTCTTTTCTGGGTGTTGTTCCTAGGGAATTTCCACCACCAATTCACCCATGCATTATCACCATACTCCCTTGTGCTCTTCCCATCCCTGTCTTGATCCCAATCCCTCCCTCTTCCCTGCAGAATGCCTCAGTTTTGTAGCTGTCGGTTTATTTTCTTTGTCTTGTTTTTTTGTTGTTGTTGCTATTTTATTTTTCCTTGATCCCCTAATTTCCTCCTATAAGGGAGACCATCTGTATTTTTCTTTTTCCTTCTGACTTATTTCACTGAGCATAATCCCTTCACGTTCCATCCATGTTTCTATGAATGTCTCTAGTTTATCTTTTTTGATTGCTGAATAATATTCCATTATGTATATAAACCACATCTTCTTGATCCAGTCATCAATTTTCGGTCATTTGGGTTGATTCCAAGTTTCACCTATTATAAATAATGCTGTGATAAACATAGGGGTGCATGTATTCTTTTGAATTAGTGTTTTTGTGTCCTCTGCATAAATCTCAAGCAGTGGGATTGCTGGGTCATATGTTAGCTCCATTTTTAACAGACTGAGGAACCTTCTGTACAGCTTTCAATAAAGGTTGGACTAGTTTGCATTCCTACCACAGTGTAGAAGAGTTCCTTCTTCATCACATACTTGCCATCATTTGTTGTTGCCAGTTTTTTAAATATGTGCCATTCTCATTGGTGTTAGGTGGTATCAGTGGCTTTAATTTGCATTTCCCTGATTATAGGGGATGTTGAGCATTTTTTCATATGCCTGTTGGCCATTTGCATTTTCTCTTTGATGAAGTAAATGACCTCTTTTAAAGCTGCTTGTTTGCACATAGAAAGGGAACTGGTTTTTGTGTAATGATTTTGTAATCTGCTGCTATATTGAACTGGTTTATTGTTTTAATAACTATTTGTGGATTATCTAAGGTTCTCTCACTGTATGTATATTATCATGTCATATTCAGGTAATGATAGAGTTACAGCTTTCCTAATTTTGACTCCTTTTATATCTTTTCTTGCCTAGTTGCTGTAGCTAGGACTTCGCATACTAAGTTGAATAATAACAGTGAGAATGGACATACTTGTCTTGTACCGGATCTTAATGGAAATGCTCTCAGTTTGTTACTGTTGAGAATGATACTGGCAATAGATTTGTCATATCTAGTCTTTATTATGTTAAGATATCTTTTATCACCATTTTTTCAAAGGCTTCCATCACAAATGGATATTGAACTTTATCAAATATTTTCTTGTAATCTATTTATATCATCATATGGTTATTTTTTATGGTCTTTTATGTTGATGTGATGAGTTACGTTGTTTGATTTTTAGATGTTTAATCATCTCTGTGTCCCTGGAATAAATCTCACTTGATCATGGTGTATAACCCTTTTCATGCATTGTTGGATTTGGTTAGCTAAGATATTATGGAGGACTTTTGCATCTGTTTTCAATAGGAAGATTTTCTATAGTTTTCTGGTTTTGTTTTGTTTTATGTGTTGCCCTTGGTTTGGGTATTGGTGTGAAGTTGGCCTAGTAAAACGTGTTTAGAAGTAGTTCTTCTTTCTCAAATATTTGAAAGAATCTGAGCCTAATAAGAATTAGTTTGTCTTTGAAAGTTTGGTAGAATGGCCTTGTGATACCATCTGGTCCTGGAATTTTACTTTTTGAGAGAATTTGGGCTATTGTTTAAATTTCCTTCCTTATGGTTTGTTTAGATTTTCTATTCCTCTTCTATTTAGTAATGCATAATTACATACTTTTAAAAATCTGTTCAGCTCATCTAGGTTGTTAAATTGTTTTTCATTTAATTTTATATAGTAAACTCTGATTACCTGCTGAATTTCTGTATTCTTTTGTAATTTATACTCTTCTGTTTTTGAACCTAGTTATTTGTGTTTTCTACCCCATTTTGTTATTAATCTTAGCTAGAGTTTTATTTTATTTTTTTCAAAGAAGCAACTTTTCGTGTCATTGCTTTTTGAACTTTTTTAATTTCTATTTTTTTTTTAAAGATTTATTTATTTATGCATACAAGCACTGGGGTACCAGCCAGAGATATGGGGGGGTGAAAGGATTCACCACAGAAAGCGGGGAGCAGAACAGGCAGATCAACGGAAGTACACTGCTGAGGGGAGCAGCGGGCACA
>JAGFMF010011462.1:412959-423911 GCA_019455555.1 Galemys pyrenaicus
TGGGTCCCCCGCCTGGCTGGCAGCAGGGCTCGAACTCGTGCTGCAGTGGCTGCGGTTTGCTTCATAGTGCGTTGCTTAACCCACTGCGCCACCAGGGAGGCCCTTAATTTCTATTTTGTTTATTTATTCATGCTGTGATTTTTATTCCTTCCCTCTACTCATTTTGGAACTTCTGTTCTGCTTTCTCAAATTTCTTGTGATAAGAGACAAAGTTTTTAATTTGGGCTATTTCTTGTTTTTTGATGTGGGCCTGCATTGCTACATACCCAGCATAGTACTGCTTTTTCTGTGTCCTATACTTTCTGTAATATTGGATCCTTGTTATCATTTGTCTCAAGGTAATAGTATTTCAGTAGTCTTTTTTTTTCTTCAGTCTTCATGAATTAGAGGATTTCCTTGTACTCCTTTTCCTTGCAGCTCATTTTTAGTTTGATTCATTAATACTTATGTGTTGTTTTTTGTTTTGGACAAATTAGTCTATTGATTTTCATCTCATTGGTATGTCCTTTGGTGAGAGTGAGTTTTTGAAGTATCCACCCACTTATATATGCGGGGGTGTGTTTTCTTCATTGTCTGTTTTCAGATTTGATAATAGTTGTCTAGTATATTTTGGTGCCCCTTCATTTGGTGAGCATATATTGATAAGTGTTATGTCCTCTTGTTGTATTGTTTCTTAGTCATTACATAGTGTCTAATCCTGTCTCTTTTTACCTGGAAGCATTTTTATCTGACATAATTATAGCTAACCCTGCCTTCCTTTGTGTGCCATATCCTTGTAGAATTGTATTCCTTCTCTTTATTATCAGTCTATGTTTAACCTGCAAATTAGGTGCATTTTCTGGAGGCAGCAGTAGTTTGGGTTCTGTTTCCTTATCAACTCAATATTCTGCCTTTTTATTGGTAAGTTCAGTCCATTGACATTTAGAGTGATTATTGATATATAAAAGTTCACTGTTATATTTTGTTCTTAATTTGTTCTCTATTTAATTGCCTCTTCAGTTCTTTGTGCTTATTTCTCACTTTGGTTCAAATACTAAAGCTACTTTCAATACTTCTACAGGGGGATTTAGTAGTTACAAACCCCTTAAGTTGTTTGTCTAGGAGGGTCTTGTTACTCCCCTATATCTAAAGGAGATCTTTTTTTAGCATAGGGTATTTTTGGTTGACTATTTTTATATGAAAGTAATTGCCTGTAATAGTTCTACAGAAAAGTCTGATGTTATTCTAACTGTTATTCTAACTTATATTCCTTTATAAGTTATATTTCTTCCCCTTAATCAGTTTTGTTATTTTTCTTTGTATTGGACTAATTTATATTATTTTTTTGTTGGTCTTACATTATTTATGTCATTTTGTGTCCTTTTAATTTACTATATTTGTGTGTTTCATCCCTCTTCAAATTTGGGAAATTTTCTTCCACTGTTTCTTTAAATAATTTTTCAGTTCCTTTCTTTCTCTTCTCTTGCAATGCCTATGATTCTTATGTTTCCTTTACTCATAGTGTCAGACAAATGTTGAAGTGTTTCATTTTCCCCCTTTTGTATCTCTCTTTCTCTATTTTCATTGTCTCCCCATATGCATCTTCAGTCTCACTGATTCATTCTTCCATTTGTTTTATTCTACTCCTTGGCTCTTTTCAGTATTTTACATCTCATCCATTGATTTTTCTATCTTTTGCATTTCTACTATTACCTTACTTAGAGTTTTGATTTTGATTGACTACTGTTTCTAACATATTCATTTGTTTTCCTGAGTTTTCTTGAATATCTCAATTCATTTTCTAACTTTCTTTATATTGTTACAATTCTTTCATTCTTTTAATTATGTCTCTTGAATTTTGTATCTCATAGGAAGAAAACCTCTACAATATATTTGTGACATGGTTATGGAGATTTGTTAGTATATTTGTGGTATATTGTTCTATTGCAGACTTGCTTAGCCATTTATATTAGAGTTGTTTAGAGTTTGTTCTGCTGTAGTTGGGTCTTTTGTTGTGTCAGAATTCTCCTCTTTCACTGTTCTGGACATTTATCATTTGGCAGATATGGCAGCTGG
The DNA here is from genome assembly GCA_019455555.1 of Galemys pyrenaicus. NCBI lineage: Eukaryota > Metazoa > Chordata > Mammalia > Eulipotyphla > Talpidae > Galemys > Galemys pyrenaicus. Next base: position 415,015 of record JAGFMF010011462.1, read on the forward strand.
AGCTTTGTGGAGAGCCAAAACTGTCTTGACAAAAAAAGGAAAATAAGAGAATTGGTGGCATTACATTCCAAGTCGTAAAACACTATTACAAGTCCATAGTAATCAAAATATTATAGTACTGAAAAATAAACAGACACACTGACCAATGTAATAGAATTGAAATCTCAGAAATAAACACATGTTATATAGACAATTATTCTATGAAAAAAAGTCGAGTATATAACCTTAAAAGAATGTCTATTTACCAAATGTTGTTGGGGAAACTGAACAGCCACATGTTAAAAAAATGCAATTATACCAATCTTTTATACAATACACAAAACTGACTCAATATCTTTAAAGATTTGGAGATAAGACTGGTAACCATAAAATATGTAGAAGACAATATAGACAGAACTTCACAAAATTGGTTTGAGGGATATCTTTTGGGTCTCAACTCCAACAGAAAGGTGAAAAAACAAAATTAAATAAATGGTTTAATAAGTTAAAAAAATCTCTTGTAAATGAAACTATCATTAAACAACAAAAAATACCCTTACTAAATGTCTAAATGTAAAGATATATTTGCACATTATCCATCTGACAAGGAACTAAAAGCCATGATCTACAAAGAACCAATACAACTCAACAAAATGAAAAAACCTAACCACAAAATGGACAAAAGAGCTAAATAGACCCTTCAGAAAATAGACATACAGATAGCCAATATGCACATGCAAAAATGCTCATCATCACTTATTATGAGGGAAATGCAAATCAAACTCTCAATAAGTTACCATCCTCCTCCAGTGAGAAAGAATAAAATGAAATCCAACAGAAACAACAAATGATGGAATGGAGTAAAAGAAACCCTCTTACCCTGTTGGTGGTATTATATACTTGTCCGGCCACTATGGAAAACAGTATGGAGGTTCCCAAAAATATTAAAAATAGACCTACAATATAATTTAGCAATGCTACTTCTAGGCAACTACCTAAAAATTACAAAAATCACTAATTCAAAGGAATATATTTAATCCTATATTTATCATAGCACTGTTTACAATATCAAAGTTATGGAAACAATGTAAATATCCATCAGCTGAACAGTGATTTAAGATGTGGTATGTATATATATCTGTATACACACACACACACAATGGAATACTACTCAGCTATTAAAAGTAAAGGTTATTTATTTGCAACAAAATATTTGGAACTGGAGGGGATTGTGCTTATTAAAATACTCAGAAGAAGAAAGACAAATGCCAGATGATTTAACTTATATCTGGAATATAAAAAAACAAATCTTATAAAATGTCTAAATAGTGAACAGATAAAATTTCTTGTCTAGAAACCCTTTGCTTTTAAATTTTGAAATTTATTTTTTAATTTCAGTTATTACTTAATTTTGGCATACATTTTTGCTCCTCCATATATACACATATTCCACTCACCCTCTACAAAACTTCCTGTGCCAATACCTCTTCTGCCTCCCTCCCTTATCCTCTCCTTCTTCCCCTTCTTCCCCAATCCCAACCACTTCCCTATTTCCTCTGGTAAGCATTATTTCAATTCTTTCATGAAGTCCAAGATTTATTTCTGCTGTATTTTGTCTTGTATGGGTTTTTTTTGTTGTTTTTTTTTGTTTTTGCTGTTATTTGTATTCTACTGATGAGTGAAAGCATCCATTATCTTTCACTTTTTGGCTTATTTTGCTTGACATAGTCACCTTAAAGTCAATCCATTTTGTCCCAAAAGCCACTCTGTCATTTTTAAACAGTTGTGTAGTATTCCATTGAACATACATTCCACAGTTCCTTTATTCACTCATCTTTTGAAGGAAACTTAGATTAGTTTTATAACATGATTATTGTGGTCAGTACCAATATGCACACATATTGGTATACATAGGTCTTTTCATATAGGGTTTTCATATTTTTAGGGTACATTACCTAACAGAGATATTGCTGCATCTTATATAAATTCCATTTTTATTTTTAAAATAAATCTCCATACATTTTTCAAGGAGGCTGCACCAACTTTAATTCTCACCAACAGTGGATGAGAATTCCTTTTCACCACATCCTCAGCAGTAATTGTTGTTTCCACTCTTTTTAATATGGGCTTTTTTTATAGGGGTGAAGTGATATCTCATTGTAGTTTTGGTTTGTATTTCCACATGTTTGTAGACCATCTGAATGTCTTCTATGGAAAAGTGTCTATTTAGGTCTTTTCCTCATTTTTTGTTAGGTGGTCTATAAACTTTTTGTTGTTGGATTGTATAGGAATATTGTATATTTTGGAAATTAGCCCTTTATCAGATGTACAATGTACAAATATTTCTTCCCATTCTGTGGGCTGCTTTTTTGATTTTGTTATAGTTTCCTTTGCATTACAAAAGCTTTTTTTCCCTAAATTTATTTATTTTCTATATTGTCATTCTGTTTTTGTACAGTAATTGCTTTCTGCCCTCAGATATAGTCTGCCATAGTTCTCCCTCCACCATAACACCCATGAACCATCACCATAGTCCCTTGTGCTCTTTCCTCGCCTTTTTGACCCCTCTTCCTCCACGACCCTGCTGTAAACTTAAGATTTATCTTCAGCTTGAAAGTTTTGCTTTTTTCTTGACCTATAAAAACAATGTAATCCCAATTGTTTATTTTTGCTTTTGTTTTCCTTGCCATTGCAGTTGAGAACCCAAATTCATCTTTGTGGTAGATGTGCTGTAGTGGGTGTCCTATGTTTTCTTTATGTATTGTATGGTTTCAGTTCTTATATTAAGATCTTTAATCCATTTTTAAAAATGTTTGTATATGGAGCTAAGTGTGACTCTAGCTTCATTGCTTTGCATGTTGTTATCAATGGTTCCCAATACAATTTGTTAAATAGGATATTTTTTCTCTGTTGTATAGCCATAGCTCCTTTGCCAGCAATTAATTGTCCAGATTCGTGTGGGTTTCTATCTGAGCTTTCTATTCTGTTACATTGTTCTGCATTTCTATTTTTTTAAAAAGATTTATTTATTTATACATACAAGAGCTGGAGTACAGGCCAGAGTCCAGGGTGGTGAGAGGATTCACCAGAGACAGAGTCGGGAGCAGAACAGACAGACTGACTGAAACACACTGCTGAGGGGAGCAGTGGGGGAGGCAGGAGAGGTCTGCTATGCCATGTGGGTCCCCTTCCTGGCCAGCGGCAGGGATCGAACTCATGCTGCAGTGGCTGCGGTTTGTTTAACCCACTGTGCCACCAGGAAGGCCCCTGCATTTCTATTTTTATTGCAATACCCATACTGTTTTGATTACTGTTGTTGTGTAATGTAGTTTGAAGACAGGAAGTTTGCTACCTCCATTCTTCTTTTCTCTCAGAATTGCTTTTAATATATAGGGCCTTTGGTGGCTCTATATAAATTGTATAATTGTTTTATTTCCTTGCAGATTATTTTTAGGGTTTTGATAGGTATTGCACTGATTCTGTAAATTGCTTTAGGTAATATGACCATTTAGTAATATTTATTCTTGGAGCCCATGAGCATAGGCTAACTTTCCATTTCTTTGTGTATTCTTTTATTTCCTTTAAGAGAGTTTTATAATCTTCAATATATAGGTCACTTACCTATGTTAAGTTTACCTCTACTACAATTTGATTGTAAATGAAATTGTTTTCCTTTTTTGGATACATTGTTTGCATATAGACATGCGACTGATTTTGAATCCTGTGTCTTCTCTGCATTAATTAATAATTTCTAGTAGCTTTTTTGGGTAAAATGTCATTTGCAAATAGTGACACTTTCGGTTCTTTTCCAATTTGGAGAACTTTTATGTCTTTTACTTGGGTTTAGTTATGTTTATTTCTCTTATTAGTTTACCTTAGCATGAGGTAGGGGCAGGAGGGGAGTCTGGAGCTTAAGTAATATATCCGTTTGAAGAATGAAAGTGGCCACTTCTTCCTCTTCTCCTTTCCACAGCAAGCCCTGTTCAGTGCTTTACTTGTCTTAACTTCCCACCCCACCTCTCTACTGCTCCTTTATGCCACTACTCATGATCTATTAAACTTGAGTGTCCTTTCTGGGGTGGCTAACTCTGGACCGTGGGCTCAAGCTCCTGGACTTAGCTTTAAATGGCAGGCCAGGGGAACACCAGAGTGTGTATGCCCTATGTAAGTGAAAATTATCAGGTTTTTCTGCCCTCCCCACCATTAGTGTCAGAGATAGACATCTGCAGTCCTGCACGCATGCCTAATGGCAGGCACCTCAACTAGGGTGCGATAATGTGTAGCTGGGTGCACCCGTGCAAAGAGACTGGGCATATAAGGGCAATGTCATGGGGATGCCAGCATAGCAAAGAAGATCAGAGGCAGTACCAGTGCAGTGGCAGAGGAAGAGGCAGCCCAGAGAGTGAAGATTTGCCAGGGGCTAGGAGGTTTGCCAGCCTCCTGCCTGCCCCTAGCCTCCCTGCCAGGTATGGACCTGGTCGCCTCTGATGCAGAAATATCAATACAAGTCTAAAAAAGCCACCCCAAGGGCTCCAGTGCTCCTCCTTGACCCATTTTCCCAAATCACAAAGAACCTGCCACTTTACCATGTTATCTAGTTTTAACTTCAATACCTTTCACTGTCCCTCGCACCCCTGCAGGGCAATTTCTGATGGCCTACCTCAGCAAGCTCTGGGCAAGTTCTGCAAAACATAGGATTAATGAGATAATCTGAGATTAATGAGTTCTTTCACCAATTATTCTCTAGGCTATTGGACCAGAGATGAAGCCTGGTCTGGCTTAGCCTAGTATCTCTGTGAGCTCTTTGGGCTTGGGGAGTGATTTCCTTGCTCTTACTGATTATAGTGTTCTCAGTGTCCTGGGTTGAATCTGCACCCACATGTAAGCAAAGTTCCTCCAGGTACATTCACAATAGCCCAGAATTCCCACTAGTACCTTGAGTGGTAGAGCCTCAACCCACTTTGACAGTTGGGGTATTTATTACTCTCCCAGTCATTCTCAGTTGCACTTCTTTCCACTGGTTTCTCAGCAGTCATCAATCTTAATTTGAATTCGCTTTGGCAAAGTCCTGGCACTATTTAGAACATCTGAATCTTCCTTTGAGAAAATATATTTTTTGATAGCTGATTTTAGGAGAGAAGCTGATTCCAACCTCTCTATTCTGCCATGTTCTGTTAATTTTTAAATTTATGGTGTCTTTTGCTCTAAAACTCTAGTAAAGTGTCTCTGGATACCTTAACCTCTAATTCTCTATGTCATCACATATGGCTTTCTGAATGAGCCAGGTTTTTCTCCTAATCATATCTACATGTTGATACAAAGAACACAAATATGTCTTTCCATGGGAAGGAATGGACTTGGAAAAAAATCTTAGGAGTGCTTATAAATATTTTTTATTTTGTTTTCTGTGATGAAATAAAATGTCATTTACCAAGGGGTTAATACTTTCACTAGTAGTTATTCAAATAATCTCCATGACACGACTATGCAGAAATAAAAGAGAAAAGCTATACAGTCCTAGTTTTCTATGGGTTAGAGGTGGTGATAATCTAAGGAGATTATCTTGTAGATAGTTTATGCTTTGAAGTAGCCACATCCCCTTTCTCAGCACAGAGAACTTTTAGATAGAATTGCTTCCTGAATTAACTTTTCTTTTATTTATTTTCTTACTCATATTATATTATGCATTTTGATCATCAAAGGACCGTATGTTCATGTAGTGTCAGAGAAAAGTCTCCTGCCATTGGTATAATGATGGACACCAGCAGTACTGCAGGCATGCCAGGGTGGGCATGCGCAAGTGGGTGCACCTGGGTTTGGACATGGGCATATAAGGGCGGCATCATGAGTTCGCCAGTAGAAGCATGGCAGCAGCAGAGCAAGAGTGAGAGCAGCAGCAGCAGCAGAACAGGATGCCAGCAGTAAAAGCAACCAAGAGGGTGAGATGCGCCCGGGGCTGGGAGGACTGCAAGCCTCCTGGCCCCCTGGCACCCATGCCTGCCATGTACCTGGCCACCTCTGTAAATAAAACCATAAAAGCCACCGAGGGCTCCAAGACTCCTTCCTTTACCCTGTCTGCTAGAACCATCCAGAACTTGCTCTGTACTCCTTCCTGGCACTACAATTGGCATTAGTCGGCAGGATGATTTGATGCAGACGGGCGTGGAGCCCACAAAGACTACAGGAGGGACTGAGAAGTGGCAGACCATGAGCATGTGAATGCTGGTGGTGCAATGGCTGCAACGGAGGTGACCAAAGTCCAGGAGATGCGGAAAGAGACAAAGACGCCACAGGAGCACAGGAGGTGGACAAGGACCAGGAGCTGCGGGACAAGACCTCGAGTGGAGGAGGAAACGCCCGCGAGGACCAGCCCATGACTCCTTAGGCAGCAGACTCCTTGGAGAAAAGGACTGTGATACGGCATTTGGAGCTCGCCCACTGCTTACAAAAGGACTGATGAACTTGGACTGACAGTCCCACCAGAAGGCTGGGAAAATTTGGCAGGTTATGTTTATGGGACCCTGGGGGTGGATGGTATTGTTTGTAAACCCCAGGAGGTGAGACTAGAGGCATGGCCAGTGAGCCTTGGTGGCCAAAACAGCCTGGGAATAGAGGATCCCAAGATGGCTGAGGTAGGAAGCCCTTGCTAAGTCCTCTGCAGCCAGGCAGAGGAAAGGTATCAAAAAGCCTAGATAAGGCAAAAGCTGGCGCTAAGATTGGCCAAGCCCTGAGCAGCTGGTAAGCAGCCTAAGTCTGGTAAAGAAGGCCAGTGAGTCTCTTAAAAACAGCTGTGGGTGATGCCCTCTTTGTTGTAGATTAAGAGTGAGGAGCTGAGGAACCGTCCTTGGGGGACAGGAAGGGAATGCTGTGGTGGAGGCAACAGCCCAAGAGGCAACCCAAGAGAGGCCGCATGTGGAGCTTGTATCCACGGACCCCTGACCCATGTGCATGTGCACAGGGTTGGTCTGAGTGCAGGGTCTGAGTGTCACATGGTGGCTATGAAAGCTGAGTGTTGGAGTGACAGCAGAGAGACCCTGGGGATTGGGCGATTACCCCCAAAAGTTTAGTATCAGAATCCCAAGAGTGAGAGCATCCTGGGGGTGGGTGCGGTGTGTGGCTTGTGGCTGAGAGGACAGCCAGAGAAGGCCAGGAAGCCTGACGGCTCCTGGCGTGTGATGGCAGATGCCCTGAGTGGTTCCCTCCTCGCAAGATCAGTGCCTTTAGCAGCAGACGTGGTGGATCATCTGCTGGTGCCAATAATTTTCTTTTGCGCCTAGGTTGGTGCCCTTCTGAGTTTATTTGTATTCTGTTGATTTTGTTGCATTGCATTATTGTATTTACTTTTGTGGGTCATGGCTTCATTGTCCATATTTGTCCAGGGAAATGTATGTATAATTTGTATGGTGGAAAATCCTGAGGGGGTGGACTGTAGGGTCAGAGAAAAGTCTCAGGCTCACCCTCCCGCCATTGGTATAATGATGGACACATGTAGTGCTGCACGTATGCCTATGTGGCATGTACAAGTGGGCGCACCTGGGTTTGGACACGGACCTATAAGGGCGGTGTCATAATTTCTCCAGTAGCAGCAAGAGCAGCAGCAGCAGCAGGAGAACAGGGCACCAGCAGTAAAAGCAAAGAGAAGAAGCAGCAAAACATAGTAGAGGGTGAGATGCGCCGGGAGCTGGGAGGCTTGCCAGCCTCCCGACCCATGACCCCCATCAACCATGCCTGCCATGTACCAGGCCACCTCTCTAAATAAAAGCATAAAAACCACTGAGGGCTCCAAGGACTCCTTCCTTTACCCTGTCTGCTAGAATCATCCAGAACTTGCTCTGTGTCTCCATCCTGGCACTACAGTTCACTACAACATATACTGAGAAATACATTGAAATGTATATCGAATGTATTGAAAAATACATTGAAATATAGATTTCCTACTGATAAATGACAAACATTCTTGAAATGGGATTGAGGGTATTTTTTTTGCCACCCTTTTCTATTTGCATACACACAGAGCAGTGTTCAAAACAAGGTTTTATCAAAATTGGAGATGTATGATATTTATTGTTTCATATATGTAATCAAAAATTTATTTAGCACATTTGTTTTATTACAATAAGCAATATATGTTCATTACAGAAAACCAAAAGTTATATTTAAATATTATCTGCATAGGAGAGTTGGTTGAGAGTGAATTTACTGCATGCACATTTGGAGAAGTAAAGATGTAATCCCAAAGCTATATAGACGTATAAAACACTGAAAAATTTCATTTAAAAAATTAAATATAGATGAGCAAGTGCAAGAAAAGAATTATCAAAAATGTAAAGTTAGACAAAATGAAGAAAAATAAAGATTACCTGAAATTCCATTCACAAATGCTAACAGCAATGTTTTGGAAAATATATCTTTTTTTCTATGAAAATGTACACTTTTTTTCTTTTACAAAATTCAGACAACACTGTACCTACATAGTAGGGTTTGTCACCCATTTTTCACTTACTATCAGAAATATCAAAAATATTTTTGTTTCATATATACACTATTTTTCATTTTTATACAGTGTATATTTCTCATCCCCATGAAATTCCCATCACCAGTTCACCAGTGTACCATCACCATAATTCCTTATGCTCGTCCCACTATTTTATTCCTTCAGCCTCCTCCTCCCCTAGGGAATGTCTCAGATTTATATTTGTTTATTTTTATTTTTAATTTATTGTAATTATTTTTTCCTTATTCCCTTATTTGTTTCCTCTACATTCTTCCTATAAGTGGAACCATCTGATATTTATTTATTTATTTTTTGTGTGTGGTGATTTTTTTTTCTTATTAAAATATTTTAAAATTTACATATACTTGCCATTAATTGTAATCCCCATGTATTCCCCATCACCATCTCACCAGTGCACCATCAC
>JAGFMF010011462.1:435985-448228 GCA_019455555.1 Galemys pyrenaicus
ATTGATGTGTATGTCATGTAGGGTTTTGCCTACTTTTTCTTCTAGTAATTTTATGGTTATAGGTCTTATGTCTAAGTCCTTAATCCATTTTGAGTTGATGTTTGTGCATGGTGAAAGGCAGTATTCTAGAAACTACATCTTTTTATAATCATTATTAAAAATATTTCTGTTCACTCCATTTGTGAATTTAATGCTAAAATAACGCTACAGGAAATCAAATATAAGTTTTGATTGCTGATGTCAGGATGTTCATTTAAAACAACTGTATTAGTATGAAAGTTTAATTTTTCTTCAGTGAACACTGTTATACTTTATTTTCATACACACACTAATATTCCTGTTTTGAATTCAAAATCACTTTGTTGGTTTTTTTTTTAAAGATTTATTTATTTATGCATACAAGCACTGGGGTACAGGCCAGAGGTGTGAGGGGTGAGAGGATTCACCACAGACAGAGTGGGGAGCAGAACAGGCAGATCAACAGAAATACGCTGCTGAGGGGAGCAGCGGGCACAGCAGGAGAGGTCTGCTGCGCCATGTGGGTCCCCTCCCTGGCTGGAGGCAGGCGGCATGGATCGAACTCATGCTGCAGTGGCTGCAGTTTGCTTCATAGTGCGTTGCTTAACCCACTGCGCCACCAGGGAGGCCCACTTTGTTGGTTTCTTAGAGATGTTTATCATAAAGTTCTTCAAGGCAGAGACTTATTCATCCCTGTGTTTCTTGATCTAATGTTTAGCAATTAGTTTCTGAGTGGACAGATTAATTTATTCTTGCAAGTACTTTTTTATACTATTATGCAAGTACTCATTTATATAAAATCAATTAAATCAGAAGTTGGATCATTATATAATTTTCCTACACTAAAGAGTCTCCCATTTTTCTTGGGATTCATTGTAGCAAAATGAAAGAATATTTCCCAAATACATCTGGTAAATGTTACTATGCAACCATCAGTATTAAGTCTTGGCATAGTGGAGCTTCTGGTTGATACATATTGCTAAAAATCCATATTTCTGGAGTTGCAATTAACCAAACATGCATATGAGACAAGTTGGTGTGCTCATTCCCTGAATATGAGTAACTATCTCATAAATTAACACCTTAAGATGGTTTCACTTATAGGAGGAATGTAGGGGAGACAATAAGGATCCAGGGGGGAAAAGAATAATTACAATAAAAAACAATTAACAAGAAAAAATTGACCAGAGACACTGCAGGGGAGGAAGCGGGAGAAGGATCAAACAGGGGAAGGAATATGTTCTTACACAAAGGACTATGGTGATGGTGCACGGTGAAATGGTGATGGGAATTCTGTGGAGACTACACCTAAAGAAAGAAAGCTTGCACTGTACAGAAAGGAAAAACAATGTTATATCATTAAAACTTCCTCTAAAAGTTTTATAGTCGTAGGTTTTACACTTCGTTCTGTGACCCATTTCTTAATAAATTTTGTATGTGATGTAAGTTTAAGAGTTAATATTCTTTTCTTTGGGGGCAGTATGGATTTCAATTATTTAATCAATGTTTTTTGAAATAAATTGGTTGATATATAAGTATAATCTATGTGTTTATAAATGGTATATATTTGTACTCTGCTGTATTCATTTATCTTTTCTGTTTAATTGATCTGTATGCTCTTTTGTGATTACCACACTTTCTTAATTACTATAATTTTAATAATAAATCTACTGAGAACATTTAAATGACCATTCTCTTAGTTGAGCCTAGAACTGCCAAAGAACACTAGTATCAATTTATTTTACTAATGAGTTGACAGTCACAGAGAGGTTGATTGACCTATACAGGTTTATGCAATCACCAGTAAACCTGGCACTAACGTGCTGCCTGTTTTTCATGTATTGTTCTTTTCCTACACAACTAACAAAAATAATGGAGAGAGATTGGTTTTCAATCAATGATACACAGTGATGCATCTGGAAATATAGTCTGAATAAGGGTCTCCAACATAAAGACAGGTTGGAGAACAGCAGAAATATCAGAACAATCTTAGTAATAAATTCAGTCTCTTCTTGGTTAAAAAAATAATAAACTTTTTTCAGTTCTCAATATTTAGTATTGGGAATGGTACATTTGGTGTACTACATCTGCTATTTCTTTTTACTTGGGGCTCATTGGACTCTGTCTAGTCTTATTCTTTACCCAAGTGCTAACTAGGTTTAATGTAAAAGGAATATTTCCAAGAAGGGAAACATTTATTGAACTTTTTTTTTCTTACTGGAATTAGTTAAATTGAAATTTTAACCCTGAAAGTAGTTGTCTGTGGTGATATCCTAAAATTCAGTCTTGTAGTAACAAGATAATCTCCTAAATTTTATATTTCTTTTGCTAAAAATTAATCTACTTTATTTCCCCTCCAATTTGTGGATTTAAAATAAATCCATGCGCATCAAACATGTACAGTCCAGGTTTGCAGAGAGTGATTTTATTGTTTGGTGTTTTTTTCTTCAGAATGAAGAAGTAAGATTCATTGAAAATGAGCTAGAAATTCAAAAACAAAAATACTTTAAGCTTCAGACATTTGTTAGAAGCTTGATACTAGCTATGAAAGCTGACGATAAGGAACAACAGCAGGTAGGTGCTAGAAAAGATGATTAGTAATTTCTAATGTATCATGTTGAAAAATGGTATGTCACACATACGTTCTTCATTTTTATACTGCATTACTGGTTGAGATGAAGGAAGTATTTGTTACTTCATGACCTTTATTAGGACAATACTATTGAGAATAGATATTCAGATTTGTGTGCTGCTTTAGTGAGAAATCAAAACAACTGATTAACATACTTTGTTATTTGCAAGCTAGCCTTAGTAAAGGAAAGATAACTTTAAAATTAATTTTAAAAAATATTCAAATTGTTTGTGGAGATGGGACTACTCTAATTGGAGAAATACATATTTTAGGACCTTTTTTTGAATGAAAGAGATAAATGCATTAGCCTCTCTTCTGTATTTTAGTTAATTGCTACCCCTCACTAAAGTTCATAGATTTTTGAGTACTTTCTACTTTATGATATATTGTTCATCACTAAAAAAAGTGAAATTATTTATGCTAACAGTGCATTGTTTACTTTTCCCAATTTAACTAGAGTGTGTAATTCTTTTACCCCAAAAGGTAAAATCTAATGTCTTTTGTTGGTTGCTATGGATTTTTGTTACAAATTCACAAATTGCATTTTTGTTCTTATCATTGCATATGAAATATGTTTAATAATTTATTAAGCTTGCTAGGAAGGATTACAGAATTGAATTTTATGTTCCATTAAACACTAAGTGATGCCAAATATGCCTTTAAGTTGTATACTATTGTGTTGATTCTTTGTCAGAGAGATTTAATATAAGAGTATGTCACAGGTAACCATTATGTAGAGATTTTTACTCATCAAGGAATTTAAAAAGTACAAAAATTCACTGCTTATAGCCAGGCAGGAGAGCATGTACATAAGCCACCCCGGACATCTCAAGGGAAAATGATTATAGTCTCAGTATACAACAATTTTCCCTTTTTATCAAAGGAAAAAAAGTTATGCATTTTACCAAAGTGCTGAACCACAAACTTAAACTGAAAGAACTTACTCATGAGGTTCAAAGCAATGTATAGATTATGTGTCCATTTGCATGAATTTTCTACCTCAGGCAGCATACATACAGATTTACCAAAACAGTCTTCAGTTAACTTTGCCAGCATTAGTTCAGCATACTGTTTTATCATGTGAGTTATGCTTATTCTATGGCATGTTGAAATGTGTTTTCTTTTTTGAATACTTGAAAATATGTCCACATACTAATTTTAAAAAATTGATTTTTCTGACTCAGGCACTGCTGTCAGATTTACCTCCTGAACTAGAAGAGATGGATTTCAGTCATGCCTCACCAGAGCCTGATGATACCTCATTCAGTGTGTCTTCTTTATCAGAGAAAAATGCTTCAGACAGTTTGTGATTTAAAGGGGAACATATGATTAAAGCCTTTTGGCTGCTTACCAGGTGGCATTTCAAGATAACTGCATAATGTTGCCATGAAATTCTTCAGCTGGAAAACATGTCGTTGAATTCAATGTATTTTGTGAAGGATGGACAAGATATAATGGCTACAGTAAAAAAAAAAATGTATGTAAAATTTAAAGGCATTATTTGAGAGTTTTTTACAAACTGATGGAACACTGGAAAATATTAAATTTAATTTTGAGGAGTTTACCTATGAAATTCATAATGTGTAATTTCTAAACATTTTTATTCGTTTTATGGAAAAATAGTAGTTTCAGTAATAATTTTGGCCAGAGACACTGATATAAAGGTATATCAGCATTGTGTATCAAGTTACTGAAGCTAGTTAAGTACTGTTTTTGTAGCCATTACATCTTTCTTATTCTCTCTTTTTCTTATCATGCACATAATACTTTTACTCAGGAATTTGGACTGAAAAGTGAAAACAAAACTTTAAAGATTTAACCTGGATGAGTCCTGGGATTTATTTTTCAATCCCTATGAGAATTTGACTTAATATTATGATTAAAAATTGAAGTGATTATTAGTGTATAATTGTAAATTGTTGGTATCCTTCCATTATCTAGCCCAAAATTTGAATTATGGAAAAGTAATTCAACAACATGAGGTCAAATAAATTATTAAATGTACAGAAACAAAATGTTGTAAAATATTAGTTTTAATGGGAATTTTTCATTTCTGCAAATGATAAATATTGATGGTTCACATTTTACTAGTAAATTTGTGTAACTGAATTCAATGAAGTATTGCACAAATATTACAAGTTTACCATCACCTCCATAATATTTTTCAGTTCTTACCTTTTATGAAACAGAAGTCCAAGGTAAGCCACTGAGATTATCGTTTATCTAGTCACTCAGCTTTACCACAAATATTAAATAATTTCCATGTGAGTCTTGTACAGAGCCATCAGCCAAGGATAATAATCAAATTCTTATACTACTTTGGTTGTAAACTACATTTCTTTTTGTTTTCTGGAAACTCTCTGATGAGTACACTCTTACAATGGTCACATTACCCACTTGTTCTATCAGTAGGTAGCAAGTAGCGACACATGGTAGAATATTTTTTATAAAACTTCTCTTCTGGTGTACCAGATGGCATTATCAACACTTATGCAAGGGAAAATACCAGTTTCTCCTGAACTCAGTGTCCTATATTTGTGACTTTGCAGTGTGGGATTGTGTCATTTAGTTAAACTACTATCTATACCTGAAAGAGTAATGAAGAGGTGGGTGACATTTTTGGCCATGGAGTTTCTAGGTTAGATATTTTTGTAATTTGTAAGTAAAACCAATTTTGAACTTGAGACTCACTGATACCAACTTTTGAGTGCAGACAGTCATAAATGTCTTTGACCTTGAAATGTTTCCTCTCTGAACACACAAATTGATAATCCTTCATTTTCCAGCTGTTTGTTTGATTTAATATTGATGCAATGCTACTGTTACGATTCTCCTGTTAGCAGAAATATTTCAATGGTTAGACATGCTGCCTTTAAACTGTGAGCCATATGATTCTTTGTAGTGCTTAATACAACTTGCTGAAAAGTCAAATTCCATAGAGAGAAAGGAACATTGAGTTCCAAAACCTTGTATAATAATATTAAATTTATTACTATTACCAATTACTCTTAGAAAGAGTCCCTACCATATGCAGTAATATAGAAGTCATTCCTTAAGATAATGTGAACAAATTCAAGTCTCTCCTAGGATCTCCTTAATTGTGAGTTTATCTTTTAGCTCTAATTTCTTCTACTTCAATTTAAGCCCCTCTTTATTTTTTCTTGTTACATTGTAGGAATAAATGATTTGTTTATACATTTTCAACTCTATGGATTGTATATGTCATACCTCAGCAATTTTCCCTAAATAAAAACTTATTCATAGGCTCCTACTGTAGGGATATTAGATTTCGACTCCACAGCAAATCATAAACTTCAAAACAAATCAATTCCTTTAACTTTTAAGGAATATTAATAAAAATTATTTTATTATAAGTTGTAACAGATTTAAGGGTTCTTTAGTTGTCATTCCTAGATGGAATCTTAGTCTACAATTTTGACAGGAAGCATAAATTATTTCCTTGTTTCTATTTAAAGTTCCATTAAAATAGTAACTGCATAAATCATTACAGTACACTTAGGAATCTTTTTGTCTCAGCATCTGTGTCTCAGCACGAGAATTATTTCTTTTGCTATTATTGGAATTAAAAGACTTCTAATATGGAATGTGTTTGTTCTATACAAGAAACCAAAGGAGATAACTGTATCCAGGGGAAAAAAATAATTGACAAAATTAAATTACACATAGTAGACTTTGAAAAAGGTCCCAAGGTCAGGTATTTAAAATCTATTATGAAGAAAGTACATTTTTCACAAATACAAAATGGAATTGGTTGTGAGACATTTTAGCACAAAAAAAACTACTAGTTTATGACAGCTTCTGTGAACATCTTTATGATCGAGTAGAGCAAAACAACTAGTATTTCTTTCTTTAGGACTTTGACACAATATTAAAGCAGACGATACTATCTATGTAAAGCATCTTTCTCACGAAGGCAGATGAAATGGTGAATTTTTTTTTCCTTTTAAGTATACTTTAATGTCTGCTTTCAGGGTAGGATAGATAAGCAGTTTCTAAGCAGGAAATGTGTATCTAAGAGCAATTGCCTTCCAAAATGTGTATTTAGAAAAATCTGAAGCTACCTTCCTCATTATATCCAAGTTAAATTTAATCACATAGAAATGAGAATTGCAATTACCCTGGAGAATAGGAAAATTAGCATATAAAAAGGAAACGTTAAAAGAAAATTGACCTTTTCAAGTAACCTGGAGATGTTTTTCTATAAGGTCAGCTACTAATAGCAGGACTTTTGTACTACTATTAGAATCATGTGATGGAAATGTTTGTTACTGTTGGAGAAGAAAAGGCTGCAGTCCAATTATGTCCAGTGCTCTGAAAACTCGCAAGACCTCAAAAGAAGTCCAAGAGGCCATTTCTCTAAAGACAACAACATCTATTTTAAGACATTTTTATAGTCAACAGTTGGTATGTTTGTAAGAGGAAACATAAATGGTATGTATAAAGGAATTCTAGGCTCTAACATTTACTATGTTGCCTTTTTTGGGGGAGTGGGGACATTTAAGCCATTTCCAAGGAATAATTTCTTCATTTTAACATTATAACTTATTATTTTAAAGAGAACTTTTGAAAACTTTAATGTCTGTGCTTCTTCCACATGGCAGCAATGGTATAAAAGGAATATTATCTATTTTTTAAAAAATATATTAGACATTCAAATCCTAAAAAAATTGAAATTCTAATAGATAAACTTTCTAAATGAATTATTATTACCATCATGTCTAGATAAGTAAGTGGATTTATTTTTGAAGTTCGTGTTATCCTTGGCAGACAGCACTTCACCAAGTTCTTCACCAAGCTGTTCTGTAAAGAAATAATGGAGGAACCTAATAACTTGTGACCCTGCAGTCAGTAACAGTGTTCAAAACTTACCTCTATTAAGAGCAGGGGAAAGAATAAAGTGATATTTTCATGGAAATATGATTGTCCCCGTTAAAGTGTATACTGAGATATATTGCTCCACATTGAAATTTTATTTTTTATTAAATTGTTGTGAATTCCTTTTAGCAATCTTGCATCTCATTTTACTGGTACTACCTCTGAAACATACTATCACCTTTAAATCACATCAGACTGTAATGTGAACTTGCATAGGGTTTTTATTTAAACTTTTATAGAGGCAATAAATGATTTTAAACTAATAGACATCTATTTCTTTTAATGTTTATTTTTCTAAGTCTTTGTGTTGCAAGTATTGGTACCCTTTTAAAAATAAATTTTCCTGTACCCAAAAAGGTTCTGATAAAATTTTTTTGATTGTAGAGAATAAGATATATTGGTGGGAAAGACCTAAGAACATGGATTGCATAAGAGGAAATTTGGTTGAATTTCAAGCTACATTTGTATCATCCTTAACTGATTTTACTTAAAGAAGAATTAACATGACACTAATGGGTTATTCCATAATAGGCAACATATTTGTCCACAATAGTATGCATAAATTTTAAAATTAGCTTGTAAATCACCCGGTATAAATGAAATGTTATTTCTACAATACATTTTTAAATGGTGGTATTATATCTGTTAGAGTGCAACCAAGGGTTACCCAGGAACCGCAAACTGTTAAAGAGTGCATGCTTTAAAGGGGTTTAGTCATCTAATGCACAAAGGCAAAAAAAGCATACTCTTAGTGTAAAATATCTTTAATAGCATTAGTGTGCACAGAGAGGGAAGAAAGGACATTCCTAACAATTGTACCACTAATCCCCCTCCCCAAATTACCCATCCCCTCATGAAATACCCAAATAGGCTCTGCCTGAAGCAAGTCCACTGAGGTTTGAAAGTTTGCCACAAATCCAAGACATTCTCGAGCCCTCCAGAGAATAAACACATAAAAGGGACAGCAACTTGAACAGGAGAGATTGCAAAAATACAAGTCATGATGGTGGCTGGCTTTCTGTCTGCCAAAGACAGTCTCACAATGTGTCTGAAACCCACCATTCTATTCCAGATGTCTCTACATGTGTTTCTTCTACATGTCTCCTTCTAAGTCCAAGTCCTGGAAACAAGCAGCAGGGTCCACCTGCCTTTAGTGTTATAGCCATTCATCCCCACCTCTAGTTCCTAGTACCTACCTTGCTCAGGAATTTTGTTTTATGTAATCAAATTTGGCTATGTGGAAGTGGGTCCTACATGCCAGAGTCTTGATACTAGTGAAAAATGGAATTGGAAATGAAATGTTTCCAATTTTTTTTCCAATTATGCTGCTTTTAACACATTATTTTAAGTCTGGTAAATATACTTACCTGGTTATACACACACACACACACATAAATACACACACATACATGAAGTGCCCATTATTTTACATCCTTGTTAATATTTTCAAAATATAAGATTTCTACACTCAGGTGTGGTCACCATAGTTCTCCCACCACCAAAACATCAATAATACTCCATCATAGTCCCTTGCTTGCCCTGCTTTTTCATATGTACTTCCCACTTCCCTCCTGGATGCCTCAGCTCTAATGTCAGCATTCAAGGGTCAGTTTTAAAGTTTATATTTTATGATCTTTTGTTTGATTTCTATATATTTCATATATAAGTGAGACCATTGGTATTTATCATTCTCCTGGCTTATTTCACTTATTTCACAGGATCCATACATGTTGGTGCAAATGGCATGAGTTTATCCTTTTAAATTTCTGAGTGGTATTCCATTGTGAATATATACCTATCTTCTTAATCCACTCATTTGCTCAGGGGCATTTAATTTGTTACCATACTTTGACTATGGTAAATGGTGCTTCTATAAACATGGGAGTGCAGGTTTGTTTTGAATTATGTTTTTGAGTTCTTTGGGTAGATAGCTAGAAATTGAATTGCTGGGTCTTACGGCAGATCCATATTTAGTCATTTGAGGAAATTCCACACTTCTGCCATAGGACCTTGATCACTCTATATTACCACCAACAGTGTAAGAAGGTGCGACGGACCAGTGCAGCCGGAGCACTGAGACCACTAGGACAGGGACCCAGGGAAGGTGGACAAAGGATTCAGCTAAATGACAGACACGATCTCAAGCATCTGAATGTAATTTGCAGCAGTGTTCATCATGCATGTATACAGAATATGTTGGCATTTAGTACAATTGTTTTTCATCTTGTACTTACATTGTTTTTAGTTGAATATCAGATTTCTTGAAACAAACAGGTTAGGTCATATCCTGATTACCTGGTGTTAAGACTGTGGTTTCCTTGGTGACCTCTTGAGGTTACTTATTAACCTTTGATACTTTCAAGTTCTGCCACTATGGCCACTACCTAGCCTTAACACTGCCTTTATGCATACATTGCTCTCATCCATCCTTTTCTCTGCCAGATTTGTTTCTCTGTCTCTTCTAATGTTATCCTTACTGTCCAGACTCTCTCAATCTGTCCGGGAGGTCACTCACCTCTGGGAAACCATTTTTTGTAATATTTAAAGGGTTTTTTTTAGCTATTTACTTAGCGACTCTTTTTGCTCTTTACTGAGGAAACACCAAGGTGGCCTTGACCTAGATAATTTATTTATAAAACCTTCCATATACCACACTATTCTTTTTCCACTGATGTTCACGACTTTGCCTTTCCCAACATACATTTTTGTATATGATGTGTGTGTGTCTGTTGGCTCTGGGAATTTTCCCATGTAACCTCCCTTAGATGGTCTCCACAGCCTGCCTCCTATGACATATGCTAGACCAAGCTAAGTCACAATCATGGGATGTAGTTGCCTTTTACTATCTGTTTCTCCTGAGCCTTTTCCTATAATCCTAACTGCTTTTGGTAATTCTGTTTTACTTTTTGTCTGAATAAGTAGTTTTTCTTATTGTAAGTTATTAACAAAATTTCCAGATTATGTGCATTTTGTTTGGCCGCCTTAACTATAAACTTGAACAGCAAAGAAACATCTGAGGGCAAAGTGACTTCAAGACCAGGGGTTTTCGTGAATGACCGACTGTGTGTATTCCGTGGTCACTGGTGCTGTTGTTGAAGCACCTGGTGTTCTAAAGGATACAATATGTTAATGCCAATTACAAATTACCAAAAGAATCAGACAAAGAAATAAAAAGGAAAAAACAGCCAAGAACGTAAGGGGCTGACAGTGCACCACCTCCTCCTGCGTGCATACTTCCTTGAAGCATTTTGCCAAGGCCTGCGCGATTGCTCACGCAGACTCCACAGGTGTTGTGACAAGAAGATTCCTTTTCCACCATACCCCTAGACAGGACTTGTGGTTCCTATTATTAATATGGGCCATTCTAATATGTATGAGGTAGTACCTCATTGTGGTTTTATTTTGTACTTCCTTGATTATAGGTGGTGATGAATGCTCTTCTTATGTCTTTTGGCCAACTATAAGTCTTTGGAGAAATGCCTATATCGATATTCTGACCCTTTATTGATTGGGTTTTTGTGGTTGTTGTTGTTGAGTCATGGAAGCACTTTGTAGGATTTCAAGATCTCCGCTGATATATGGTGCACAGATATTTCTCCTATTCTGTAATGTGTCTCTCCGTTTTGGCTACTGTCTCTGTTACTATAGAGAAATTTTTAGTTTGATATAGTCCAGGTTGTTTATATTCTCCTTTGCTTCTCTTGATACTGAAGATAAATCAACAAAAATGTATATGAACTTTAAGTCATGGAGTGTACCATCTGTCTATAGTGTCATGTCTTATATAAAAATCTTTTATCCATTTTGAGTTTATTTTTATATATAATGTAAGATATTCTTTTCATTCTTTTGCATGTGGCAGTCCAGTTTTCCCATCACCAGTTAGTGAAGAGACTTTTCTTGTTTCAGTGTAGATATTTCACTCCTATGTTGTAGATTGGTAGTCCAAAAGTGCATTTTATTTCTGGGTCCTCATTTCTCTTTCGTTCGTGTGTGTCTGTGTGTGTGTGTGTGTGTGTGTGTGTATGTTTTCTAATACCATGCACTTTAAAGTTATCTTTGCTTTATAGTATAATTTAAAGTCTGGAAGTATGATGCCTCCATTTTTCCACTTTTTCAAAAGAGCTTTGATTTTTAAAAAAGATTTTATTTATTTATGCATACAAGAGTTGGGATACAGGCCGGAGGTGTGTGTGTGGGGGCGGGTTGAGAGGATCAACCAGAGACAGAGTGAGGAGCAGAACAGGCAGATGGACTGAACTACACTGCTGAGGGGAGCAGCGGGAAAGGCAGGAGAAGTCTGGGGGCCAAGGTCCCTACCCTGGGTAGGGATGGAATTCACACTGCAGCTGCAGCAACTGCAGAAGCACTATAGTGCAGCGCTCAACCCCTTGCCACCACCAGGGTGGCCCCAAGACCTTTGGTATTTTTAGGATATTTTGTGCCTCCTTTCAACTTCAGTTATATTGGTTTTATTTACTTAAAGAAAGGAAACAGATGGATGATTCAAAGATGAACAAGTAGCTATCCTTCTCAAACTCTTCCATAAATTGAAAAATAAGTAACACTTGCAAGTATACTTTATTTTTTTTTAAAAGATTTATTTATTTATGCATACAAGCACTGGGGTACAGGTCAGAGTTGCGGAGGGTGTGAGGGTTCACCACAGAAAGCGGGGAGCAGCACAGGCAGATCAA
>JAGFMF010011462.1:491926-513978 GCA_019455555.1 Galemys pyrenaicus
TGCAGTCAACCACTGGGGGTTGGGAGTGCCTCAAGATTCTAAAAATTTGTCCATAACGTCTATGTTACCCAACTTATAAACATAATGACACCATATAGTCTCTTCTGAGCCTGTATTTCTGAGATGCGTGTCCTTTTTTTTACTTCTATTTCATGTATTTCCATTGTTTTATCTCTTTCCTCTCTCTGATTTTATTTTGTTTTTGTTTTTCTAGTTTCTTCAAATGCAAGTTACATTATTTATTTGAGATCTTTCTTTTTTCTTGATATGGTTGTGTATTTCTATATACTTCCCTCCTAGTCCTGTTTTTGTTGTGTCCTATACATTCTGATAGCTCATGTATTCACATTCATTTGTCTCCAGTTTTTTCTTTTTTTTTTTACTTTTTTGATATGCTGATTAAACTAATAATCATTCAGTAGTATGTTGTGCAGTCTCCACATTTTAGGTTTTTTTCCCACTTTTTGTGTTTGATTTTTGTTGGATGCCACTGCAGAAGATATATATAGAAGATACTTGATGATTTCAATTCATCAATTTATTGACTTGTTTTGCGACTTAGCATGTGGGTCACATCCTTGAACACGTTTCATATCCATTTGAGAAAAATGTATATTCTATTTTCTTTGAGTGTGGTACCTTATAAATATCTATTAGGCCCATCTAGTCTAATTTCTCTATAAGCCTATTGTTTCCTTGTTGATTTTCATCTTTGTTGATATGTCCATTGATACAGTGGGTGTATAGAAGCTCCTTATTACTATTATCTTGCTGCTAATGTCTGTTTTTTAGATTTATAGTTTCCTTATTTATTTTGATATTCCTTCATTTGAACCTATATATTTATATAATGTTATGTCCTTCTAATACATTGAACACTTAAACATCATTTAACAGTCATCCCTGTCTCTTGTTAACCTCTTTTAGCTGGAAGTCTATTTGATCTAAGTATGGCTCTCTGTCTTTTGAGGGCTTCTATTTCTTTTTTTTAAAAAGATTGATTTATTCATGCATACAAAAGCTGGGGTACAGGGAGGTAAGAGGGTTCACCAGAGACAGAATGGGGAGCAAAACAGGCAGATCGACTGAACTACACTGCTGAGGGGAGCAGTGGGTGGGAGAGACTGGAGAGATCTGCTACACCATGTGGGTCCCCTCCCTGGCCGGGGATGCTTCACAGTGTGGTGCTCAATCTGCTGCGTCACGAGGGAGGCCTGGTTCTATTTCTTATACAGTTATTTTTCAATTTTCTACTTGGAACTGATTATTAGTTTAATCAGTTCCCTTTATGTTTATATTTTGAACTCAGATGGTTCTACTAGAGACAACAGAAATTTGGGCTGTGTTTTCTGATCTAGTTATGCTATATCTTTTGAGTGGTGAGTTCAGTCCATTTATATTTGGGATGATTATTCATAGATGAAGATTTGCTATTGCCATTTTGTCTTTAGTTTTCTTATTTTTATCCATATCCTTGTTAAACTTTTTGTGGATATTGTTGTGCTCTCTGATTGGAGTACTCCTTTGAACATTTGTTGTGGGTGAGGTCTGTTCTTTACAAACTCCTTCAGGTTGTGTTGATTTGGGGAGGCATTTATTTCTTATATTTGAGAAAGATTCTTGCAGGATATAGTATTCTTGACTGGTAGTTCTTTTCATTGAATATTTTGAATACATCATTCTTGATTTTTAGGATTACTTCTGTGAGGAGGTCTATCTGATGGGAGGTCTTCATAAATTACCGGCTTTTAACCTCTAGCTGTCTTCAGTATTCTTCCTTTGCCTGGATCTCTTACTAATTTCACTATCATGTGTATCAATGTAGGATTCATTGTATTTAGAGAGCCAGGGGTTCTTTTAGGTTAATGGAATTGTGTATTTAGTTCCGCCTCTGGTTTGGGAAAATTTATTATTTCTTTGTGTAAGTGTTGTGTTCCTCTTTCTCTTTTCCCCATCTGGTATACTCATTATCCTAATATTTCTTTTCCTAATGGAGTCAGCGAAGTCTCAAAATGTTTCTTCATTTATTTTTTTACCTTTCTCTTTTTTGCTACTTGAATCCTATGTTTAATATCACTGATTTGATCCTCTATTTCTCCTTTCTGTTTTTATACGTTTTTAATATATTTCTTGACATTTTTACATCCTTAATCTTTGTTATCTGTATTTATATCTCAATTTCCATTTTCTGTTCATTACTTACCAAGTTCTTGTCATTCATTTTCATCTGAATTTTGTTTTATCTTTTTGTTCAGATTTTCTAAGTTCTTGTGTCACTTGGACTTGCTTTTCTGCTTTCTTCTATTTCCCGGCTTTATACAGCAAATTTGACATATCTTGCAGATATCTAAAATCGTATGTTTTTGTGATTGGATTCTAGTTGTTTTGTATTGCATTTTATGTCTTCCCATTTGGTGCTTCATATTTCACTGTTGTTTCTAATATATGTGGAAGTAATTCAATTGGCCTAGTTTTATTTTTTTCAGTGTGTGGTGCTGCTTTTTTGTTGACTGTAGTTTTTTTTCCTCCTTCCCTGGCTCCCTAAATCCTGAAATATGATCTTGTTGCTGAGTCAGAAGTTGAAAGAGGGTCCTAGAAGGATTTGGTTGTTGGAGCGAATGTTTGACATGTAGAGGTAGCTTGCTAGGGGAACTACTTATATCTCACTTCTCTGTGGTTCACAGTCTGAAACTCTTATCATCTGTGTGGTATCAATTCACTTCACCAGTCCTGAGAGTTGGGGCAGGGTGAGTATAGTGTAGTCTTTATTCTTCTTAGTATGTTAGGATTAACCATTCACTACTCTGCATGTATTTCCCTTTAGTAAAGGGTATGTGTATCCACACTGTTTATCTTTACCCTCCCTTGGGCTCCTAGATGAGCTGGAAGTTGTTTGTGTGTGTGTGTGTGTGTGTGTGTATATATATGTGTGTATGTATATATATCTATATATATATCTGAGCTGTATATGAGACACCACAGCCTCAAGTATTTCTCTCCTTCCATCTCTTGTTCAATGAAGCATGACACATTTCTGTCTTCATTTTTCTCTGCCATCTTTGTTGTTCTCTGGTGTCAAAGAGATATTCTGGTTTCACCTCAGTTCCTGGGACTTTATTCAGTCTGGTGTTCCTCTGATTAACTGTTAAATGATCCTCACAGGAGCAAAGCCAGGAACCTCCGCTGTCACCATCTTGGTTTCAGCACAGCATTCTGAATGTATCTTTCTCATTTATTCTGCCACAGTTTTACTTTTTTGGCATTTGCTGTTTTACCAAATAGGTAATGCTTTTGTCTGAGTTTTCGTGTTCTGTTGTTTTTAGGACCTGAGTGTGTGGAAAGTGCTGTTGTGGGACTTTCCTCATAGACTTGTGGAGGCATAGGGTTAGCATGGGCATAAAAATCCCTGTCCTTACCATCCTCCTTGTAACTGAACCTCTTTCCATCTAAGCACAAAACTTGTGGCTATTTCCTTTTGCCAGGCCTAGTCTGTCCACTCTCTTGTTCAGCAAAGTAAGTCCTCAACATAATTGATAGGTTCTTGGATTCCTTGGCTTTAACATAAAGAAGGATATAAATCATATCTTCAAATAACATTATTTCATTCAGTATTGACTTTGATTTTTTTCCTCATCAATGTCAGAAGGTAAAGGCATTTATTAAAACAATGTTACTCAGGATTTGCTGTCAGCACCATCTATGAGCTTTTAAATTCAGTTTTAACAATGAGAAATAAGTATATAGGTAAGTTATTATGGCTATATAGTAACCATTTTACCAAACTATATATATTGATATTTTTATTTTCCCAAACCCTCTCCAATTCTAATGATATCAAGGGAAAATAGTTCTTTTTCCTCTGTTCAGTTTTCTGTAGTTGGCTCTTTTTGTCATTAGTAGTAAGAAAAATACAGATTTAGCAAGACCAATGTGATTTTTCTAAGATCAGGTGAATATAGCAACTCAGTTTAGTATATTTCTATCTTCCACAATCTTCTAAAGTGATCTACTTATTTATGTATATAATAGCTGGGGTACAGACTAGAGACTTGGGGGGTGAGAGTATTTCCTGGAGACAGAGTGAAGAGTAGAACAGGCAGAATCCACTGAAATGCACTGCTGAGGGGAGCAGCAGGCAAGGCAGGAGAGTTCTGCTGTGCCATGTGGGTCCCCTTCCTGGCTGGATACTGAACTCGCGGTGCAGTGGCTACGGAAGAACCATAGTGCTGTGCTAAACCCCAGGTGCCACCAGTCAGGCCGTCATGTAGTGTTTTTACAGACAACTTCAGGAGAACAAAATGATTTTCAGGGTACAGTGTTCTGTTTGACTCACCTACATTCTTTTTATTCCTAGTTCTTTCTGACCCACTGCTTGACTGTAAGTCAGTTATAAGGTGGTATATGTAGGAAGTAAGCAGGAATAACAGAGGAAAACAGTGTTTTTTTTTTTTTGCGTGTGGATAATCGTGACAGCCATTTTGTAGTAATATTTTAATCATCAGGATACTATCTTAGTATTGGTTTGTGTACTGTTTTGATGGATGCACCTTTTCTTATTAATGATGCCATAGTCCATCTGTGTTTTTGAGGTAAAATGGTATATGATGATGCTATTTATAGAAATTAGAAATCTTGGCGGAAGAGCAGATTTGTGTGTGACAGGGGCAACACTATGTCCACGTGGTGTTGATTACTATTTTTCCTAAATTCTGATCTTAAATCTGTGAAACTAAAATCACAATCAAGATACAGAAAATAGTCTGATCATTAATTTCTCTTTGCTTCCTTCATATCATCCACTTCACCCCCTAGTATTAATCTGTGGCAACTGCTAAAATGTTCAGAATGTCATATAAATGGGACCAAACAATCTTTGGAAGCTGTTATTGTCTTATTTTTATAAATTTTTATTAAGATAATATTGGATTACAACACTGTATGTGGTTGAGACATATAGGTTCTCACCTCTTTAGATGCATTATAATATACCATAACTACCACCAGAGCAGGCATAGGGCTTTGGCATAGTTTACTTGTACACCTCTGGTTGTTACTCTCCACTCCACTGGTAGCATCCATTTTTATAGTCAGATTTCTGGGGCTTCATTTTGGTTTAGTTTTGTTTGAATCTTTATTTTCTTTATCTATATACCACATCTGAGCTTTACCATCCGGTATTTTTCTTTGTCTTTGTTTGTTTCCTTTACATACTGCCCATAATTTCCATTCATGTTGTAGAAAATGGGTTAGTATTCTGCTGTATTTATATATATATAAAAAACATTTATATATATATATATAATATTTACCACCTCTTCAGGGACTTAGCCCTGAAAATTTAAGTTACTTTCATAACCTGGTTATTTAAATAGTGATGCAGTGAAAATATATGTAAATATATGCCTTTGAATTAATGTTTTTGCATTTTTATAGATAATTTATAAATGTAATTGTTCGGACATATGGTAGATCTATTTTTAATATTTAGAGAAACTTTCATATATTTTTTGTAAGAGAAATGGACTAGTCTACATCCCCACCAAAAGTGTATGAGGATTCTTTTTTCTCTCCATCCTCAAAATTTGTTGTTTCTGGATTTTTGACATGGGCCATTCTCACAGGTTTGAGATGGTATCTAACTGAGATTTTGATTTGCTTTTTCCTCTAAAGTGTTGCTGAACTTTGTTTTATGTGCCTAATAGCTATTTCTTTACCTTTTTTGGATAACTTTCTATTTAGAACATCTACCCATTTTTTCACATTGTTTTATTTGCTTTCTTGTTCTTGAGATATATGAATTTTTGTACATCTTAGATATTAGTGCCTTGTCAAATACATGCTGTGCAGATAATTTCTCCCATTCAATAGGGAATGTTTTCCTTAAATCGTAGCTACTTTCACTATAGCGTTTACTAGTTTGATGTAGTTCTGTTTATTTTTGCTTTTGTTTGTCCTGCCATTATTGTTGAGCCCTCAAAGAAATCAATGAAGACTATGTTAAGGAGTGTTTTTCCTGTATTTTCTTCTATGTATTTGATTTTCCAGTTTCTTACATTCAAGTTTTTAGTCCATTCTGAGGTAAGATTTGTGTGATGTCAGCTACTAGTCCAGATTCACTCGTATGCATGTGGTTGTCCAGTTTTCTTAATACTATTTGTTGAAGAGACTTTTCAAACCATCTGATATCTGTGTTGTCAACCATCCCGGTTAGGTAGGTTCATTGTCAGTTCTCATAAAAAGGGAATATGGAACCTTTGGTGGATTTTGCAGTCCTTTAATGGTGAGACAGGGAATCGTCAGCATTAGGCATTCAGGCAGACAGAGCAAGAGAGACTCATAACACTGAGGCAGAACAGCAACTCCTCTGCTTAGCCCTCTTTATACTATTAAGTTCCCATAGCCACAGAACTGATACATTGTTGCATTGTTTACTAGTTGTCAGAATGGTGGAAAACATAGCATTTCATGGTATGGGCTTCCTATTGTGTAAGGTAAAAAAATACAGATTTTCTCATTTTCCTTAAACTCTGTCTTTCACTTTGACTTCAGATAACATAATCACCTTGAGGTCCTTCCATTTTTCCTAAAAGACACTATATTAATTGTTGTGTAGCAATCTATTGAGTATATATTCCACAATTTCTTTACTTCTATTGATGGGAACTTTGGTTGGTTCATTGATTTGGCAACTATGCAAAATGCTGCTATGAACAGAGGCAAAATTAAGTATTTTTACATTAGAATTTTCATACTTTTTATCAATACCAAGCAGAGCTTTTCTTAAGAAATCACCATTTAGATTTTTGTACGTGCAGCTCATTCTTCCATTTTCATCAACACCATGTGTAGATTCCTTTTCACGACACTCTTGCCAACATTTGTTGTTTGTATTGTTTTTGCTATGTCCCATTTTCAAAGGGATGAGGTGACAACACATTGTGGTTTAGATTTACATAAAAATAACGCTGAACAATTTTTGATGTCTTGAAGGACATCTGAATGTCTTTAGAAAAATGTCTAGTTACATTTTCTGTCCATTATTTTTTGATTGACCTGTTTTTTTGTTGTTGGATTGTATATGTACTCTATGTTTTGGAAGCTAGCCCCTTGTTAAATATGCAGTGTGTAAATGTTATTTCCACTTTATAGGTTGTCTTTTTGTTTTGTGATTTTTTTTGAAGTATAGAAGGTTTTTCATTTGATGTAGTCCCACTCAAGTTATTTTTGCTTTTGTTTCCTTTGCCTTTGTAGTTGCCCAAATACATCTTTGTGGTGGTATTGTAACAGGGTGGTCCCCAGAAAAGGGGGAAGTTCCAGAGTCCCGGATCCACCCTAAGTGGGTGGAGTTGAGCAGGGAAAGAAGATTCTGCAGAGAGGAGGACAGAAGGAAGGGAGGAAGAAGGAAGCAGGATGGAGAGCAGCAAGGAGACCTGGAGGAGGCACGTGGAGCAGAGGGACATGTGAAGAAACTGCGCTTGCCTTTTGGTCTTGGACTGATTGGAACAAATGTGGGTGAGAGACCCGTGGGGAGGTTAACAATGGAAGCTTTCATCTTGATTGTGATTTTGCTCTTCCTCCCAGATTTGTCTGACTTTTTCTGACCCTTTTCTATGGGTCTCTACTGAAAGTTCCTTTACTTGTGGAAGGCTTTTTGGCCTTGCTTTTGGCTAGTCCTATTTGGCTGGACTTTTACCCTCAAGGAGATGGGTCACTTTGGATGCTTAACTTAGTCACTATGTTCTTTGTCCTTTCTGTATTGTACCCTAATTGTATTAAAGTTCCTTTCCATTAAAGGTTTTGTATGTTTGTCTTAATGCAGCAGATGGCAGAACCCATTCAGAGAGGGCAGGTTTAGAGGTTCTAGGGTGCTCCTCTCCCTACCGTGTAACAGTATCCTGTAGTGTCTTCCTTATGTATTAATGCCAAGTATTTTATGGCTTTAGTTATTATATTCAACTCTTTAATCCATTTTGAATTAGTTTCTGGTGTGTGGAGTTAAATACAAGCCTAGTGTTTTGCTTTCTTTTATTTTCCTTTCATTTTTTTAAAATTCATGTTTCCCTTCATTTTTTTTAAGATTTATTTATGCATAGAAGAGCTGGGGTACAGGTCAGAGGCACAGGAGGTGAGAGGATTCACCAGAGACAGAGTGGGGAACAGAACAGGCAGATCGACTGAATATACTGCTGAGGGGAGCAGTGGGCAAGACAGGCGAGTTCAGCTGCTCCATATGGTTCCCCTTCCTGGCTGGGGATTGAACTTGCGCTGCTGTGCCCTGGTTGCTTCACAGTGAGGTGCTCAACCCGTTGCACCACCAGGGAGGCCTGCCCTTAATATTTGTTAAAGAGATTTTCTTATCTCTATTTTATGTCCCTAGCACCTGTGTTAGTGATCTATTGTCATATTTTTGTGGGTTTATCTGTGGACTTTCTATTCTATTCTCCATTGGTCCAAGTTTCTGTTTTTGTTCCAGTTAACATTACCATTTTGATTACTGTTGCTGTGCGATATAGTATGAGATCAGGAAGTATGATACCTCCGTTTTTTTCTTTTCTCTCAGGATTCCTTTAGCTATTCAGAGCCATTTATGCTTCTATGTAAGTTTTATAATTGTTCAATTTCCTTGAAAAAAGTTATTTGGATTTTGATTGGTATCGAGTTGAATCTGTAAGTTACCTTAGATAATATGATCATTTTAATGATATTCTTCAAATTCATGAACATGGTATATCTTTTATTTCTATGTGTATTATTTCCTTTTAAAGAAGTCTTATAGTTTTCATTATATAACTCCTTTGCATCCCTAATTAAATATACTCCCAGGTATTTCTTTTTTTTTGTTTTTCTTCTTAAGTAGGTTTGTTTTCTTTATATCCATTTTCCCTAGTATCTTGTTTACATATAGAAATGGAACTGATTTTTGTTTATTTGATTTTGTATTCTGCCCACTTTAATCATTTATTATTTCTAATAGTTTTTGGGTACAGTCTTTTGGGTCCCATCTTCAAACAGTGACAGTTTCAATTTTTTTTTCCAATTTGCATTCTTTTTGTCTTTTTCTTCCCTAATTTCTTTGGTTATGGCTTCCAATACTATGTTGAACAATAATGGTGCCAGTGGACATTCTTTCCTTGTTCTCTAACTAGTGGCTGAAGCCAAAGACTGTTACAAGTGGTGCCCCTTGGAGGAGGTTGCTGGTGAGGATAGATAGCCCCAGGGAAAATGCTAAAAAATTATCACATTTTGGGGTGGAGAATCTGACAAGAAATATAAGGGTATGCAGAAAAAGCCCCTGGGATTTAGTGTTGGGGATTCAGTGTTTTAACATTTGTTGTTCATCAGTATGTGAGCATTCAGCATTTGGGATTCAGCATTTTCAGATCGTCATTCTGGGGTCAGCGATTTTGGCTCCCACTGCAGCAATCTTCTAGAAGGCTGGGGCAGGCCTCTGAAGGATGAGGAGAGGCCTCCAGTAACCAACCTCAGAGAGGAAAAGTTCGGAAGCTTTGCAAGTAGCTGAGCAACTAAAACTTCCCAGTTTTGCTTCTTTTACAGCCTAGCAGGGAAGGTGAAGACCTGGAGCCAGGCACCTCACTGAGCTGTGTGATTGTGGCCATTTGTCAGGTCGGTAAGCTTCTGCAGCTATTTTGAGTGTCAACTGTCTGGTGCTGTACTGGGGCATCTTGGCAGCTCCAGGAACACCTCCTGTTCTGTCGCCTGTTGTCTTTGTGAGTTGGAATCAGGCCTATAGTATGGCTACTGTGTGCTCCAGTTCTCAGTAGTGGGAAAACACCATCTTGGGCATGTGGCCTACTGTTTTCAGGAAAGGAGCTCTGCTGCTTAAGTGGCAGGAAGACACCATCTTAGATGATTTTTGTTTAAGAATTGAAAACATTGGGCACTGCTTCAGGTGAGGTAAACAGCCATTTTTGGCCACAGTAACTCTTTGTTTTTCTCTGGTTGGTTAAATAAATCCCATTTTGTTTTTCTTTGAGCCTGAGTAGTCTTGCAATTGTGCAGATAGTTAAAGAACTCAGACAGTGACCTGTAAACTATTTGGGCAGTGTCCTTGGCTGGTTTTAGTGCCCCTTGCTGCCCTGTGTCAGTTCTTGACCTTAATGGAAATGCTTTCAGGTTTTCATCATTGAATGTGATGGTGACTGTAGGTTTGCCATATATGGCTTTTATGATTTTTAGATAAGTTCCTTTTATTCCCATTTTATTGAATGTTTCTGTCATAAATGAGTGTTGATCTTGAATGCTTCTTTAGCAACTATTGAAATGGTCATGTGATTTTTTATCTTCTTTTTTTGCTGGAGAATGACGTTGATTAGTTTGTCAGTGTTTTTTCAGACTTGCATTACTGGGCTAATTTCAACTTGATCATGGTTCATGCGTGGTTCTCTTAATTAAATGCTGTATTTGGTTTGCTAGGAATTTGTTGACAATTATCGCATGTGTGTTCTTCAGGATTATTGGTCTATACTTTTTTATTTTGTTTTTGTTTTTTACATTCCTTGTATGATTTTGAGTTTATGGTAATATTGGACTCATAGAATGTGTTGGGGGCATTTCTACAATGTGATATTTTTCTTTCAATTGCTTGAGTTGGATAGTTGCTAGGTCCTCTTTGGTAGAATTCACTGGAGAATTCATCTAGTCCTGGACTATGGTACTTACAGAAACTTTTTATTGCTTTTTTTCAATTTCTGCCCTTATAAATTGGACTTTTTAAGTTGTTTCATCCTAATTCCATCTTGGGATGTTGTATCAGTAAGAAATATTATTTATTATTTGTGTAGAAATGTTCATATTGGGTTCTTATTATTCTGTGTATTTCAATGGTATCTGTTGTAATTTCATCTATTTCTTTCCTGATTGATAATATATACAGAGGCCTAGCTAATGTTTTGTTCATTTTATTTGTATTTCAAAGAACTATCAGTTTCACTGACCCATTGGACTGTCTTTTTGTTTCTATTTCATATAATTATGATCTCATTTTTATTATATCTTGCCCTCAACTGATTTTTAGCTACCTTTGTTCTTTTCCTTCTTCCTTCAGCTGTAGAATTAGATTATTTTAGATTTTTGTGTAGTGTGTTTGTGTGTGTTTTAAAATGGGCCTATATTGCTATGACTTCCCTAATATATTTTTGGATCATCCCATTGAGCCTGATATTTTTCTTAATTTTCATTGGTCTCTTGATACTTTATTTCCTTTTGATTTCTTCCTTACACAGGAATTGCCGAGAAGCACTTTGTTTAGACTCCATATATTTTGGTTTAGTCTGGGATTGTTTTTACAGTCTATTTCTAATGTTATAGTGTAGGTTGAAGAAGATTCTAGATATACTTTATATTTTCAGAGACATATTTTGTGTCCCATTATGTGTTTGATTCTTGAAAATGTGATAGGTGAATTTGAGAAGAAACTTTCTTCATTTCTTTTGGGATGAAAAGCTCTTTAAATGTCCACTAAATCCTTGTGGTCCAACATTTCATTTAAAGCCTTTATTTCTAATATTGGATGGTTTTACTTACAGGTATAATATAGGCAAACCAAAAAAGATCAGGAAACAAGAAGACTTGTAGGCAAAGCATAAATCTGAGGCATACAAAAGGGGAGGAGAAGGAAGTGGGGACGTTTCCAAAAACCAGGGAGGGAAGAAAGATCACAAGGGAATATAGTGACTGTTCATGGGAATGTGTTGGTGGGAGATTTATGGGGACTATATCTGAGGGGGGAAATCAAATATTGTACAAAAATGAACAGTGATGTAAGAAAATAAAAAAGTTTAAAAAATTAAAACCTTTATTTTGCTGCTGCCCAGCTCCGGCAACAAACCAGGGTCCCCACCCCCACAGGATGAGACAGCGTCGGTGTCGGCGAATGTATAGGAAAAGGGGAGAGGGAACAAGAAAACACAGACACTTTTTCTATAGTGCCAACATCTTACATCTTACACTGAGAGTCTCCCCTGAGAGTCTAAGCAGCTCTTTATTTAAACTTTACACACAAGAAGCAGGAAAGCAGGGAAACATCATTTGTAAATTTTCTTAGGAATAACAGGGGACCTTCAGGCCCCAGCCCTGTGCAAAAACATGTTTTTGAGAACAGCAGAACATTCATTACATTTTCTTAGGATTGGTGCAAAACAACATGTATCCATCCATATACCAAACATTGAGGCAGATGTAATAAAACCCATCTCCATCACAATCAACTAGCCCTTTCTACCACAGACCCCAAGCAAAAAGGAAATATTAAAATTAAACCCCAAACTGTATCTATTCTTTACCATTCCATCCCAAAAGGAGCCACTAACCCCAGCCTATCCCGAACACAATAGTTCATAATCAAAATTGCTCAGCAACCAGTTACTTTGTTTAGTAAAACAGCCAATCTTACAACTGTCCTCCCCGTGGGAAATTTCCAGTTAGCACTTAGTACTGTCACCATCTTGTAAAGGCATATTATCAGCTGAAACAGTGGAGATCTGGCAGGGGCCAGTTTTGGAGCTCCTGATTTTTCAGGGGTATCCCTCATGCCGGACTTTTGTCATGCAGCATGAGTAGCATGGCCCCCAGCATTATTTCTTTAGAAATCGATTTTTGTGCCTAAATAATTTATCCCTTCATGTGAGTTGTGTGTAAGTGCTCTGATAGAAATTGTATATTTGTCAACATGTTGTTTTGGTCTGTTAATAAATTCATTTATATAGCTAGGTGTCCCTGTGTTAAGTACATAAATGTTAATCAATCACACTTATATTTTCTTGATGACTTGTTCCCTTCATGAGTTGTGGAAATTTTTGACTCACTTTTTCATGCAGTGCTTTTCATTTGGTAAATTCAGACTTATAGTGGTTATTTACATATACTATTAATTGCCAGTCATTCTGTTTTGATTCTCTTGTTGTTTTTCCATTTGGTATCTCTCTGTGCTTTCTGGATGACTTTCTCTATTGATTTTATCAATTTCTTTGTTTTTCTGTGAGCTATTTCTGGACATTAGTATATTGGCTATAGTTGAGTTTATGCCTAAATTACTGTTTTAATAAATCCTTTATAAGATAACATCTTTTCTCCAAAATTTATCTCCGTAGCTTCTGTCCATTTCTTCCTCTCCTTTAAATGTTTTGTTGTTGGCTCATAATATTCCTGCTCATACTTTTAACTTTGTGTTCCTTTTGTCATTTTGCTCATGGTTTTGTGTTTTTTCTTTTCTTTTTTTGTAGACTAACTCCTTTCTCGTGTCTGGTGGTAGTAAACTCTGCATCTGCTTGTCTTTGAAAGCCTTTCATCTTCATATTTGAATGTTTCACCTTCATATTTGAATGATAATTTTTAGCATATATTATTCCTGCTTGGGAGTTCTTCTTATTTAGAAATATGAACACGTCCTTCCACTATTTTATATGGAGAGTATTTGGGATGAAATCCAAGGAAAGCCTGATTTGAATACATTTCTAAATTACCTGCCTTTTCCTTGTTTTATGTAAAAGTTTTTCTATATGTTTAATTTTTATAATTTGACAATTATGTGTCTTGGTTTAGGTCCTTTTGTATTTAAAATTTTGTGCTCTCTGCTTCTTGACTATTCTTAATTCATTCATATGTTTGGGAAATTCTTAGCAGTTCTTTCTTTCAATAGTGTCTCTGCTACCTGTATAGTGCTTTCTATATTTTTAAAATTAATTGATTTTTAATTGAGTATTATTTGTTTACCCCTATCAGATATTAGGGACATTCTGCAACCAACACCAAATCACCCATCTTTGGACATAGTACTAACAAAGAAGAAAACCTCTAATGTGTAAAAAGTCGAAGACCACTTAAAATATCACATTTAAAATATTTGTAAAATAAGAATGCATATCTCTGAATGGGGGTATGAAGGACTTTCTGTTAAGAAAATGATATTTTTTGTACATTATTAAATGGCATAATTTAATTACTGTCAAGTAGTTCTAAGTAGTGTTACTAAATCATCTCAATCTAAGTGGTGTATTATTTTCTGCTTCATATTAAATGGCACTGATGAGAACTGTTAATATGGTAGGTAGGAAAGAAAAAAACATCGTGTGTTGATAATTTTATTTTTTAATTTCATTGTTCCATTTTAATTTTATTCATTTACTAATTTACAAAGTTAAATGAAAATACCCATAAATGGGAGCTATTTTTTGTTATGCATTATAAAATTAATAAAGCACCTGTAATATCAATCACTGTTTTACAAACACACATTTTTATCTCGCAGAGGTACTTTATTATTACTTTTTAAAAAATTTTTTAATCTATTTTTAATTGAGGTAATTTGGATACCCCCATCAGGTAGTGCACCCACCACCAGATCACCCATAATCCACCACATGTCAATTGTGCTTCCTTGAGTGCTTCAGTTCTGTAGTTAGATTTCAAAGGATTGTTTTTAAGTTTGCCATTATCTGACTCTTAAGTTTAGTTGCAATATGTTATATGTATTAGAGACACCATCTAGTAGTTTTCTTTCTCCTTTGGCTTAATTTGCTTAACATCGCTTCCAGCTCCCTCCATGTTACCATAAATAACATGAATTTATTTTTATTGATCACTGAGTAATTTTCTATTATGTATATATACCATATCTTTTGATCTACTAATCTGTTTCAGAGCACTTAGGTTGTTCCCATAATTTAGCACAAGAGTCCTTTCAAATTATTGTTTTAAAATTTTGGGGTAGATGCCTAGAGGGAAATATTGGGTCAAATATTAGATCAATTTTTAATGTTTTGAGACACCTCCATACTGATTTCAATAAGGGTTGGACCAGTTTGCATTCACACCAGCAGTTTAGTAGGATTCACTTTCTTCTACATACTGGTCAACACTTGTTTCTGATCTTTCTGATATGGGCCATTTTGACAGGTTTGAGGTGGTATCTCATTGTGGTCTTGATTTGAGTTTCCCTAATGATATTTGTTTCTATATTATATATGGCTGCTTTCTTATTGCAACAGCAGAGTTGAACAGTTAATAGAGCTGCTATGTCTGCAAAGCCTAAAAAACATTAAATTTGTGTATAATTTAGGTAGAAGAGTTAATTTGATTTTAGTTTTTACTGTTGCTCTATTACTCCTGAACTTTAGTTTTTGATCAATATTTTTCAGGTGAATGTTCTTAAAATGGTTGATGAGCCAATGGAAGAGGGAGAAACAGACTCATGCCATGTAAGTACTCATGTTAACTTACTATTATTTAAGATGTAGAGGAAATGAAGAAAATGTTCTGTCAATTAGTAAAATTTGTTCATATCAGTTAAAAAGTAAATCTAATTATTACTTAGGCAATGGTTCAGACTATACAATGGATTTTTGTCAAAATTTGTTATTCATTTTTTTAAAACAACAAATATAATCATTACAGTTAAGATTGGTAATTGTTTTGTTAATCAAAAATAGGATACTTTTTAGAAATATATCTATAATAGTCAAATAGGAGCCAGCAGAGAGATTTAAATTGTGTTTGTACAGAACTCTCCCCTGAAATGTTGTTGTAAAAATCAAATATTTCTGCTGATATTTGTGATTGTGAATGTTTCTAAATAACAACATTAAAAGTAAAATGTAACTTTAGGTTTATCACTTTACTTAATTTCAGTAGCTTACCTTTTAATTTTGAGCATAATTAAATATAAACTATCAAAATCATCTAGAGTTTTATCTACAGATCATGTGGACTAAGAATACAGTAATATGGTGATAATTTATTAATGATAGAGTGAAGGAAATACAATACGTAGCAGGGAAAGTTGTATTTCAGTGTTAATAAATTAACAGAAATTCCTTGACCCACACCAGAGGAAGAACAAAAAAGTCTCTGTGTGTGTGCCTATGGCCATATGTATACAGGTATATATATGTATGTGTGAACATGCATATATATAATTTGTATCCAACATAAATATAGACATATAGTTATTGTCTGATATTTTATCTTTCTAATTTTAATGAAAGTGAACTAGGAAGTACAGTTTTAATGGAAAGACATTAAAAATATATAGGTAATTGGATATTTGGTGTAGGTGTGGTATGAAATACACAGTTGCTAAGGTGAGAAATTTATACCCGCAACCTATACAATGCTGCATATGAATGTTACCTCTAAAAATACAGTGCTAGATACTAATGCAGCTTATATTAGTTAATTTAACTTCAGTGACTAGAAAGGGAGTCTGACAATTTGGATAGTAAAGACCTGAAATCACTTCTAAGAATTTTAGTTTATGGTCTGAATTATCTGGACTTAAAACAGTGTATTTTCACTGTGTGTTGATTCAGGTATTCATTTTGTGTCAACTAAACTACATAGGAGTTTAAGAAATACTGAACAATGTCCAGGTTAGAAAAAAAGTTATGATTCTTCTTTAATAGGTGACAAGTATTACCTTTTTTGTTGTCAAAATAAGCATAACTATCTTATATTTGGTAGTTTAGGATTCGTTTACTTTTATGTTTTGTAGGGAATGGTTGGTTATTCCTTAAAACAAAATGTTATTTCCACTAATATTTTAGGAATTTCAGAAGAAGAGTCACTTAACAGTTACATATTTTGTTGGTTCCATTAGCAGAGGGTCAGCAATATATTTAGCCTCTATTTCAATTTATTTTATTACCCAGATATGTAAACACACATTTAATTGAAAATGTACATTCAGAAACAGAATTTACTTCCTGACATTTCATACCCTGATTTTCTAATTATAAAAAACTGTTAATGACATAGGTCTCTCATAAGAATCCTTTAAAAATACTCTCATTCAAATCTATATAAATAAAGGAAAAAAAATAAAAAAATACTGTCAGAAGTGCATGCTTTACTTAACTTGCATATTGCCATAAGTAAGGAATATTTTAAGATGGAGGGCCTGCTTCTTGTGTGGTGGAATTTTCCTTTTTCTCTTTGTCTTTCTGTTCTGATAGACATTTATTTAGCTTTGCTGTCCTTCAATATTTTTCTCCCTTTGCGAAGCTGGTACTTTTTTTGCTTTTTGTTATTTTGACTTAAAAATATTTGGAACCCTTATACTACATATATGTAAAACTCTTAGATAACTAACTATTGTTCAATTAAATACTAGTGGGTAGCCACTATAAGGTAGAGTAGGTATATGTTATACCATGGAGGATATAAAGATGAATAGTATAAATAAGTTCAGTAACATCATTTATATAGACATTTTATGCTTTTTAAAATCCTCCATTTACTCTCATAACCAGGATCTGAAATGAATAGGATGGGTTTTATTTCAATTTTATAGATGAGCTTTATAGGTTAAACTAATAAGTAGAATAAAACAACCCAGATGGGAACTAGTTTGGTTTTCAGTCAGTACAAAT
Source organism: Galemys pyrenaicus (assembly GCA_019455555.1). NCBI lineage: Eukaryota > Metazoa > Chordata > Mammalia > Eulipotyphla > Talpidae > Galemys > Galemys pyrenaicus. Next base: position 509,311 of record JAGFMF010011462.1, read on the forward strand.
TGATACACTTTGGAAAGCTGAATATTTTACTAAACGTATCAATTGTACATCATAGTGATGAGTTCTGTTCATCTTAGTAAGGGTAGTTCATCTTAGTGATATTTTGTTGTTTGTATTATTATTACGCTTATTCTTCATTCAAAATATGCCGATAATGACTTGAATATAAATGACTGAATTGTTTACTGTGCAGAAGCCAATAGAATACAATATAGAGTCCAGTCATAAACCCATACGTACATGGACACCTATTCTATGGCAAAGCAGTGAAGCATATACAGTGAAACAAGGGAACTCTTTTCAGTTAATGGTGCTGGGAAAATTAGAGTGCCATAATGCAAAAGAATGGATCTAGACCACTCTCTTACACCATGCACAAAAATTTACTATGACTGTATAAAAAATATCAATGTAAGACCAAAACCCCTAAAAGACATAGAAGAAAACATAGGCAAAACAGTATGACTTTAATTTCAGAAATATTTTTGCAGATTCATCCCCATCAGCAAGAAAGTCAAAAGAGAATATAAATGGCTGGGACTACATTAAGCCAAAAAGCTGCACAGTGAGGAGACCATAACTAAAACAAAAAGATACCAAATGGAGTGGGAGAAAATATTTGCATACCATACATCTGATAAAGGACTGGTATCTAAGATATATAAAGAGCTCATATAACTCAACAAAATGAAAACAACCCAATCAAGAAATGGGCAGAGGTGGGGCCTCCCTGGTGGTGCAAGGGGTTAAGCACTGCACTATGAAGCATTTGCAGCCACTGTAGCATGGGTTTGATCCTTGGCCATGGAGGTGACCCACATGGCACAGCAGACCTCTCCTGTCTTGCCTGCTGCTCCCTTCAGCATTTACTTCAGTCAATCTGCCTGTTATGTTCTGCACTCTGTATCTGCTAATCCATTCACCCCCCCACACACACACACCTCTGGCCTATACTCCAATTCTTGTACACATAAATAAATCTTTTAAAAAAGAGAGAGAAATGGGAACAAAAGCTAAATAGGCACATCTGCAAGAAGACATACAGATGGGCAGTAGGCACATGAAAAATTGCCCACCATCATTTATCATTAGGAACATGTGAGTCAAAACCATAATGAAATACCACTTAACACAAGTGAAAATGGCACACATTAAAAAGCACAGAAACTATAGGTGCTGGTGATGGTGTGGAGAGAAAGGAACTGTCTCATGTGGTTCATGGTAATGTAGACTTTTCCAGCCCCTATGGAACACAGTGTGGAGGTTCCTCAAAATAATAAAAATGGATAATCCATATGACCCAGCAATTCTACTCCTAGGTATCTATGCCAAAAAAAAAACTTTATTCAAAAGGAAACCTATATTCATATATTTATTGCAGCAGTATTTGTAACAGCCATATTATGGGAACAACCTGTATTCCCAAATGCAGATGGGGTGGAACAAGAAGATGTAGCATATGTATATATATACAATGAAAATACAACTAAGCAATCAAAAAAGATAAACACCATTTACAGGAACATATATGAAGTTGGAAGAGATAATGCTAGATGAAGTAAATCAAAAGGAGAAAGATAAGTCTCAGATATTGTCACTAACATTTGAAATATAGAGAAAACAAACTAAGAACCAGAAAAAGGCAACATTAAGAGCTAACTCTTGGAAACTCACTATAGAACTGAAGCATCCAATGGGTGGACCATGTGTGGTAGGTGTAGGAAGAAAGAGGGAAGAAGATATAATTGACTGTAGTGGTAGACTGTGGGTTATTTGGTGGTGGGTATCTTAGGGTATTGATACCTAATGGGGATAATCCTAATGTTACCACAATTTAAATAATAACTTATTAAAAAATAAAAATTAAAACAAGTATTTGAACAGAGGGATGTTACATTATTACACAAAAGCAAAAAAAAAAAAAAGCTTTAACAATCACTCTTCTGGGGCCTTCCTGGTGGCACAAGGGGTTAATAAGTACTGCACTATGAAGCATCGCAGCAACTGCAGCATGAGTTCGATCCCCTGCCAGGGAGGTGATCCACATGGCACAGCAGACCTCTCCTGCCTTGCCTGCTGCTCTCCTAGCAGTGTATTTCAGTAAATCTGCCTGTTCTGCTCCCCAGTCTGTCTCTGGTTAACCCTCTCACCTTGCCCCTGCTGCCATCCTCACCAGACTCTGATCTACACCACAGTTCTTGTATACATAAATATATAAAATAAATCTTTTCAAAAATCACTCTTCTTTTGACTTGCTTTCTAGAGTCATCTGTGCTTAGTTCTACAGTTCTATGAATTTATTGTAATAGAATCATAATGTAGTGTTCTAATAGGTTGTTATCAGCTCTTTTTCTTTTTGATTAACAGATGATTTCATCCTCCTAATGAAATGAAGGCAATAATGCATTTTGCAATCTATTTTGCATTTTATCTGTTTTTCCTGTGTTAAAGCATTATTGGATCCCTAAATTTAACATGATCACAGGTTGTATAGGTCAGAGCATACTATTCTGGTTATGCTTGAGCCCTGATAGTTCTTCTGTTTATCAACAATTTTATAAAATTAAAAATTATCCTAATTAATAATTATCTTTGCCACAGTTTTTTTTCATTTAATGGTGCACAGAAAAGTGGACCCTCTTTCAAGGTTATTAAATATTAATTCCATATTAACAAATTTGTTTATGAAAATTAACTGTGGTTAAGTACTCTGTATAGCTTTATTATGGCCGCCATAATGAAGTACCACAGACTGGGTGACTTAAAGTATAGAAATTAATTTTCTCACAATTCTGAATACTAGAATACCATGATAAAGGTGTTAGGGTTTGTTTCTTTCAGTGCTTCTCTTCTTGACTGGTAGAGCCCTCCTCTTTCCTTGCCTTTACACGAGTGTTACTCCCTTTGTTTGTCTAGTCTAATCTCATCTTAAAAGAATACCAGACTCATTGGACATGACCTACCCTAATGACTCCATTTTTACTATAATTTTCTCTTCAAATCCTTTTTTGAAATACTGACACATTCTGAGGTACTAGGGTGTTAGGATTTAAGCATATGGATGTTGAGGGTACACAAGTAGCCCATAACATATTGTGTAACTTTGTTTCATTAAGGGAAATGTTTCTGACAAAATTTTCTAACTTCAATTCCTCATTTTACCTTTGTATCCCAAGTGTATGGCACAGTGCTGATACTAAGTGCTTTGTGAATGTTAATTTTTTGAGTGAATAATAAAAAAGGATTGTGTACATGGGAAGATGAGATGACATATTATAACTTTATTATACCAGGATAGGGGAATGTCTTCAAAGGTAACTCACTTTTAGGAAAAAAAAACATGTATAACTGACGAATACATAACCAGTTTATTTGAAGCTAGATTTCTGCCACCCTCAAGCTTTTGGAATAGTGTAGAGCCAGAAGAAAACAAGATGTAGGGAGGGTTGCAAATGATGATAAAATTTTAATACTAAGAATCAATAAATATAGCTTTGGAGAGACTGATAAATGTTAGTTAATGGACAGGAATGGGGCAGAGAGCAGATAAAATAAGAAAGACCAATATTGAAAGTGATGACAAAAGGAAAGTATCAGATAACTTGTCAGTAAAAAAGAGCTAATATCAAACCAGTGATAAAACTCCTTTGTAATAAGTAGTCACATGTGTATGTGCACATCTTATAATTATATATCTAAGAAGCATTAAATAGTGTTTTTCAATCCTTACCATGCATTATAATCATCTGGGGAGAAGTTTTAAAAATACATATGCCAGAGTGCCCCCCCCCCCCGTTCTTCTGAACTATAATCTTTGAGGGTGGGACACAAACACATGTATTAAATAAATGTTGATTCTACAAGTGACTTTTATTTGTAGCTAGAACGTTGTAAACTACTGTGTCCTTAAAAGCAAACTAGCCATAATATAATTTTGTAAGTAATCATAATTGTTTGCCCAATAATGTTTATCTTTATTAGAAGAGACAGGTGGCCAATTGGTATCACTATTTTTTTTTTAAAAAGTAAAAAGTTCTGGGATCTTTTCTGACCTTTCTGTTGAGTAACACAGTATAATAAAAAGGTAGACCATGAATAATCTGATAAAACATGCATTTATACTCTTCCCTGGAGTGAAAAGGAAAAAAGTTATTTTGTTAAAATTTACAGACATTATCATCATAGTTATACTTAAAAATGATACAATTCCGTTATTCACAGTGATTTCCACTTTCTAAATTCCCTTATGTATTTAAAAAAATTCTAGATTTTTTTTTTCTTTTAAAAAGGTTTTGACGGTTTTTGCTGGTTAATTTTAAAGTTTTTTAAAGTTTTTATTTCTGGGCCTTCTTGGTGGCCTAGGGTTTAAGTCTCAGTGGTACCCCTGCAACAGCCCACCACAGCAGCCTCATTTGAACCTCAGCCAGGGAGCTAAACCACATGGTACAGCAGACCTCTCCTGTCTCATATGCTGTTCTCTTTAATAGTGTTTTTCAGTAGATCCTCCTGTTCTGCTCCCCACTCTGTCTCTGGTGAGTCCTCTCACCCACCCCCATACCTCTAGCTTGTCCCCCAGTTCTTCTATGCAAAAATAAAAAATAAGTCTTTAAATAAATATTATTTCTATTTATTTACTTATTTACAATTGTAAAAGACTAAATTAGGGGC
>JAGFMF010011462.1:528714-539230 GCA_019455555.1 Galemys pyrenaicus
TCCCCTCTCTGTCTGTGGTGAATCCTCTCACCCCCCTACACCTCTGGCCTGTACCCCAGTGCTTGTATGCATAAATAAATAAATCTTTAAAAAAAAAAACCATCCAGCCATTGTCTTTATCTTTCTGGATAGCTTCGTTTTGCATAATCCCTCAATTTCCTTCCATTTTACTGCAAATAGCAAAATTTAATCTTTTATCATAGCTGAAGAATATTCCATTGGGGAATACATGGGGATTACAATTGATGTCAAATATATATAAATGAAGGAAAATTTTTAAAAAAAAGAATATTCCATTTGATATATACCACATCTATATCCAAATCATTTAGCAGTAGGTGTTTAGGTTGTTTCCATATTATATCAATTGTAAAGCAGTAAACATGTGGATCATACAGTTTTTCGAGTTGATGATTTCATATTCTGCCAATAGATACCTGGAAGTGGAATTGCTGGATCATATGGTATTTCTATTTTTAGGTTTTAAAGGATGATTTACACAGCTTTCCAAAATGACTGAATCAATTTACATTTCTACCAACAGTATATGAGGGTTCCTTTTTCTCCACATCCATACCAACACTTGTTAAAACTCTTTTTTTGAAGTATGCCATTCTCACAGCTATGAGATGATATCTCATTGTGATTTCGATTTGCATTTTCGTAATTAGAAGTGATGATGAGCATTTTTTCATCTTTGTTGGCCATCAGTATACCCTTTTTGGAAAAGTATCTGTTAAGATCTTCCAGTTTTATTATTGGGTTGCTTATATATTTTATGTTAAGTTGTATGCGTTCTCTTTATACCTTGGATATAAACACATTTTTGGTTTTGTAATATGTAAATATCTTTTTATATTCAATAGACTTTGTTTTTAATTGAGGCAATATTGGTTTACAACATAGTAATTTAGAGATATAGGATCTCCCTTTTCAGATATTGCTACCAAACCATATTGACCACAAAAGTACCCATAGTCTTCCATCATACACCATTGTTCTCCCTCCCTACTTTATAACCTTGCCTCACCTTCCCCATGTGGTAGCCTCTTTTCTATAGTGAGAAATATAGTGTTTGTTGTTGGCTTGTCTTTATCTGATCATTTGTTTTGTTTCTCTACATTCCACTTAATAAGAGATACCATTTAATATTTCTCTTTCTCCCTCTGACTTACTTTGCTTATTTAGTGTAATCCACATTCCCCAGTTCCATACATGTTGTCTCATATGGCAAGACAGTATTTCTTTTCTTGATAAGACAAACGTTATTTACTTTTGTTATCTGAACTTTAATTTTTATTTTGTGAACTACCACTGTTATCACCTCCAACTTAATATTCTGAAAATATAGAATTTCTCTCCTCAGATATGGTCAACTGAAGAATTCCCATCAACAAAGTCCCCATAGTCCTCTTCCATAGTCAATTGAGCTCTTTTCTGCACCCCATCTTCACCTCTCCCCTTTACCTTTTGGTTACTCAGGTCTATGGTTAGCTTTCAAGGTTTGCTTTTATTTTTTTATTTTTAAATTTTTTTCTTTATATATATTTGACATCAAATGTAATCCCCATGGAGTTCCCACCACCATTTCACCCATGCACCATCACCTTGTGCTCTTATCTGCTGTCAACCCTCCCTCTCCCCTCTCCACAACAGGTGTCCCCAATTTATCCTTGTCTTTTTGTTTTTGTTGTGTTTTTATTATTATTGTTATTATTCTTTTCCTTGATCCTTATTTGGTTCATATTCCTTCTAGGGGGAAACCATCTGGTATTTTTCTTTCGCCTTCTGACTTATTTTGCTGCTCATAATCCCTTCCAGCTCCATCCATGTTCACTTGAATGCGTCTAGTTTTTCTTTTTTGATTGCTGAATAGTATCCTGTCGTGTATATGTACCACAGCTTCCTGATCCAATCATCTGTTTTTGGGCATTTAGGTTGTTTCCAGGTCTTATCTATTGTAAAGAGTGTTGCTATAAACATAGGGGTGCAGGTATTCTTTTGAATCAGTGTTTTTGTGTCCTTTGGGTATATTCCTAGGAGTGGGGTTGCTAGATCATATGAAAGTTCCATTCTTAGTAGATTGAGGAACCACTGTACTGCTTTCCATAATGGTTGGACCAGCTTGCATTCCCACCAGCAGTGTAAGAGAGTTCCCTTTTCTCCACATCCTCATCAACATTTGTTGTTGCTAGTTTTTTTGATATGTTCCATTCTCAGTAGTGTGAGGTGGTATCTCATAGTGGTTTTGATTTGCATTTCTCTGATAACAAGAGAAGCTGACCATTTTTTCATATGCCTGTTGGCCATTTGCATTTCCTCTTTGGAGAATTGCCTTTTTAGCTCCTTTGCTCATTTTTTGATTGGATTGTTCCCTTTGTTTTTGTTTAGTCTGGTTAGTTCTTTGTGGATCTGTGTGGTAAGTCCCTTGTTAGTAATGTGTGCAAAAATTTTCTCCCAGTCGGTGGGTTGTTGCTTTGTTTTGGTTAGCGTGTCTTTTACTGTACAGAAGCTTTTAAGTTTGATGTAAGGTTTGCTTCTAATGTTTATCTTTGAGTGTCTGTTTGATTTCTCTGTATTCTACATGTAAGTGTCAATGTCTGATATTTATCTTTCTCCTAGTTTATTTTGCTTACGTAGTCCATTCCAGTCTCATCTATGTTGGCAGAAATGGCTTTAGTTTTATCATTTTTTATCACTGAATAGAATTCAATTTTATATATATATATACACACACACATATATATATATATATATAAAACATATCTTCTAGATCCATTCATCTGCTTTGGAGTATTTAAGTTGTCTTCATACCTTGGCTATTGTAAATAGTGCTGCAATAACCACACAAGTGCAGATTTCATTTTGAATATTTTTATGTCCTTTGGGTAGATTCCTGGGAGTGAATCACTTAGTCATAAGGGAGACCCATTTTTAGTGTTTTGAGGAACCTTCAAACAGCATTCCATAGTGACTCAACCTGTCTACATTCCCACCAAAGTGAAAGAGGCTCCCTTTATCCATACCCTTGCCAACACTTGATATCTGGCCTTTTTAATATGGTCCATTTTCACTGGTGTGAGGCATTTTCACTTAGTGTGATCACTGAGGTTTTGATTTACATTTCCCTAATGATAAGCAATGATTAACTTTTTTTCATGTCCGTCTTGGACATCTGTATGTCATTTTGGAGAAGTGTCTGATTAGTTCCTCTGCATAGTCTGTGATTGGGTGATTTGTTTTCTTCTGTTTTGTTGTATAAGTTGTTTGTAGATTTTTGGGTTCAGTCCCTTGTCATCTGTTTGGTGGAAAATATTTTCTCCCATTTTGTAGGGTGTCTCTCCACTATGGCTAAAATCTGTTTTTCTGTACAGAAGCTTTTTATTTAGTTAAATGTAACTACAGCTGTTTATATTCTCCATTGTTTTTCTTGCTTCTGGAAATGAGTACTTAAAGAATTTTTCTGAAATTTATGTCATGGTATGTTTTGCCTGTATTTTCTTCTGTATATTTTATGGCTTTTTGTCATACATCCAAGTCTTTTATCCATTTTCAGTTGATTTTTGTGAGTGGCATGAGATAGTAGTCTAGTTTCATTGTTTTGCATGTGGCAGTCCACTTTTACCAGCACTGTTTATTTTTTAAAATTTTAAAATTATTATTTATATATATTTGACATCAGTCAATGGAATTCCCACCACCATTTCACTAGTGCACACTCACCTCAGTCACTTGTGCTATTTTTGCCTTTATCCAGTTCCTCTCCCCACCCCCTCAAGGTGCCTTTGATTTGTCTTTGTCTTTTTGTTCTTGTTGTGGTTTTTTTATTGTTATTGTTCTTTGCCTTGACCCCTTTTTTGTCCTTTACATTCCTCCTAAAAGTGAAACCATCTGATAGGATAGTTTTCTCTTGCCTTCTGGCTTATTTCACTGAGCATAAATCCTTCTAACTCCATCCATGTTTCTATAAATGACTCTAGCTTATCTTTTTGATTGCTGAATAGTATTCCATTGTGCATATGCACCACATCTTCTTGATCCAATCATCTTTTTTTGGGCATTTGGGTTGTTTCCAGGTCCTACCAATTATAAATAGTGCTGCAGTAAACATAGAGGTATAGGTATTCTTTTGGATTAGTGTTTTTGTGTCCCTTGGGTAGATCCCTATGATTAGGATTGCTGGGTCATATAGTAGCTCTATTTTTAGTAGACTGAGGAACCTCTCTAAGGCTTTCCACAGTGGTTGGATTAACTTACATTTCCATCAGCAGTGTAGTAGAGTTCCCTTTTCTCCACATCCTTGCCAACATTTGTTGATGTTAATTTTTTTATATGTGCCATTTTTACTGGTATAAGTTGGTATCCCAGTGTGGTTTTAATTTGCTTTTCTCTGATTATGAGGGATGTTGAGCATTTTCTCATGTGCCTGTTGGCCATTTGCATGTCCTCTTTAGAGAAGTGTCTTTTAAGGTCTTCTGCCCATTTTTTAAAAGATTTATTTATTTATGCATACAAGAGCTGGGGTACAGGCCAGTGTCGCAGGAGGTAAGAGGATTTACCACAGACAGAGAGGGGAGCTGAACAGGCAGATCCACTGAAGTACACTGCTGAGTCGAGCAGCGGGCGAGGCAGGAGAGGTCTGTTAAGTTTTTGGGTCTTACATTCAGTTCTTTTGTCCATTTTTAGTTGATTTTTAGACATGGTATGGTTTAATTTTTTTGCATGTGGCAGACCAGTTTTGCCAGCACCATTTATGGAATAAGCTGTCCTTGTTCCATTGCATATTCTTTATCAGCACCATTTATTGAAGAGACTTTCCTCTTTCTAGTATACATATTCTTTTTTTCTTTGTTATAAGTTAGTTGACTATATGTGTGATTTTTTTTCCTCGGCTTTCTATTAAGTTCCATTGGTCTGTGTGTCTGCTTTTGTTCCAGTACCATGCTGTTTTTATTATTATCGCTTTATAGTAGATTTTGATGTCTGGGAGTGTCATACCTCTTTTTTTTTCTTTTTATATTAATACATGTTCTTTTTATCCCAAGTTTTTCAAAGGCTTTCATCATAAATGAATGTTGAACTTTATTAAGTGCTTTCTTTTCTTTCGGGGATATGTCTATAAAGATGTTGCTGAGTTGTATGTCATGTAGTTTTTTGCGTATATTTTGTCTTACATTCAATTATTGTCCATTTTGAGTTGGTTTTGTGCATAGTGTGAGGTAGTAGCCTAGTTTCATTCTTTTGCATGTAGTGGTCCAGTTTTGAAAGCACCATTTATTGAACAAACTGTCTTGTTCAATTGTATATTCTTTGCTCCTTTGTCAAAGATTAGTTGTCCATATTTGGGTGGCTTTATTTCTGGGTTATCTATTTGATTCCATTGGTCTGAGTTTCTTTTTATTCCAGTACCATGTGGTTTTAATTTTTATGGCTTCATAGTAAAGTTTGAATTCTAGGAGTGTGACACCTCTATCCACATTCTTTTTACTCTGGGGAGCTTTGGCTATTTGGAGGTTTTTGTGATTCCATATAAATTTCATCACTATTTGTTCTATTTCTTTGAAGAATTTCATTGAAATATTTATTGGAATAGCACTGAATTTGTGAATTGCTTTTGTTAGGATGACCATTTTGATAATGTTAATTCCTCCAGTCCATGAGCAAGGGATGCCTTTCCATGTATTTGTGTCTTCTTCTATTTCTTTTAACAATGTTTTATAGTTTTCTATGTATAAGTCCTTCACCTTTTCTATTGTGTTTACTTCCAAGTATTTGATTTTTTTTTGGTTTCAATTATGAAAGGGATTTTTTAAAAATTTCTTCTTCAGATTGCTTGTTTGCATATAGGAAGGCTACTGGTTTTTGTTTATTGATTTTTATCTCCTGCTACTTTACTAAATTAAAACTAATTAGTTTTTCTGTAGAGTTTTTAGGTTTCTCTCTGTATATGATCATATTGTCTGCAAATAGTGATAGTTTTACTTATTCTTTTCCTGTTTGGACACCATATGTCTTTCTTTCGTTTTATTGCTCTGGCTAGGACTTCTAGTATTATATTGAAAAGCAGTGGTGAAAACGGACATCCTTGCATTGTTCCAGAACTTAAGGGAAACCTTTCAGCTTTTAACCACTGAGGATGATATTGGCTGTAGGTTTGTCATATATGACTTTTATTATATTAAATTATGTCCCTTTTATCCCAAGAATTTTGAGGGTCTTAATCATAAATGAATGTTGAACTTTGTCAAATGTTTCTCAGCATCTATTGCTATGATTCTATTATTTTAATTTTTTTGATGTTTTGGATTACTTTCATTGATTTTTTGATGTTGAACCATCCTTGTGTCTTTGGAATAAATTCCACTTGGTTGTGGTGTATTATCCTTTGATGCATTATTGGATTCTTTTCACTAGGATTTTTTCATCAGTGCTCATTAGGAAGATTGGCCTATAGTTTTCTTTTTTTGTTTTGTCTGTGTTTGCTTTTGGTATTAGTGTAAAGTTAGCTTCATAAAATATTGGTCGTATTCCTTCTTTCTCAATTTTTTGATAGAGTTTGTGTAGATAGGCACTAGTTAATTTCTGAATGTTTGGTAGAATTTGTGAAGCCATTTGGTTCTGGGCTTTTGTTTTGGGGGAGGGTTTTGATGACTTTCAGTTTCACTGCTTGTAATTGGTCTGTTTAGGTGTTCTCTTCTTACGTAGCTTTGGATGATTTTATAGTTCTAGGACCTTCTCCATGTGTTGTAGTTTGTTGAACTGAAACAGCGGGCAGAGGACGCTCTGATTGAAACAGGGGTTGGAGGATGGTCTGAGGCCAAAGAGCCCCCAAAAAGCCCCCAAAGGCCAAAAGGCCACAAACCAGAATCAAGGGCTATAGCAACAGAGGCTATAACCTATCAGAGGACAGTGCCTGATACAGGTCACTGTCTATGAGTTCTCACCTGCACGCACAATTGCAAGGGACCTCAGGCTACAGGAACAACAATGAAGGGGTTTATTTACAAATGGGGAAAACAAGAATGCTTACATATCCACAAGAGGCTGGCTGCTTCATCTGGACAGCATCAGTGTTCGCAGTCACCAGTCACCAGTTCTAGGCAGCAGGCAGACTGTCCAATAGCAATGATCACTACCAGCCTGCAGAGGTGCTGTTCAGGAGCACCCAGTGTTACAGCTCTTGTGAATTGTTGGTTTATACCATCAGCAAACAGCTCTTTGAGACACCAGGCCCAGGGCCTTTTGTACCCCTTCCAGTCAGTGTCACACACAAGACTGAGGCCAAGTCTCTACAGAGTCCTTCAGTCTCTCTCCCCTCCTCAGAGGGCAGCTGCTGGAGGCTTCCCTCCTTTCTTCAAAGGCTGGAACCCTCTTCTCTTCTTCCTCTGCAGGAGCTCTTCTTCTTCCTCTGCTGCTTCTCCTTTTGCTCTTTCAGGTCACTCCGAATCCCAATCAGCTCTGAATCACAATCTGTTCTGAATCCCAATCAACTCTTAATTCCAATCAGCTCTGAATTCCAATGCCAATGCTCCCTTCAACCCTGCCTTATATTCACTATCAAGGTGACCCCCCCAGTCTGTTTGGTCCATTTTCCAATCCTGCACCTGATTGGTCCATTTTGGCCTGTTCTAGAATTTAGGAAGTATAATTTACAAGAGGGGCTCTGCTACCACTGACTTTTGGTGAGAGGCGGAGTCTTGGTATCAGTCTACCCACAGCTCACACCTGATTGGTTCATTCCAAGATCCAGGCAGCACACTTCTACATAAAATGTTTCTGAGGAAGGATTGCCACACTAATTTGCAGGGAAGCCAGAGAACACTCCTCCTGTTGGCTGCAGCTCGGTAACAGAACTTGTTTACATATAACTGTTCATAGTAATCTGATTATTCTTTTGATTTCTGGTGAATTTATTGTAATTTCTCCTCTTTCTATTAAGATCCTATTGATTTGTGTTTTCTCCTATTTTTTCTCTGTGAGCCTGGCAAACCTCTAGCCAGTCCTTTTATTTTGTAAAGGAAACTAAAGGTAGGTTATAAATATGCTCAATTTCACACTTTTTGTTCAAATGCTTACCATTTCCATCAGTGGAAAAAAATGTGGAATTTTAGGAATATCCTTTTTAACTCTAACCCCCCCCCCAATTAAAAAAATCTATGGAATGAAGCTATTGAAATCTAGGATTGACACTTTATTAAGGATCTCATTATTTGAGGGAAATCTTTGAGTTTAGAGTATATCTTAAACATGAAAGTGACATAGTGCTACAGACCAGCTCTGGCAATGAACCAGGGTTCTCACAGGATGAGACAGCATTGGCGGATGAATGTATAAGGAAAGGGGAGAGGGGCCGAGAAAATGCAGACACTTTTTCTAGGGTGACAACATCTTCTACTGAGAGTCTCAGCAGGTCTTTATTTATACATTACAAACAAGCAGCGAGCTAACATTTGTTACATTTTTCTTAACAACAACTTGGGGTCTTCACCACCTCCAGCCAGGTTCAGAACATGTTTTTTCCCCATAGGATGCAAAACAACTTGTATCTATCAGTAAGCTAAACATTAGAGCAGACATAACAACTTTGTCCCAGCACCATTAACGATTTTGTCCTACTACAGGCCTCCAATAAAAAGGAAATACTAAAATTAAAACTTAAATTATACCTACATCCTATTATTCAGTCCCCAAAATAAACCTGTAACCCCAACTTATCCTAAACTCAGAACTATTCAGCAATGTTTTCTGATATCAAGGGAATCCCACATATACTATTGTGATTCAGTGGAATGGAGGTAGAGAAATGGGGAGGATGGCAGGATGGATATTAGTGATATATTTCTCATTTGGGAGATGCAGAGCCACCTGGGAGGTCAGTTTCCCCTGGTAAGTGTTGGGCTTTTGAGAAACTGCTTTTTTGAATTTTTGTAAAACAACCGCCATCAGATGCACAGCAACCAATTTCACAACCCTCCCGTGGATTATCCTCCAGTAAGCACATATCATGAGCCTTTAATTATAAGATCAGCCAAAACAAAATGGCATTCGGCAGGGGCAAGCTTTGGCACTCCTGATTTTTCAGGGGTGTCCCTCATGCCGGACTTTTGTCTCACAGCATGAGTAGCATGGCCCCCGGCAACATAGGGTTGTTGTTTTAATTCTTTGTCACTTTCAATACAGAAAAATATGTGTGATCAATACAGAAATATTTGTGGTCATCTACAATATTTACAGTAAAATTCACCCTCAACTTTATTTTCTCAAAGACAGTTTTGTTTGTAGAAAACAACTATTTGTTACCTTGTGGATTCTCTTAATTTATTTCAAGTGTGGTAAAAAATATTTGTTACCATTTCATTGTGAGATATATCTAGAAACAGGGTAAGCATTTGAAATGTTTACAGGAATTTTACATAGTATTTTTATGCATCATATCTGTTTATAAAATAATTATATTTTGTATGGCTATTAAATTGAAGTTCTCTAAATAGTGCATTACAGTTCTATAAAAATATGGTCTACAATGTATTAGAGTAAAGCTGGGGTGAGCTGTAAGAGACTGCTTTGACTACATGAGACTATGAGAGGGCTGCTTTAGATGAGTGAGGAAACTCTAATAGTATTTCATTTTATGTTAGATCTGAAGCTTTATTTTCTGGATAGAATAAAGCAGAATTTCCTTGAACTAAAGACTATTTCCCCCATTTGGCAGATATATAAACACCACATAAAATGTATGGGTAAAGTGTATTCAGTTGTAATTTGGGTTAGTGGCAAGACAAAAATTGCTCAACATTTTTGACATCTGTAATTTTATCTGAACACATTAGTTACTTGATCGCACTTTTAATTTAAGCAGTACTTTAATAAAATTTGTTTGGATTGGGGATGGCAAGTTGAAGTAGTGAGCAAATTTTTGCTGATTTTCAAAAAGGAAACAGCTGTTTAATTATAAATAACTTTTATATAACTCCAAATCTATTCATATGCATCTTCATAATTAAGACTTTATTAGAAAATTAAATGTGCATTTTTTAATTTGAAAATAGGAGACATTATTACTTAAGCTTACTTGGTAACTTTTAAAGAATTAGCCTTAATTTATCATTAAGATAATTTGTTAGCTTGATTGCTTTACCTGGAAGACATTGAGAATTGTTTCTGATGTCATACTAGAAAATAAAATGGTATCTTCTAAAATGGACCATTCATATTTGTCTGCTTTTATTAAGGTAACAAACAGTAGCGAGGGTTCTAAAAGTAGTTTTCTTAGATTAGATTGTCTTTAATTATGTTATTTCTCTTATGTCACAGTTCTTAATGTCTATGACCATGTCATCTATTTTTAAAATTTTCTTTTCCTTTTTTTTAAAGATTTATTTATTCATACAAGCACTGGGGTACAGGCCAGAGGTGTTGGGGGATGGTGAGAGGATTCACCACAGAGAGCAGGGAGCAGAACAGGCAGATCAACAGAAGTACACTGCTGAGGGGAGCAGCGGGCACAGCAGGAGAG
>JAGFMF010011462.1:541828-591164 GCA_019455555.1 Galemys pyrenaicus
GTTTTACCTATGTTTTCTTCTATATATTTTATGGTTTCAGGTATTACATTTAGATCTTTTATCCATTTTGAGTTGATTTTTGTATATGGTGTAAGGTAGTGGTCTGGTTTAATTTTTTGCATGTGGCAGACCAGTTTTGCCAGCACCATTTATTGAATAAAGCTGTCCTTGTTCCATTGCATAGTCTTTCCTACTTTGTCAAAGTTCAGGTGTCCGTAGTTGTGTGGTTTTACTTCTGTGCTTTCTATACAGTTCCATTGGTCTGTGTGTCTGTCCTTGTTCTAGTACCATGCTGTTTTAATAACTGTTGCTTTGTAGTAGAGTTTGAAGTCTGGGAGTGTGGTCCCTCCATTCTCCTTTTTTTTTTCAGTAGAATTTGGCTAATTGGGTTTTTTTGGTGTCTCCATATGAATTTCATCAGCATTTGGTCTATTTCCTTAAAGAATTTCATTGTATTTTTATTGGTATTGTGTTGAATTTGTAAATTGCTTTTGGTAGGATGTCCATTTTGATAATGTTGATTCTTCCTCTCCATGAACAGGGGATATCTTTCCATTTCTTTGTGTCCTCTTCTATTTCTTTTAACAGTGTTTTATAGTTTTCTCTATATAGGTCTTTTGCTTCTTTTGCTAGACTTATTCCCAAGTATTTGATTTTCTTGGTTTCAGTTGTAAAGGGTATATTTTTCTTGATTTCTTCTTCTTCAGACTGGTTGTTTGTGTATAGGAAGGCTAATGACTTTTGTGCATTTATTTTGTATCCTGCTACTTTACTAAACTGGTTGATTGTTTTAATTAGATTTTCTGTAGAGCCTTTAGGGTTTGCCAAGTATATTATCATATCATCTGCAAATAATGATAGTTTTACTTCCTCTTTCCCTATTTGGATTCCTTGTATGTCCTTTTCCTGTCTTATTTCTCTGGCTAAGACATGTAGTATTATATTGAATGGCAGTGGAGAGAGTGGATATCCTTGTCTTATTCTTGATCTTAAGAGGAATGTTCTCAGTTTTTCCCCATGGAGGATTATATTTGCAGTAGGTTTGTCATATATAGCTTTTACCATGTTGAGGTATTGTCCTTCTATTCCAAGGATTTCGAGAGCCTTTATCATGAATGTGTGTTTTACTTTGTCAAATGCCTTTTCTGCATCAATTTTATATTTTCATATTTTTGGTTGATAACTTACTGGTGGAATTTTACTGAAATTGCATACAAGAATAATATTCTACACTTCTGTAATTTTCAGTTCGAGACAGAGTTCGCACAAAGATGGAGAGGGATATACTGGTGGAAGTAAATCATCCATTTATTGTTAAGTTACACTATGGTAAGTAATTTTTTTTTATTTATAAAATTCGGGAATTAAGATTAAGATTTTTTTTCAGATAGTAATGTAACAGGACAGAAACACTTCAAACTACATTCTGTTTTATAAAATTGATTTATCTGATGTAAGGTTCACTAAACAGGTTTTAGTTGTATTTTCTGTATTTGTTGTTACCTTTTGTAAGGCAACAAGATAGTGTCTTCTTATTACTTGTCATATTTCTGTACTTGACTGCACTGCGTGGTCTCAGACTATAAACTACTGTGATAATTTACTAAAGTATTTTTTTAAGTCCCTTCTTTTTTCAATTTAATTTTTTACATCAGTTTTCCTTTCTCCCTTCAGGTGTAGTACCTGCAAAATTCCTATCACCAATTCACTCATGCACCATCACCATAGTCCCTTGTGTAAGAACACATCCTCTCCTCTATTTTGCTCCCTCCCTCCCACTCCCCTGCATAGTGGCTCTGATTAATAGTTTCTAATCATGATTAATTTTTTCCTGGTCCCTTATTTGATTCCCCTACATTCCTCCTATAAGTAAATGAAAATGAAATTTTTCTTTTTCTTTCTGACTTATTTCACTGAGCATAATTCCTTTCAGATTCATCCATGTTGCTGCCAAAGGCATGAGTTTGTCTTTTTTTGATTGCTGAATAGTATTCCATTGTTTGTATATACCACATCTTCTTGATCCAGTCATCTGTTTTGGGGCATTTGGGTTGTTTCCATATATTATCTGTTGTAAAGAGTGCTGCAATAAACATAGGAATGCAGGTATCCTTTTGAATTAGTTTTTGTATCCTTTGGGTCGATTCCTAGGGGTAGAATTGCTGGGTCTTGTAGATGTTCCATTTTAAGTAATTTGAAGAGCCTCCATAGTGGTTGGACCAATTTGCCTTCCTACTGCAGTGTAGGAGAGTTCCTTTTTCTCCACAACCTCACCAACATTTGTTGTTTCCTGTTTTTATTAATATATGTCATTCTTGTTGGTGTCAGGTGGTACCTCATTGCATTGTGGTTTTCATTTGAATTTCCCTGATTGTAAGTGATGTTGAACATTTCTTCATATGCCTGTTGCCCATTTGTTTACTTTGTTTTTGTTAAGTTGAGTGAGACCTTTGTAGATCTTTGTGATCAGTCCATTATCGGTAGTATTGTGTGCAAAAACTTTCTCCTAACTGGTAGGGTGTCTCTTTGCTTTGGTTAATGTCTCTTTTGCTGTGCAGAAGCTTTTTAATTTGATGTAGTTCCATTTTTTTGTGTCCTCTTCTATTACTTTTAACAATGTTTCATATTTTTCTTTGTATAGGTCCTTCACCTCTTTTATTAGGTTTATTCCCAGGTCTTTGATTTTTTGTTTCAGTTATAATAGGGATGATTTTCTTGATTTCTTTTTTAGATTGATCATTTGTGTATAGGAAGGTTACTCTTTTTTGTGTGTTAATTTTGTATCCTGCTACTTTACTAAACTAGTTAATTACTTTTATTAGTTTTTCTGTGGACATTAGGATTCTCTATGTATATTATCCTGTTGTCTGCAAGTAGTGATAGTTGTTTGCTTTCTCTTTTCATATTTGGATTCCTTGTGTGTCTTTCTCCTGTCTGATTGCCCTAGGTAGGACTTTCAGAGTTATATTAAAAAGCAGTGGTGAAAGTGGACATCCTTGTCTTGTTCCATATCTTAAGGGAATGGCTTTCTGCTTTTCGTCATTGAGAATGATACAGGCCATAAGTTTGTTATATATGGCTTTTATTATGTTTTGTTCTTTCTATCCTGAGAATTTCAAGGGCCTTCATAACTGGATGTCGAACTTTGTCAAAAGCTTTCTCAGCATCTATCGATATGATCACATGATTTTTATTTTTCTTTTTGTTGATGTGTTGGATTACATTAATTGATTTTCAGATGTTGAACCATCCTTGTGCTCCTGGAATAAATCCCACTTGGTCATGTTGAGTTATCTTTTTGAGGCATCGTTGGATTCTGTTGGCTAGGATTTTATTGAGGGTTTTTGTATCAGTGTTCATTTGGAAGATTGGCCTGTTTTCTTTTTGTGTTGTCCTTCTTCGGTTTTGGTATTAGTGTAATATTGGCTTCATAAAACATATTAGGTAGTATTCCTTCTTTCTCAATTTTTTTATAGAATTTGTGTAGTATAGGCACTAGTTCATTTCTGAATGTTTGGTAGAATTTTTTGTGAAACCATCTGTTTCTGGGCTTTTGTTTTGGGGGAGGGTTTTAATGATTGTTTCAATTTCACTGTTTGTAATTGGTCTATTTAGGTATTCTCTTTTTTATCTAACTTTGGATGATTTTATAGTTCTAGGAACTTCTCCATGTGTTCTAGATTGTTGAATTTGTTTGCATATAACTGTTCGTAATAATCTCTGAGTATTCCTTTGATTTCTGGTGAATTTGTTGTAATTTCTCCTCTTTTATTTATGATCCTATTGATTTGTGCTTTCTTCCATTTTTCTTTGTGAACCTGACTGGATATTTGTTTATTTTGTTTATTTTTTTCGAAGAACCAACTTTTAGTTTCATTGCTCTTTTGAACTGTTTTTTTAACTTCTTTTTGTTTCTGCTTTTATTCTTATTTCCTTTCTTTGATTGGCTTTTGTGTTTTTTTGTTGTTCTTTTTCTAGTTATTTAAGGTGGGAGATTAGGTTGTTTCTTTGAGTTCTTTCTTGTTTCTTAATGTGAGCTTATATTGCTATATATTCTTATAACTGCTTTTGCTGTGCCCCATATATTTTGTAGAGTTTTATCCACATTGTCTTTCATCTCAAGGCATTTTTAAATTTCTTTGTTTATCTCCTCATTGAGCCAATGATCTTCCAGTGTTGGGGATTTCAATCTCCATGAGGTAGTAGGGTTCCTTGCTTTCTTTTCATGCTTATTTCTAGTTTAATGCCTTTATGGTCAAAGAAGATAGTCTGTATGATTGTAACATTAGTGTATCTGTTAATGCTTGTCTTGTGTCCTAGTATATGATCAATTCTGGAGAATGATCTGTGTTCACTTGAAAAAAAATGTACTTGGATTTTTTGGGTGCAGTGTCCTATAGATAGATGTCTGTTAAGCCTATGAGCTATAGGTCCTTATTTAGAGCTATAGTGTCCTTACTTATTTTTTGTGTCATTGATCTTTCCATTGGCAAGACTGGTGTGTTGAAGTCTACTGCATATTTAGTTTCTCTAATGTATTTTTCAGAGATGATAGTAATTGTCTGTTATATTTTAATGCTTCTGTATTTGGTGAGTATATGTTGATGATTGTTATGCCTTCCTGATGTATTGTCCCTGCTTTTTTCAGTTTGAAGTCTATTTCATCTAAGTATAGCTGTTCCTGACTTCTTTTTTCAGTCCATCTGCTTGTAGAATTATTTTCCAACCTTTTAATTTCAATCTATGTTTATCTTTTGTAGTTAAATGTGTTTCCTGTAGACTGCAAAAGGTTGGGTTCTGTTTTTATTCCAGGCTGTTACTCTGTCTTTTTATTGGTAAGTTTAGTGCATTTACATTTAGAGTTAATATTGATATACTGGCATCCATATTAGCCATTATGTTTGCTTTTTTGTGATTCTATTCTTATTTTGTTCTCTACATTCATTCCTTAGTTGGTTTTGGCTTTAGGGTTTCTTGTAATACTATTTTGGAGTGGGGGTTTCGTAGTATTGATTTTCTGGAGATTTTGTTTATCTGAGAAGGTTTTTATTTTGCCTTTGAAAAGGAAGGAGAGCTATGTGGGGTAGAGTATCATTGGTTGGAATTTGTTGACTTGGAATTTGTAAATATGTTACTCCATTCTCTTCTTGCCCATAGTATGTCTTTAGAGAAGTTTGATGTCAGCCTAATTGCTTATTCTTTATAGATTATGTGTTTGTTTTTTCATCCTCATCAGTTTCATTTTTTCCTTGTCTTGGACCTTTGGAAACTTTTTTATTATGTGTCTTGCTGTGGTTTTCTTTTATTGTGATAATTAGGTGTTCGTCTAGCTTTCTGTATGTCTATTTTCATTTCCATCTTCATGCTTGGGAAGTTCTCATTAAGTATCACCTTGAATAGTTTCTATGTTCTTTTGTCTCTCTCCTCTCCTTCTGGGATTCCTACAACACATATTTTCTTTTCTCATGGTGTTGGATATTTCTCTGAGTATTTCTTTCTTCTTTTTAATTTTTACTTCTCTTTCCTTTTCTTTTTCAGTTTTTCTTATGTCTCTGTCTCCTAGAGTACTGATTCATTCCTCCATTTCTTCCATTCTATATTCATGACTTTTCCCCAAATTCTTGAGCTTCTCTGCTAATCTCTATCCTCTAGTTCCTTCACTTTCTTCCTTAGTTCATTGATTATATGCTTATCTCTTTCTGTGTTTTCTCTTAACTTTAATTATTTTCATTATGGCCTTCGAAATCTTTGTTAGGAGAAGATATGCTTCCTTATCCATGTTATTGAGTTCTGTAGGTTGGCTTTTTTTCTGTGGTGTATTGTTCTCAGAAGAGCCTGCTTGATCATTTATAATTTTCCTCCTTCCCATTGTTTGCCTTTGGCTTTGTTCTGTTCACCATGCCCCTGTACCACTGGTGCTGGTGGGCATGACTTCTGATTTCTCTTGCTCAGGCGTGGATATGTTTGCCTATCCAGCTCATATAGCTGGATATATGTCTGAACACTCTTCTATTATGGTAGGTGTTTTTCTGACCTGTGTTTTGCACCAGGACCCCCTGCTTTCCAGCCCCCACTGCATAGGATGGGATCCAACGTCTAGCCTGTGGTAGTTGAGAGTTTTATATGGAGTCTTGCATCTCCAGACACATGCTGAGGACAAATCCATTGGAAGGTGCCTTCAGTCTGTGTGGGATGGATTTTTCTGTTGAAATGCTAGGTCATTCAAGGTGTGTCTCAGAAGAATACCAGGATCAAATGAGAACAATGAGAGAAAGAAGGGATGAGAGGAAGGAGGAGGAGGATACAGAGTGTGTATAGAACAAAGGTGAGAGAAGTAAGGGGTTAAATTAGGGGAAGTGGAAAGAGGAGAAGGTAGAGGAGGGAATGTGGCAGAAAGAGGGGAGAAAGTGGTGATGGTAATGTGGAAAGGGAGAAAGAAGAAAGATAACAGAATCAGAAAACAAATGATAAAGAAGGCAACAAATAATAGGCAATGAACTGGCCACTATACAAACAAACACACAAACAGGAGAATTGCTTCTAGAGCTCTGATGTTTTCCAGTGAGTTATTTTAGTCTGGTCCTATGGGAAACATAGTAAGACTGAAGGGAAAAGAAAAAAAAAAATACCCCAGAGCACAAATGGGGTATATTTGTGTGAGCTGAGGGTGTGGGAGGTTTGGCAGGCACACCTTCTGGGCCTGTGATGTATTTGGGTGGGTGATGGGACTCCTGCAGCCTCCCTCACCTATGGACTTGGGGTACCAAGAGGCCCCCAGTATAGGGACTAATCCTATTAGGCTCCCCCTGATGTCCTTCCCACTTAAGTGTGACTGACAGATTGTATGTTCTGTCTAGGATGGGGGGAGAGGAGGCACCACAATAAAGGGTCCCATCCTGAAGCTGTCTGTGAGGTGGCCCCGCTTGCACACCTCTTCTTGTTTGGACCCCTCAAATGACTCAGGATTATCCTGGATTCTTGTCTTCAAACTTTTCTTCCTTTCTTCTAGATGTAGTGTGCCTGCTTTGTGGGTGGGGGAGGGGAGAGGGGTTCTGATGATTTTCTCTTCCTTCCCTGGTCTTTTCAAATTCCCTTGGTGGTCTGAGCAAATCACAGGTGCCGCCAAGTCTGTCGAACCATATGGGTCCTGCCAGGATCTCACTGGTATTTCTCCCTATCAGATGTTTTTATGGGAGAATTTAATCCCAGCATCCCTTCACTGCCATGTTGATGATGTCCTCTGTCAATTTATATAAAACATTCTGATGATTGGTTGTGCTTCTCTTTATGACTTCATAGTAATCATATTAATCTTTTTTGGTTCTGTTGAGAGGACCTTGTATTTATATTAGTTTATTGGAGTTATTCTTTCTTATATTTGAAGGGAGAGAATATACTAAGAATGCAGTAGGTATAATGGAAGGAACATGGATTTGGAGTCAGATAGTTCTGAATTTGAGTCATGGATCCATTGCTAACTTAATGTATGCCTGAGAACGTAGACCTTAGCTTACCTGAGAGAATTTCAAAGGTTTGTACATTGCTAAATCATTGGAAGTCTACTATGTCACTTTGGATTTTCAAGATTAAAGAGTAGCAGCTATTGATATTATTTTTTGTTACTTTGACAGAACAGTAAAATATGTACCAAATTAATTATTGCTATAAAATTCCACAAGAAAATGCTACTCATTTTTTCACTCCCTGATGCCCTAGTGTAATAAAACTAATAAAAGTAGTAGTATCTAAAGACCTCCCTCTTTGACTCTCCATGATATCATTAATCAGTAAATATCAGTTGTGAATAAAACAGTGTATTAGTGATGTATGGACCACAGGGCAAAATTGTCTCTGATCTCAAGAAGTTTATAATTAACAGAGAGCCACAGGTATGTAAACAAATTAATTGTACAAGTAAAGATTAAATATCATAAGCTATACAAAGTACAATGAGATCTCAAAATTAGTAGCAAGTGATTTGATGGAGAAGAGTGTAAGATGCTATAGGGAAATGTAAAAATAGAGCTATGGGAAAGTTTAATAGAGGATACTTTTTGAGGCATAGTTGACATTTAACATTATTTTCATTGAGGTGCATAACATAATAATTCAATATTTGTATATATTGAATATACTGTATTATATACAATATAATTATATACAATAATTGTATATATTGAAATAATCACCATATAAAGTCTTGTTGACATCTTTGACCATATAGAGGTACAATATTTTTCTTTTGGTGAGAGCTTTTATCTCTTTATTTAAATATTAACTTTTATTGAGGTAATACTGGTTTACAACACTGTATATGATTTGGAGGTATAGAATCACTCTCTTCAGATGTATGTTACCACATTAGACCTATGACCAAATCATTGACATTCCTCCACCATGGTCTGTTGTGACCCCTCTATACTTTGCTTTCTCCTTTCTCCCTCATGATGAGAAATTTTAAGATCAATTAACAGTTTTCAAATATGCAATACAGTATTAACTACAGTAACCTCCATTTATTCCCATGATTTATTTGTTTTATACCTAGAAGTTTGTACCTTTAGATCCTCTTCTTATGGGAAGGATTTATAGAAGTATTCAACACTATTTAATTTTGAGATCATTTAGCCAATAATGGTTGTTATTGTTTTTAGTGATGGATTTTAAATATATATCAATTAAAAAGGAAAATAATCCATTTAAGCCTTTACCGTTGTTCTTTTACTAAATTCTAATTTCTAATTAGCTTTTCAGACTGAAGGGAAACTGTATTTAATATTGGATTTTCTCAGGGGAGGAGATGTCTTCACAAGATTATCTAAAGAGGTAAGTGCCATTTGTCTATTTTTAATATATTTTATTGAAAAAAGAATAATTTTATTATTTTGATAATTACCTTTTTTCTTGTAAATTTTTAAATATTCTATTTATGTCATTGCATAATATTTAGTAGATGTTCCAGGTAATGACATTTTTTTCTGTCTGTCACTTAGATATCTGAATGTGCTACTTACTAATATTTTAGGTACAAGATAAATAGAAATAACTGGATAAAGTAGATAGAGGCAAGCCTATGATATAGGCTTATCAAATTACCAAAATGCTTCTGAGAATAGTGTTTAATTTATTCATGTTTAAAATAGCTTTATGGAAATATAATTGACATACATATACTGAGCCTATTAAATTAACATTTTGATAACTTATTTTTGTGTATGCCTGGAAAGATTCATAATAATCAAAATCATTTACATATCATCCTTCAAAAGTTTTCTTGGTTTTTATAATATTCCCTCTTGCCCTATACATTTTGACTGTGCTTTCTGTCATTTTTTGGTTTGCATGTTTTAGGACTTTTATATTAAAGAAATAAGTTAGTGTGTGCTTTTTTTTTTTTTTGGTCTGGCTTATTTACCTCAGTTATTTTGAAATTCATCGATTTTGCATATTTCAATAATAGTTCATTTGTTTTTGTTGCTGAATAGTTTTTCAATATATGGATAGCCACTATTTTTTATTCATTTATTAGTTGATAGTTGTTTGGGTAGTTTGAGGTTTTTAGATATTACTTATAAAACTGCTACAAATAATCAGCTAAAAATGATTGTATAGAGATATATTTTCATTGCTCATGGGTTAGATATGTAGGCATGTATAGGATGGGTTATAATAGTAGCTGCATACTTTAACTTTTAAAGACACTGTCATATTTTTTCCCAAAGTAGTTATAAAGTTTACATCTGTACCAGAAGCATCTGAGAGTTTCAGTTGTTCCACATCTTTGTCAGTAGTTAATATGATCTTGTTTTAATTTTGGACATCTAATAAGTGTGTAGTGGTACCTGTAGTGGTTTTGAATTATATTACCCTAGTGATTAATGATGTTTGGCATCTCTTCATGGAAATATTTGACATCTATCTTCCTTTATAAAATGTCTGTACAATCATTGACCTATTTTTATTGGGTTGTTTTCTTACAGAGTTTTGAGTGTTCATGTATTTTAGGTGGTAGACCTTTATTGTAGTACTTTTAAATAGTTGTTCACATGTATTTCTTCTGGTTTATGGCTTATCTTTATATTCTCTTTAATAACATCTTTCAAAAAAGTTCTTAGTTTGATAAAACCTATTTATTGATTTATTTCCTTTTATGAATTATATTTTAATGGCCTATCTAATGAATATTTACTAAATCAAAGATCACAAAAAATTTCTCATATGTTTTCTAGAAATTTTGTAGTTTTAGATTTTACATTTAAGTTTTATCCATTCTGAGTTCATTTTAGATGAAGGCAATAAGTATAAGTTGACATCAAAGTCTTCTTAAAAAATAGATAGATAGACAGATAGATAGAGAGACAGATAGATATTCCATTGTTCTAACATCATCATTGGAAAAGACTGCTTTCTCCACTGAATTGCCTTGTATTTTTGTTGAAAATCAATTCAGAATACATTAATGTCTATTTCTGGACACTTTGTTATATTCCATTGATCAGCTGTTATTTTTATACCACTGCCACACTTTCTTGATTACTGTATTTTTATCATATATTTTGGAGTCTCTGCTCATTTTTTTTCAATGCTATTTTGATTCTTTTAGGTTCTTTGTGTTTCATTATTAATTATAATGTTAACTTTTTCTACAGAAAAAAATAACAACTTGCTAGGAGTTTGTTGCAATTGTGTTGAATCTGTAGATCATTTGTAGATAATTGACATTTTCTTCTAATTTATGAATGTGGCATATCTCGCTATTTGAGTTTTATTGAATTTCTTTCAACACTATCTTTTAATACTAAATGCACGTATTTCTGTCAGGCTTATCTCTAGATAATTACTTTTTTTTTTTAACTCTAAGCCTAAGCCTAACCCTAACCCGATATTTACTTTTTAATGCTTTTGTGAATTAATTTGTAAACATATATCTAATACTCTAATTAAACTTATTGATTGTAATTAGAACTTTTGGGGGGATTCTATAGGATTTTCTATTTGTATTTATATAATTCTTTTAACCCTTGTTTTTCACTATGGACACCATTTATATATTTCATTTATTTTTGCCGCATTGACTGATCCTGCAGTTCATTATTGGATAGAATTGGTGAAGGCAGCCATTTCGCAAGAGCAGTGAGAATTTTGTCATAAATTTCAATATGAAATATAGATCTTTTTGCATGTTCTTTAATAAATACTTTTTTATCAAAAATATATGTTAAGACTTTTTTTAGATACTCTTTCTAAAGTTTTGAGATATCCTATGACTCCTTAGTCAGAGAATTGTAATGATTGATACTCAAAAGTTGAAAAAAGGCTTGCATCTGTGAGTGACACCATGTAATCATGTTATCCTACTACAATAGTTCAGTGATATTTGTTAGGAATTTTCACATTTAAAGATTGTTTGAAGGGCCCTCCCTGATGGGCTATGAAGCATCCACAGCCACTGCAACACAAGTTTGATCCCCTGCCAGGGAGGTGTCTCCCATGGCACAGCAGACCTCTACTGCCTCACCCACTGCTACCCTCAGCATGTATCTCAGTAGATCTGACTGTTCTCTCCACTCTGTCTCTGGTGAATTCTCTCACCACCACCATACCTCTGGCCTGTACCCCTCTGCTTGTATACTTAAATAAATAAATCTTAAAAAATAAAAATAAAGATTTGTACAGGTACACATGATTGAAGGAGGGGAAAACCTTGTGCAGGGGCTGGGGTACACCACAGATTCTGAGTCTCTATTAGAGATGATAGCAGAGCAAGCATTATGACCTGCCCTCCATCTTCCCACCTCTTGTGAGGAGGATTACCTTACCAGGTGTACTAAGGGCACAAAGACTGCTGAGTCTCTTATCCAAAACCTCAGAGAGTAGGTATATAACTTATCCATTTAATGTCTGAAACTTTCCTAGCCCCTGTCCCACCCTGTTGACTCAGTAACTACAAAGCAGGCCCCAGAACATATATACCAGCAAAGGCCAAAATGGAATCAAATATGCAGCAACACCTGTAAGAAAGTTAAAATAATCCCTTACGCTACTAGTGAAAATATTTAGAATAGTAATAAAGTAAACATCAAATACAACAAAAAAGATATAACACATGACAATATAAGATCTCAAGAGAGCATAACATTACAAGGTGAAAACAACTCTTCATAATCCAAATACAAAAATATAGAAGACTGTATCTCCCTACAAATAGAGAATTCTGAACTAGGATAATAAAGGTGGTCAAAGAGATATAAGAAAACAGTTGAAAGCAAGTCAAAGAAATACAAGAGTATTCAGATAAGCTAATGATTGATGCAATGCAACAAAATTCAGGAAAACAAATTACTGAGCTCAGAAGTAAAATCAATGAAAAGAAGATAGAAATTAACAGAAATTCAGGAGGTAGAGAGCACAATAAGGACATCAAGAACTCTAGAGAAAGCTGTTGGAGGAAAATAGATCAAATGGAGGCTATAATTAGTGACCTTGAAGATAGTAATGCACTAAGGACTGAGTTGAAAGAAGAGAGAAAAAAAATAGAGGCAATTTGAGAATTATCTGACACCATCAAGATACCCAACATAAGAATAATGGGTATACCAGAAGGGGAAAATAGAATATGTGGAAAAGAGAGCTGATTCAAGGAAATAATAGCTGTAAACGTCCCTCCTTAGGAGAAGAATTAAACTTTCAAATCTGTAAAGTCAAAAGAGCACCTTCTTACCTAAATGCAATTAAACCTGCACCAAGACACACAGCATTAAAACTACCAAGTGTTCAAGACAAAGAAAAAAATAACGATGACAACAAAGGGGGAAAGGCAGATAACCTATTATGGTACTCCCATCTGACTTAAATCTGAAGTCTCAGAGGAAACTCAATGGGCAAGGGGATAATTCAATGATGCATTCAAAATCTTTAAAGATAATATTATAGCCACTAATACTGCATCCTGTAAGACTCACCTTCAGATATGAAGCCTTCCTGGATAAACAGAAGTTGAAGGGGTCTACAAATAGCAGACTTTCCTTACAAGAAATGTTGAAAGGAGAACTCCTACCTAAATAAAAATGAAGAAAAGTCACACAAGATTAAATAAGAAAAAAGACAACAGACTCTAAAGACAAAACTCATCTTCCTGTTGCTGCATCAGACCCATTTGAGCTTTAGTGATAAAAACAGGCTCAAAGTGAATGGTTGGTAATCAGCTCTACAAACAGATGGGACCCAAAGAAAGGCAGGACACACATCGCTTATTTTAGATAAAAGAAACTTCAAGTTAAAAAAGATAATTTGATAAGGAGGGACACTATATAAGTATTAAAGGATGATTATTTTGGGAAGACATAACACTGATCTCTATATATGTACCAAATGGAGGAGAATCAAAATTTATAAGACAATAAGAAAAAACATGAAAAAGTCAAAGCTGCAGCACAGTAATAGGGGTCAACACCCCACTTACATTGATGGATGGATTCACCAGACTTAAAATCAATAAGGAAACAATAACCTTAAATAAGAAATTAAACCAGGTAGGCCTACTAGACATTTATAGGGCATTACACCCCAAGAAAGCTGAGTACATCTTCTCAAGTGCACATGGAATAACCTTCAGGATAGACCACGTACTGGTTCACAAAACAAGTACCAATAAATTGAAGAAGATTGTAATCATCAAGCATTTTCTCTGATCACAATGGTATCAAAGTAGAAATCAGCCATAAAAAGCAGGACAGATCTTTAATATGTAGAAAGTGAACAACACACTACTGAATGACTACTGGGTTAATGAAAACGTAAAAGAAATGTTTAAAAAGTACCTGGAAAAAAATGAAAATGACAGCACAAACTCTTAAAACCTATGGGGTAAAACTTTCTTTTAAAACAAACAAACAAAAACCCTTTATGCCCAGATGGCTTCACTAGTAATTCACAAACCATTTAATGACAATTTAACATGTTCTAAAAGGAAGTATATAACAGTACAAGTCTACATCAAAAATCAAGAAAGAGCTGAAAAATTTATCTTTAAGGAATTAAAAAAATAACAGCAGGAAAAACAACAAAAACAAAGAAATTTTAAAAAGCAAGTATAAGGAATGAAATAATGAAAATTAGAACTCAAAAAGAAAATTCAAAATATAAATGAAACAAAGTTGATTCTTTGAAAAAATAAAATAAAAATCTAGGATCACAAAGAAAAAGGGAAAACTCAAATAGAATAAAAAATGAAAGAGAAGTAAAAAACAGACACCTCAGAAATACAGAGGATTTTAAGAGACTATTTTGAAATCTTTATGCCAAGAAATTGGAAAATCTGTAAGAAACATCAAATTGTTAGAAGCACATAACCTTCCAGGACTGAATCAGGAAGAAATAGAAAACCTGAATAATTCAGTTACAATAAAAGAAATTGAAACAGTAATCAAATATCTCCCCAAAAACAAAAGCCCAGGACCACATGGTTTCATTAGAGAGTTCTAGCAAACTTTAAAAAATGAACTGATACCCTCTTCTTAAACGTTCTTCCAAACTGAGGAAGAATGAATGCTCTTGAACACATTCATTAAGCCCAAAATTACTCCTAAACTGAAAGAAGACAAGCACATTACAAAGAAATAGAACTAGACCAATACTTCTAATGGACACAGATGCAAAAATCCTAAACAAAATCTGAGCAAACCAAATTAAGTACTACTCTTTAACAAAGAGAGGCGAAAAAATATATTTTTTTGCATCTGTTTCATGAGGGATATACAACTCTAGTTGAGCAAGTAAGATTTCACAGAATGTGCAAAGTGGTTATATTCTCTCTCCACTTTTATGTAATAAATTAATGTTAAATTGTCATTAAATGGTTTGTAAATTACTAGTGAAGCCATCTGGGTGTAAAGGGTTTTTGTTTGTTTTAATGGCAAAGTGTTTATAAATTCAATTTATTTAAATAAACTGTTTAGTTTATTTTTCTTCATGGGTGAGCTTTGAAATCATGTGTGATTTTAAAGATTTGTCCACTTTGTCACAGGTTTTGACATATAATTGTTCATAATATTTTCTTATCATTTTTATAGCTGTAAAATTATTAGTGATATAACTTCCTTCATTCCTGATGTTAGTATTTTGTGTCTTCTTTCTTTCATGTCCTGCTTAGCTTTGCTATAGTTTTATTTTGTTGTTCTTCTGGAAGAACCAACCCGCATTCAGTGTACTGATTTTCTTTATTGTAATTTTCTTTTTTATTTTAGTGCTTTTAACTTTTACCTTTATTACTTCATTTTTTTCTACTTTGTTTTTCACTAGATTTTGTGGTTTTTAAAATGGAAGCTGGCATTATTGATTTGAGGCCTTTCTACTTTTCTTAATATAGGTATGTAGTGTTACAAATTTTTTTCTGATACTGATTTAGCATCAACCCCAAGTTTTCCATTTAGTAGAAAACATGTAGTTTTTTATTTTCCTTTAATTCAACATAATTTCAAATTCTTTTTTATTTCTTCTTAGATTCAGCATATTTAAAAGTATGTTAGTTTATTTATAAATATGTGAACAGTCAAAAAGTATACTTTGCATGGCATAATTTTTAAAAATTAATTTATAATTGTTTTATACTTCAGAATATGGTGTATCTTGTTAAATGTTCCAAGTGTACTTAAGAAGAATATGTATTCTTCTGTTGTTGAATAGTGGAAAGTCCAGAAATATTGATTAGATCAAGTTGTTTGATACATGTAGTAAGTTACTATATTTCTCATTTTTAACCTACGTGTTCTACAAATTTTTGAGAGCTGAGGATTGAAGCCTTTCACTATAATTGTAGATTTATCTGTTCTTCAATTTCTGTGAATTTATGTATTAAGTGCTTAAATCTTAATGATTATCATTTCCTCTTGATAAATTGACCTCTGTCATTATTAGAGGATTATTTCATCTCTCCTAATATTCCTTAATTTGGAATCTACTTCAATATTAATATGTTCATTTCTGTAGCTTTTATAAAACTAGCATTGGCTTGGTATATTATTTTTCATATTTTTACTTCAATCTATTTATGTGTATATATATTATTTATTTACATCATTGCTCATTTTTGTATATTAATTGATTTCTCCCCTCAGGTGTAGTCCTCATAGTTCTTCAGCCACCATATCATGCATGAACCATCACCAAAGTCTCTTGTGTTCTTTGCTCCCCTATTTTTTAAAAGATTTATTTATTTATGCATACAAGAACTGGGGTACAGGCCAGAGTCATGGCGGGTGACAGGATTCACCAGAGACAGAGCTGGGAATAGAACAGACAGATCTACTGAAGTACACTGATGAGGGGAGCAGCGGGCAAGGCAGGAGAAGTCTGCCACGCCCTGTGGGTCCCATCCCTGGGCCTGCAGCAGGGATCGAACTCATGCTGCAATGGCTGTGTTCTGCTTCATAGTGCGTTGCTTAACCCATTGTGCCACCAGGGAGGCCCTGCTCCCCTATTTTGAACACCCTTCTTACCACTACTTTGTTGTATGCTGCAGATCTATTCTATCTTGCAATATTTTGCTGCATGCTGCAGATCTGTATCTGTCTTGAAAGTTTTTGTCTTTTCCTTGATCTTATGTTCTCTTACTCTATAGTCCACAAATAAGTGAAACCATCTAATTTTTTATAAATTTTATTTCTTCAGACTTATTTCACTTAGCATTATCCTTTCAACTCCATCCATGTTAATTCAAATGGCATGACTTTATCTCTTTTGGTCACTGAATAGTATAGCATTCCAAAATATACCACATCTTCTTGATCTGTTCATTAGTTTGGGGGCATTTATGTTGTTTCTATATTTTCACTATTGTAAATAGTGCTGCAATAAACATAGGAGTTCAGCATTCCTTTCAAACTCTATTTAGTGTTTTCATGTTTTTTGGGTATTCTTAGAAGGAGAATCACTGGATCATATTGTACATCCACTTTTAGTGTTTTGAGACACATCCACACAACTTTCCATAGTGGCTGGACCAATTTACATTCCCACCAGCAGTGTAAAAGGGTTCCTTTTTCTCCAGCATTATTTGTTGCTAGTTTTTCAATATGGGCCATTCTCATTGCTTTGAGGTAGTATCTTATTGTGGTTTTAATTTACATTTCTCTGATTCTAAGTGATGTTGAACATTTTTTCATGTACTTGGTGTCTATTTGTATTTCTTCTTTGGAGAAATGTCTTTTTAGCTTGTCTGCCAATTTTTTGACTGGGTGGTTTGCTTTGTTTTTGTTGAGTTGTGTAAATTCCCTGATATCAGTCCCTCATCAGTTGTATGGAGTACAAATATTTTCTCCTATTTAGTAGGCTGTCTCTTCATTTTGGTTACTGTCTCTGTTAATTTACAGAAGCTTTTTAGTTTAATGTAGTCCCAGCTGTTTATTCCTTTGTTTTCCTTGCTTTTGGAGCTGAATCCTCAAAGATGTTTCTGAGCTTTATGTAATGGAGAGTTAAGCCTTCTATATGCTTTATAGTGTCAAGTCTTACATTCAAGTCTTTTATCAATTTTGAGCTGATTTTTGTATATGGTATGAGATAGTAATCTTGTTTCATTCTTCTACTTGTGACAGTCCTGTTTTCCCAGTGCCATTTATTGAAGAAGATTTCCTTGTTCCAGTATATTTTCTTTGCTCCTTTATTGTAGATTAATTGACCATATATGTGTGGTTTCATTTATGTACTTTCTATTTAATTTCATTGGTCTGTGTGTCTGTTTTTGTTTCAGTACGATGCTGTTTTTATTATTATGGCTTTGCAGTATTCTTTGAAGTCTGCGAGTGTAATCCTGTATTCATCCTGTTTTAGTGAGGAGAACTTTTGCTATTGGGGTTTTCATTTGTTGAATCCATATGAATTTCAGCAATATTTGTTCCATTTCTTTGAGAATACCTTTATGTTTTTATTGGAATTGGAGTGAATCTGTTAATTGCTTTAGGTAGAATGACCATTTGATGTTAATTCTGCTGATTAATGAGCAGAGAGTATCTTTCCATTTCTTTGTGTTTTCCTCTATTTCTTTTAACAGTGTTTTGTAATATTCCTTGTTATGTCTTTCACTTCCTTTGCTAGTTTTATTCTCAGATATTTAGTTTTGGGGGGTACAATTGTAATACGATGGTTTTCTTAATATCTTTCTCTTCAGAATGATTGTTTATAAGATTACTTATTTTGTATATTGATTTTTTTAACCTACTATTTTACTAGTTTATTGTTTTAATTAGTTTTCTTTACATTTTTTGTATTCACTATATTTATTAACATATTATCTCTAAATAATTAATTCTTCTTTCCCTATTTGGGTTCCATTTATGTCTTTCTCTTGTCTAATTACTCTAGCTAGTGCTTCCAGTACTATACTGAAAAGTAGTGATGAGAGTATCCATACTTCCTTGTTCCGGATCTTCCTGGGAAGTCAATTTTTCACCATTTAGAATGAGGTTAGATGTGGGTTTGTCATATATGCCTTTTATTACGTTAAGATAAGTGTCTTTTATCCTGAATCTTTTAAAGGGCCTTCATCATAAATGGATGTTGTATTTTATCAAATGCTTTCTAGGAATCTGTTGATATAATAATATTATGTATATTTTTATTTTTATTGACATAATGAAATACATTAATTGACTTTTAGATGTTGGAACATCCTTGTGTCCCTGGAATAAATACTACTTGGTCATGATTTATCATCCTTTTGATGTATTGTTGAATTTGGTTTGCTAAGATTTTGTTGAGGATTTTTATATCTGTGTTCTTTAGGAAGATTGGTTTTTAGTTCCCTTTATTGTATTGACTTTGTTTAATTTTGGTATTAGTGTAATGTTGACTTTGTAAAATGTATTTGGTAGTATTCCTTCTCAAATTTTTGAAATTTTTGTATGGTATGAATTATTTCATCTTTGAATGTTTACTAGAACTTGTTTGTGGAAATATCTTGCCCTGGGCTTTTGTTTTTTTTGGAGGACTTTAATTGCTGTTTTCAGTTTCCCTTCATGTAATTGGTTTCTTGAAGTTTTCTAGTTGTTTTTTGTTCAGCTTTGGGGGGATTGTATAATTTTAAGAATGTGTCCATCTCTTCTAGATTGTTGAACTTGCTTGCATATAAATGTTCATAATAATCTCTTTTCTCTGGAATTATTCTGTGTCTGTTGCTCTTTTTTCCCTTTCATTTGTTATCCTATTGATTTGAGTTTTTTCCCCTTTATTTTTTTTGTGAGCCTTGAGGGTTTGTCTATTTTTTCAAGGAACCAGCTTTTGCTTTCATTGATTTTTTAAAAATTTTTGTTTCATTTATTTCCTTTCTTGTGACTTTTGAATATTTTTGTTCTTTTTCTAATTCTTTGAGATGGGAGATTTTTTTTGTGTTCTTTCTTGTTTCTTGATAGGGGCCTGTATTGCTATGTACTTTCCTCTTGATGCTTTTGTTAAAGATGTTCCATAAAGTTGTGTCCTCACTTTCAAGGTATTTTTTAAAAAATTCATTTATTTATGCATACAAGTATTGGGATACAGGCCAGAGGTGTGGGGAGTGAGAGGATTACCAGAGACAGAGTGGGGAGTAGAACAGGCAGATTGACTGAAATACACTGCTGAGGGGAGCAGCGGGCGAGGCAGGAAAGGTTTGTTATGCCATGTGGTTCCACTCCCTGGCTGGGGATTGAACTCATGCTACAGTGTCTTCAAATGCTTAATAGTGTGGTGCTTAACCCCTTGCACCACCATGGAGGCTCCAAGGCATTTTTAATGTTTTCTTTAATTTCCTCTTTAGCCAATGATCTTTCATTTGATTGTTGTTCAGTCTCCATGGGATGAGGGAGCTCCTTGCTTTCTTTTCTACATAGTTCATTTATAGTATGGTGCCTTTATGGTCATAGAAGATATTTGATCTGATTTCAGGAATTTGTTGATGTTGTCTGGTGGCCCAGTATTTTGTTAACCCTGGAGAATGATACGTGTGCTCTTTAGACATTGTGTATTTGGTTTTTTTTTTTGGAGGGTGCCTTGTCCTATAGATGTCTGTTATTCCCATGCCATCTATACCTTCATTAATGGTTTGTATCCTTGTTTATTTGTGTTCTCATTGATCTGTCCCCTTCCTTTAGTTGGGTATTGAAGTTTCCTACTGCTTATGTATTTTATCCAGTGTCTGTTTTCAGAGATGATAGTAATTGTCTAATATATTTTGGTGTTTCCTCATTTGGTGAGTATATATTAATGAGTCTTATGTGTTCCTATGTATTGTCCACTTGATCATTATATAGTGTACAACTGTGTCTCTTGACACCTTTTTTAGCTTTAAGTCTGTATTTGATACAAATATGACTTCCCTTTCCTTCTTTTGCATACCATTTGCTTGTTGAATAGCTTCTACTTTACTTTCATTTTACATTTTTTATCATTAGAATTTAGGTGTGTTTTCTGGAGACAGTAGAAGGTTGGGTTCTGTTTTCTAATCTAGCATGCTACTTTCCATTAACATTCAGGGTGATTATTAATACATGGAAGTCTTTTGCTACCATTTTGTTCATTCTTTTGTGTTTCTGTTCAATATGCTGTTCAGTTCTCTCTGTTGGTTTAGATTTTAAAGCTTGTAAATTCCTTGCAGTGGGGGTTAGTATTAACAAATTTCTAAAAACTACGTTTTTCTAAGAAGGTCCCTAGTATTCTCTCATATAGGAGAGAGCTTTGCAGCAGTATAAAGTATTCTTGGCTCACGTTTTTTTTTTAAAGATTTATTTATTTATACATATAAGAGCTGGGGTACAGGCCAGAGGTGTGTGTGTGGGGGTGAGAGGATTCACCAGACAGAGTGGGGAACAGCACAGGCAGGCCAACCGAAATACACTGCTGAGGGGAGCAGCGGGCACAGCAGGAGAGGTCTGCTGT
The DNA here is from genome assembly GCA_019455555.1 of Galemys pyrenaicus. Lineage (NCBI taxonomy): Eukaryota > Metazoa > Chordata > Mammalia > Eulipotyphla > Talpidae > Galemys > Galemys pyrenaicus. The sequence goes on from JAGFMF010011462.1 coordinate 562,733, forward strand.
GCCATGTGGGTTCCCTCCCCAGCTGGAGGCAGGGATCAAACTCGTGCTGCAGTGGCTGAGGTTTGCTTCATAGTGCATTGCTTAACCCACTGCGCCACCAGGGAGGGCCCTTGGGTCAGGTTTTCTGTCTTGGGGTTTTTTGTATATGTTACTCCACTTTCTTCTTGCCCATAGCGTTTGTTGACAGAGTTGTCTGCTATCAGCCTAATCAGTTTTCCTTTATAGGTAATCTGTTTCTTCCCCTTCATCAGCTTCATTTTTTTTTCTTTGTCTTAGACGCTTGGAAACTTTACTATTATGTGTCTTGTTGTCATTGTGATAGATCGGCATCCTTCTAGCTTCTTGTAAGTTTATTTTCATTTCCTTCTTCATTTTTGGAAAGTTCTCATTATTTCTTTGAATTTTTTTTTTCAGTTACTTTGCTTTTCTCTTCTCCTTCTGGGATTTCTGTGACTTATATTTCCTTTCCTTATAGTGTCATATAATTCCTGAAGTGTGTCTTCCTGTGTTTCTCCTGTGTATTTATCTTTCCTTTTCTTTTTTGGTTCATTTTGTATCTGTTAGGTGATATATATTTTTTATTCTTAGACGTATTTATAGGAAAAAATATTTCCTCTATAGTTTAATATACATGAAATAAAGAAAATTTCAGTATACCAAAAGCTAGTTGATTGCTTGAGAAGAACAATGAAATATGGAACTTGTTTGATTATTTCAGATTGTTAAGTTGTATTGACCATAGCAGCATTTAGTCAGGGATTAATTTTGTTGTACTGTCAAGGAAAATCTTTCTGATTATTCTATTCAATGCCCTATGAATGACAAAAGTTTTCTCCCCTGACTGGAAGTAACTGGAGCTATTCCTGACCATATGTGAGTTCTATGAATTATTCCCTCTAATCCATTCATTGGTTCTTTTCCCTATATGTTACAGTTTTCTCACATATGCTAAACATTTTTCTGATGAATACTTGTGGGAGACTATCTACATAATTCTAGAGTTCACGGTGTGCAACTGTCCCTTCTGTATTCTACATTGTAAATACTATGCTTCTTGTTGCCTCAAAATGTCAGTTCTGTCCAATCAACTCAGAGAGTCTTCCTGAGTCTGCTTGACTTAGTCCTCCCTGCACTACTACTTGTAAAATATTTCCAGGTAATAAGCTACAATAGTTGTAGGACTTAACTTGTCTACCTCCCTACCCCCATCTTTCAGTATTCACTGTCCTTTGCTGCCTGATGTCCAATTTCTTGAGCAGTGTCATTTTGTATGTTATGTCTTGTGTTTTAGTATTTTCAGACAAGAGACTAAATCCTGTTCTTGCTACTTCATTTGTCTTAATGTGGGGATAGCATTTTAATCGGCTAGTTGTAGTTAAACATCTCACTTCCAAAAGTTAGAATGTTGAGTAGGAGAGAGTTACTGTTTATTCTCAGAGCACTAAAACTTAATGGGAAAAAGGAACAGTATGCTTGTGAGATGCTAACCAGTGCTTAAGGTCTCTGGCTTATATCTGTCTACTTCCAGTGCAGAACATGCCATGCATGGATATAGATTGCAATTTTGGTATGCTGTTTACTATATGACAGAATTCAGTATGTGGTATGGTCTGTCTAGGACCTAATTATAGGGAGGGTTTTTAAATGCCATTGTTAAAAACTGATCCCAAAACATAGAAGGACAGCAGTACTATAAGTCTCTATTCAAAGTATGAATAATTTCTTGTGTTAGACTGTAGAAGTATAAAGAATGTGCTTGAGAAATTCTTGTCATTTCCAATTTTCTTTTAAACTCTTCAGAACTTCATAATCACTGTTGGACTATCTAAACCAATACTTGCACAAAGATAAAATCAGTAAGTTTTAAATTTATTTCCCACAGGAAAATAAAGTAGTATATTTATTGAACAGGTTTTTAAATATGATATACTGGTTAGTTCAGTAGAATGCTTATTAATAAGTTGTTCAGTGATTATGTTTCATTTTTGTGCAAAAAAAATTTATGTATTCCAAAATGAGATCTTCTTTGTCTTAGAAAGACATTTATTTATTTGTTTGTTTATTTTTAACTGTAGTAACATTTGGGTACCCCCATCAAGTATTGACATCATAGTTTATCCACCATCAGCTCAACTGTACTCCACTACTACAGGCCATTACACTACCTTAGCTCCCTTTATTTCTACCACCCCCTTCACCCTTGTTGTCTTAGTTCTGTAGTCAACTATCAAAGGTTAATTTTTCAGCTTGCCTTTATCTATTAATTTAGACTTTATATTCCACAAATTAATAACACCTTCTGGCATTTATATTTCTCCTTCTGACTTATTTCACTTAAAGGCATTATCCGTTCAAGTGCCATCTTTATAACCTCAAATGGTATGAGTTTATCCTTTTTGATTGCAGAATAATATTCCACCATGTATATATACACCAGATCTTCATGATCCATTCATCTGTTTTGGAGCACTTAGATTGTTTCCAAATATATCAAAAGTAAGTAATGCTGCAGTAAAAAAGACTGTAGATTTGCCTTTGAATTAATGTTTTTGAATTTTTTGGATAGATGCTTAGGAGTAGAGTTAATGGCAAAACCATGTTTAGTCTTTGAGAGACCACCATACTGGTTTCCTTAAGTGCTGGGCCAGTTTGCATTCCCATCAACTATGAAGAAGGGTTCCCTTTTCTCTACTTACTGGCAGAGTTTGTTGTTTCTGTTATTTTTCAAAATGGACCATACGCCCAGGTGTGAAATTGGGTCTCATTGTGTCTTGATTTGTATTTACCTATTAATACATGGTTATTAACATTTTTTCATGTGCCTGTTGGCCATTTCACTGTATTCTTTGAAGAAGTGTCCATTTAGTTCTTTTGCCCATTTTTTGATTGGATTATTTGTTTTTTTGTAGCTTTATGAGTGCTTGTCTATGTTTGATATTGGTCCTTTGTCAGATGTGTGGTGTGCAAGTTTTTTTTTCTGATTCAGGAGAGATAAAAAACATTTAAAAGTATATTTTATAGGTGTTAAAATTTTAAAAAAATGTTTATGATATATTTTAAACTTAACAATACTTTCTCAAATTTCTCTCCCCTCAAATACATACATACACTCTTACACCATGTTCTGTTTTATTAATATCAAGAAAACATAACAGGTAAAATGACTTAATTTTTTTTTCTCATTAGATTTATTTAATTATATTTGAGAACATTTGTAGTCTCCAAGGAGTTCCCACCACATTTCACCTGTGCACCATCACCTCAGACCCTTGTGCTCTTTATGCCCTCTGTGCCCTCCCCTCTCTCCGCCCCCCTCCATGTTCCCTTTGGAATGACTGGTAATTATAAAGCTGCCAACTTTAACAGAATTAATTTATAGACTTAACAAAATTTCAAATGATGTCCCAATAGAAATTTTTTTTATTTGAAACTACTGTAAATAAAACATCAAAGTATCAACATAAGATTAGACACATCCTGTATAGCCTAGGAATACTCTGATATATATGACTTTCTATATATTATTAAAGAATCACAAACTTATGGGAAAGAGATTGATTGTTCCGATACAGTTTTTTATAAATTGGTTAGATATTGTGGAAAACATAGCAATTCAAATTGTCATCTCAATCACATACAAAGAAAAAAATTTACTTACATTAAAGAACTAAATTTGGGGAGACATCCCAAGAAAATGTAACTGAATATGTGAATGAACAGTGAAGTCCTGTTTAATCATTACAATAATGAAAGGAAATCATACAGGAATTATATGTATTTTAAAAAAAATTACTCAAAATAAAAAATCAGGGCCTCCCTGGTGGCACAGTGGTTTAAGCGTCACACTGCGAAGCATCCATGGCACAGCATCTGGAGTTCAATCCCAGGCCAGGGAGGGGACCCACTTGGCACAGCAGACCTCTCCTGCCTCGCCCACTCCTCCCCTCAGAGTGTGTTTCAGTCGATCTGCCTGTTCTGTCACTCACTCTCTCTCTGGTAAAACCTCTCATCTTTCGTGCCTCTAGCCTATAACCCAATTCTTGTATGCATAAATAAATAAATGAATAAATATTTTTTAAAAATCAAGAATCATCACAAAGTAGGAAATATATTTGCAGATAATTTGAAGAACTGATATTTTAATATTTGAAATGTTTGTATGAATTAAAGAGTAAAAGAAAATAGGAAACTGTTACTGATAATTCACTAAAAATAATAGAAAAGTCACTAGACATAAAAAAATCAACTTAAAATTTAAATTAAAACAAAATTGATGTTATTTTTTTACCTAATAAGTATCTTTAAAGGGTACTATGCAGTTCTATTATGGATATAGTAAGATAAATGCTTTCATAATCAGCTGATGGGAGTAGAAATTAATGTAACCTTTTTGTAATATAGTTTTGCTCTGCACGTCAAGAGTTTTACTGTATTTACTCTTCTTTACTCAATATTTCCTGTTTTATTGGTTACGAATCCATTTGGGGGAAATAATAAACATATGTACATATTGTATACATAAAAAACACATATACATATATATTATAGAATTATCTAAAATAGTGTAAAACTGTAAATAACCCAAATGAACATTTAGGTAAATTAGTATGTTGATAGTATACAGATATTGAAAATTTATAAGTAAGTATGATATAGGAGGAATGGACTGTGGTGGAGGACTGTGGGTGTCTCAGTGTGTGGTAGTTGTAATGTGTTAACTTACATCTGAAAAGGTGTTATCCGATACTTCTCAATCATATGCCATATTGTAAACCAATGTTTCCTCAATTAAGAAAGAATAAAATGTTCTAATGAACTTATAAATTAAAGGATAATAACTGATAGCATTGTTCACAGTGGTAAAAGTTGAGCTTCCAGGTGAAAAATCACAATTTTGGAATTTTAAAAAGAAATAAAAATATGGGAAAATACTTAGGATATAATAAGAGGAGTAAAAGAGGCTATTAAATAGTATATATAGTAAAATCTCAAGTATGTTAAAAACACATGTATACATGTGAACAAATTATAGAGCAGATCAAAAAAGGCTAACAACACTTTTTACTTCAAGATGCTGGGATTTTAGTCATTTTCATTTAGGGAGATTTATGATCGTATGTTAGTTAATAGGACAGCATTAGTGCCTTAAACTCAAAAAATAAATGGTGGTAATATATGACAGAAGCAGTTTCTGGGGAAGAGGTGATCTTAAGGAAAACTAACCCTAATTTCAAGTCCTAGACCTGCTTCTTAGGTTGTTCTGGGTAGAATTACCTTCTCACTCTTAATTTCTTTCTTCATTTGTAAGCTGTTGATAAATCTATCCAATAGGGCTTCAAAGATTGTAAGTCTAGCACATAATTGCTACTTAGTAAATTTATCATTTGAATCCATCAAGAGCCTTACCACAGTGACCATTTCTTGACATGAACTGGAATCTATGCAATGTTTCCTCTTTAATTTATAATTTGAAAGATTTTTCTTTAGGATTTTTATCTGTCTTAGATTTCTTTAATTTTTTGATTATCCTTTCTCAGAAGTTAATAAGTCACAAATATTTTTATTCTTAATAAAATATGTGAAAATGTTATGCATTTACCATAATGTTTGAATTAACTCTTATAAAGGTTAGATAAGAATAATTTGTATTTTTCTAAAGATCATTTTTGAAAGCAGGCAAAGTACCAAAATTTATCTTTAGACTGCTTATTAACTGAAATTTTACTTATAAGCTAAAAGTCTCTGTTATGTAGTTTAATACTCATAATTCTGAATGGGCAAAATAATTATAAAAGTTTTATTCACAGTTTTTAATGAAAATAACCACTTTTTTGACAAGTTGCTTTGCTAATCCAAAAGTTTTCACAAATCTTAAAACTTATGTCTAATGGTTGAGTGGTGTCCAAATTTGTGAGTAAATCAACACTCATGAATGAAAATGTATAATCTATAATAGAAATGCCTCATGATGGCAAACATAGCACTTTACAATTTACAAAGCTTTTTTTCCCCCACATAAACCAATTTCACACTTAACAACAACCTTGTTAGATAGATACAACAGATATTATTACCCTAATTTTACATGTTTGGAAACTGAAAACCAAAGGGCCAAGTTCCGTGTCAAACTTTACACTGCTAATTCTGATTCCAAGTCCAGTACTCTTTTAAGTTCATCATGGCAGATTTTTTCATAGACACAAAAGTATTCAGAAATATAGTACCATTACACTCCTACAATTTAGTGGGAGAACGGAGTTCTGGAGCTACTTCTTAGGTCAAAGATGTGGTTTACAACTTTGTTTAGAGGGAAGGAAGTACAGTGAAGTAAGTTGAGGGACTATGGGTGATTTGGGTTGGATGTACTCCAATCAGAACACCAGATGGAGGGAATCCTAATGCTATCACATTTCAAAGAATAAATAAATTTAAAACATAGAACTTTGTTTAATATAAGTCTATTTTTTAATAACTTACATTGGTAAACTAGAAACTTTGTTTTATTTTTTAAATTATCTTTTTTAAAATTTAATTATATTTTACATCGTATTTCCCAGGGAGTTCCCACCATTTCACCCATGTGCCATCACCTCAGCTCCTTGTGCTCCTTCTACCCTCATCCCCATCTTTGCCCTCCCCCCCATAGTCCCTTTTAGTTTATCTTTGACCTATTGGTTTTGATGAGTTTTTGTTGTTGTTTGTTTGTTTGTTTGTTTGTTTTGGTTTTAATTGCCCATTTCTTTGTGCTTACTTTTCCTTTTTTTTTGTAGTTGTTGCTCTTTCATATTCCTCCCAAAAGTGAAGCCATCCGATATTTTTCTCTTGCCTTCTGACTTCTTTCACTGAGTATAACTCCCTCTAGTTCCATCCATGTTTCTATAAATGGCCCTAGTTTATCATTTTTGATTGCTGAATAGTATTCCATTGTGTATATGTACCACAACTTCTTGATCCAGTCATCTACTTTTGGGCATTTGGGTTGTAGTCAGTAGCCTTCCTATACACAAACAACCAACCTGAAAAAGAAGAAATCAAGAAAAATATACCCTTTACAATTGAAACCAAGAAAATAAAATACTTGGGAATCAACCTAACAAAGGAAACAAAAGACCTATATAGAGAAAATTCTAAAACATTGTTAAAAGAAATAGAAGAGGACACAAAGAAATGGAAAGATATCCCCTGTTCATGGATAGAATCAACATTATCAAAGTGGCCATCCTACCAAAAATAATTATGTTATGACTTTAGTCATTTAAAAAAATAAATCAAGTATAGTGCAGTCACTATAAGAAGATATATAAACCATATTGTAGTATGCTTTAGGAAAATTTACATGAAAATTGAAGAGAAGGTTTCTCAAATAGTTTAATCTGTTTACCTTATATTCTTATTATTTGCTCAGATTTGTCTGCTTAAAGGTTTTTAATGAAGTAACTTTAAAGGATATCAAAATTGAAAAAAAGTCAAATGGTAAATTATCATTTTATTCTAGGTTCTGTTTACAGAGGAGGATGTGAAATTTTACCTTGCTGAACTGGCCCTTGCTTTGGATCATCTGCACCAATTAGGAATTGTATATAGAGACCTGAAGCCAGAAAAGTAAAGTTGTGTTTTCCTTATGTATCCCTATAATTAGTATTACTCTAGCTAACTTTTTGGCCTTCTTTGTTAAATATTTTATTCAGAAGATTATATGACTATATATATGTATAATGCCAATATATGAGACTTACTATAAAAGTTAATCTTAGTAGCATATCATTTGATATAAATTAATCATTTAAAAACTCCCCAGTACATCAAATACTGACTTTTAGAAAATTTATATTTATGCAAATGTTTCTTAAAAATACTTTATTTCATCTTATTGAATGTGAATTTTGATTTACAGCATTTTGCTAGATGAAATAGGACATATCAAGTTAACAGGTATGCAAATTTTTATATTGTACCTATGCCCACTAATATGTATTTTTTACTTTATGTCTAAGCGTATTTTCTTTTTTCCTCTTTTTGATTTCATTTAATTTTATTCCCCTCTTTAATGAACCAAAGTTAAATGGTAGAAAGGATTTTCAATATGTTCTAATTGTAATACCAAAAAAAAGAAATACAAGAGAGTAACTATATGAATACTACCCTAATTAATAAATGATATTTGGTTTTCTAGGTAAAAACACATCATCTTGGTTTAACTCTAGACTAAGGGGTTTAATAGTAGGTAGCAATTGCATTTGAAATGTAGGGATGATTTTTTATGAACTTTGAAATTAATTGTTGCATAGTCAAATCAAAAGTTTATTTTGTTCTTTACTTGTATAAAACATTTTATTTTACTCTGACTTACTTTTGAGGTTTTACCATGTATATAACACACTAATAATCCTCACATTATTCTTAGGCATAAAGTATTCTTATTATCACATTCACAATATTTTATTTTGAAATAGTTACCATAGGCTCATAATAAGTTGCCAAAATAGTACCAAGATCCTATATACCCATCAGCTAACTTCCCTTGGTGGTGACATCTTACAAACCTGCGGTGCATTATCAAATTCAGGATGTTGATTGACATAGTACAACTAACTGAACTATATATTTAATTGAGTTAACCAGTTGTTACATGCATTTGATTTTTTGTTTCACTTTCTATGTAGTTCTTTGACAGTTTATCACATATATAAATTTGAATACCAGTACTATATGCAGACCTGTTCTACAGCCACAAAATAGCTCTCTTGTACTGCCCATTTATAGTTACATGCTTCATCATATTTTCCTAACTCCTAGCAACCACTTCTTTGTTCTACATCTTGAATTTTTCTGTATATTTTATAATACTGTGTAAATAGGGCCATATACTAGTTACAATTCTGAGCACTAATCCTTGAGAAATGAGTATTTATGTGCACACAAAAAACTTACATGAATTTTCAGAACAACTCTGTAATAGATGTCTCAGTTGTTCTTCAGAGAGGATGAATGGATAAATAAATTTACACACACACACACACACACAATGGAATACTACTTAGCACTAAAAAGGAAATAACTCATGACATGCAACAACTTGGATGAACTCAAGGTCATTTTGCTGAGTGAGTCAATCTCAAAAGGTTACTGATGTTTTAAATAGATAGTAAATTCTGTATTTAACTATCAGAACTTTAAAATAGAGATAAAATGAAGATGTGCTCTTTATGAGAATTTTGGACATGTGTACTTTAAAGGTAAGTTGCTTTAAATTTCTAAGTATACTGTTTAAATGTAAAAATAAAGTAAGAAGTTATTAACTTGAAAATACAAGCAAATGTGGCAACATTCAAATTCAGTGTTATGAAACTTAGTCATTTATAACCTGAATTTCTTTCATATATAAAAGAAGCAAAGTAGAGTTAAGGGAATTAAAAGAGGAAAAGGTAAGAAAAATGAACAGTAGAGTTTTGATATTTTGTATAATATGTATTGTATTTTATAGCAATCAAACTTTTTGTTGTAAAGATAACTAGAACTTTGAGTTATTTTTATTTTGCTTAATTTTATCAGTTTCATCTTAATAAATTTATCAGTTTCATCAGGGTGAGGAAGGGAAGTGGAAAAGCATAACATAAATCCTACTTATATTTTTTCTTATACTCAATGTTGATTGGGTGACTAATGTGTCATTTTTGATACTTACTCATATGTATTTTTATATGTATTCTTATAGAGATTAAGTATACTTTTTGTATTTAGACTGACTCTGAACGTGAGAAAAGTTTGAATTAGTGTTAATTTATAAGCAAGACACACAAAACATGATAGAAAGAAAATGTGACTTATATGTTCACGATTCAACCTATTTTCCATAACATAGCACCAGCATTTCTATAAAGAAAGTGAACAGTTACAAGTATTAGATAATTTACACTGTATTATGTTTCTAGCTGAATTCAGCATTTTCTGCTGTATGATATATTTATGTATTTAATTAACCTCAAAACTTTCCAGTAAGTTTGGTTAAAGTGTGATCATTCAACCAAACTTACTGGAAGGTTTTGATCATTCACAAAAAAACATACACTAGTGCCATTCTCAGAAACATGGATGGAGCTTGAAAGGATTATGTGCAGTGAAATAAGTCAGAAGGAAAAAGAAAAATACTGGGTGGTCCCTTCTAGGAAGAATATAGGGGATTAAGGAAAAAATAAATAATAATAACAATAGCACCACCATCAACAAAAACACAACAACAAAACAAAAGTAAACAGCCAACTATAAATCAGAGACATTCTGCAAGGAAGAGGGAGGGATTGGGATAATGTCAGGGGCAGGAAAAGCACAGAAACTATGGTGATGTTAAATGGGCAAATTGGTGATGGAAATTCTATGGGGACTACACCTAGAAAAGAAAGAAAACATTGTACAAAATGAATAAATTTAAAAATTAAATAAAAATTGTGACCATTCACAAGTATTTTAAAACTTTTATGACTTCATTTTTCAACTTTTATTTTTATTCCTTCTTTCCTTTTTGTTCTGCTTCTTGATTTTCGACCTCTTTTGTGTTTCCATCTTTAGTATCTTTTCTCTTTTCCTCCCTCCCCTGTTTGTCTCCTTCCCTCTACTTAAATACTTGCCCACTGCTCTCCTTAGCAGTATATCTCAGTAGATCTACCTGTTCTGCTATCCACTCTGTCTGTAGTGAATCCTCACACCCTCAAACCCCACATCACATCTCTGGTATACCCCCCAGCTCTTTTATGAATGAATAAATAAAATAAATCTTTTAAAAAATCTAAATCCATATAAAGGGGTCATTTAAAGTTAGAAATACTGACCCCTACGCCAAACAAAAGAACTCTTTATGTAGCTGATTTCTATATTTTCTTTTCAAATTAGTGGTATTGAAAAATCACTGATTAAGTTATGCCTTTTTTAGTCTTGTAGTTAACTCTTATGATTATATTTTTTTAATTGGCTGATGAGCAAATTCTAGTGAGTTTTCTCAGAAGTAGTACAGCAAAGGGCCTTTGTAGTGTGGCATAAATCACTGAAAGGTAACAGAGGATAAGAAAATTCTCTTCCCTTCTTCCTCCTTTCTGGAATGGCCAAAGAAACCAGTGTTCTTTCTGCAGGTAAGTTTTTATATTCAGCTGAACTCAACTTGAACAACAGCTATTAATTTGTGTAATTTTAACAGGGAATGTTCAGAGTTTAAAAGTCTTAAAATATGGAGAAAGAACATTGTGATACATGACAAGATTTTTTTTAAAAAAATGTGTTGAAATCATAATACATTTGGTTGTTATATAAGGGTGATTTTTAAGTGAAAATATTGAACATGGTTATACAGACAGTATCAAGGGGTCCTAAAATGAAGTATCAACTTGATACATTATTTAAAATAAAATATAATTTTTCCTCTATAGAATTAAAGTATAATTTACATAGAATAAAGTATTTTTGGATTCTTGTGGTAATAGAATTGTTCTGATGCTAGTCTGTATCCTTGTCAAGATTATGGTTGTGCTATTGTACTATAATTTTGAAAAATGTGAAAAATGTTACCTGGGGGAGACTAGGTAAATAGTTAACAGAATTTGTTTAGTATTTCATATAGGTACATGTGAATCTCTGGTTATTTTAATATAAAGTTTAATATTTTTTTAAAAGCATCACTTTTTCCACGTACAATTCTCTAAACTTAGATAAATGCATAGTCTTCTAAAAACCACCAAAACCAATATATAAAACAGTTCTAGGCTCAAAAGGAGGAGGAGGAAACCTCAGCATCCCCTCACACTACTACTGCAGCTCCAGCCAGCACCTTTGATGCTCCACAAGGTGCCAGGTAAATGCCCCTTGCCCAGTTTCTGAGGAAAAGGAAGCTCTAGCATCCACCCACTACCACTGCCATTGTAGCCAGGCCCCTGACACTCCACACGATACCAGGTGAGCATGACCCTCTTAGCCTTAGAGATGAAAGAAACTCCAGCATTCCCTTGCCATTGCTGCCATTGCAGATAGTCCTGTACTACTCCCCGATGTACCAGGTGATTGTGCCCCATCTGCCTTCAGAGGATGAGGAAGCCTTAGCATCCCTACCTACTAACCACTGAGCATCAATCCAAAGTTGGGGGAGTAGACACTGATAAGTGTCCAAGCTCATTTGAGAAGAAGAGCAAAAGCCACACCCACAGATGGACAATGGAAAAACTAAAAAAGCGAAGAAGGGATAATGTAACAAATGGCCACACAAGTCCTCAGGGGAACAAAATACCAGTGAGATAAAACTGGTATTCTATAAATACTAGATATAGATATTCTATATATATATAATATAAATACCTAAATTATAGATATTCTGTAAATATCTAGAGATATTTGGGACTAAACCACAAAGAGATGTAATAGATACTCTTCCTATCATGCAAAATTCAAAATTGCCATGATGAAGAAAATTAAAGAATTGAAAAGTTACAATGAAAATGAATGATGTGAGAAATAAGATTGACAGAACAGATAATCCTAAAATGATGAACAAAAGACCAGAATTGAAGTTCTAACTTAAGAAAAAAAATGTGGAAATTCAGGATATAAAAAGAACTTTAGGGGAGATAAAAAAATACAAGAGAAAGCTATGGAAGTAAAATAGCAAAATGGAAGAACATATCAGTGTATTTTAAGAGGTGAATAAACAACAAATTTAGGTAGAAAAATAAAAGGAAAAACAAAGTAAAAATAAGTGAAGAAACACTCTGAGAGATTTTCCTGACTCCATGAGGAAAGGAAATATAAGAATAAATGGAATAATAGTGAGAGAAGGTGGGGCAGAAAGTGAATTTAAAGAAATAATGGAGGAAAACTTCCTGAACCTAGAAAAGGTAATGAATATGCAAATCCAGAAAGCTTAAAGAACCCCAGGGTATCAAAACAAAATGAGACCTACAACAAAACATTTAGTAGTAAAACATTGAAAAGTTCAAGACAAAGAAAATATTGAAGCTGAAATATTGGGGGAAAGAAGCAGGTGACTTAAAAAGGAACCTCAGTAAGGCTAAAATCAGACTGCTCTGAAGAAATACTATGCACAAGGAGTAAATGGAACAGCATATACCAAATATTGAAGATAAAAACTTCCAGCCAAAAATAATTTATCCTACAAAATTCTCCTTCTTATATGAAGGAGTTATAAAATCCTTTGCAGACAAATAGAACCTGGAGGAGTTTGGAAACACTAGACGCCTCTCCCTGTCAAGAAATATTGAAAGGAGTTCTGTTATCTAACCCAAAGAAAGGAGGATATACAAGTAACTGAACAAGGAAATAGAACCACAAAAGCTAAGGAACAAATTACAGGAACAGATTTTCATACTCTAAATGTATAAATGTATAGACTGAACTCACCAATTAAAAGACACACAGTATCTAACTGCATCAAGAAACAGAACTCGACTTTTTTTTTTTTTTTGCTAAGGCTTTCTATTTTGTTTCAGCTTGTTATTAACTGTGATCATTTTTACAATATCTGCTTTAATGTCTTTGTCAGAGAATTCCTATAGCTTTGTCATCTTGGCATTGGTTTTTATTACATTTTACCATCTGGTTTCAACTTGTGGTTCTTCATATGTCAAATAATTTCAGCCTGTATTCTTGACATTTTAAATATTTAAATATTAAATGTTAAAGATTCCAGATCTTCTTTAAATCGTATCATCAGTGTTGATATTTTCAGTTTTAGCACGCAGTTGACCTGGTTATGCTGGAATTCATAAACAAAGACAATTAAATGAATTGATCTACCATGTTCATGGATTGAAATTTTTAATATTATTGTAATGACTTAGGAAACACTACATCAGGAAGACATGACACTTACCAGTCTATACTCAACAAATGAGGGAGCACCAAAATATATTTTTTAGCTATTATTAACTCTAAAAACAGACACTAGGAAAAACACAGTTGTGTTAGGGGACTTTAACACCCATTCTCACATCTGGAAAATCAGCTAGACAGAAAATAAATAAGGACACGATAGCCTTAAAGGAAAAATTAGACCACATGGACCTAATTATCTCTCTCTCTCTCTCTCTCTCTCTCTCTGTCTGTGTCTGTCAGTCTGTCTGTCTCTATCTGTCTGTCTGTCTATCTGTATCTGTCTGTCTGTCTGTCTGTCTATCTATCTATCTATCTATCTATCTATCTATCTATCTATCTATCTATCTATCTATCTATCTCTCTGTCCATGACACACGCACACACACACACACATGTAATTATATGGCACTGCATCCCCAAAACCTGAATATGCATGCTTCTCAAATCCACATGGGACATTATCAAGAATTCATCATATATTGGGTCACAACACAAGTATCAGCAAATTCAAAAAGATTAAAATCATACCACATATCTTCTGTGACCACAAAGAGACCAAATTACAAGTCAACCACAAAAATAAAACAGAGTGCACATACATACCATGGAAGAGAATAGGTAACCTAGAGACGGACCTAATTTGTGAATAAGTAATTAATAATGTACACTGGAGCAGTGAAAACCTCTTCAATAAGTAGAGTTAGGAGAACTGGACAGCACATGCAAAAAAAAAAAAAAGAAACTATCTAAAATAATCACTATCTCACACCATACATAAAAATCAATTTAAAACAGATTAATAATTAGACATAAGTCCTGAAACAATAAAACGCATAGAAAAACCATAGGCAAAACACTTCTTGACATGTTTCAGGGATATATTTGGAAATTCTCTAGCAGCAATGGAAAAATAGAAGGAACTAGATAAAACAGTAAAGCATCTGTACAGCAAAAGAAACTTTAACCAAAAGAAAAAAGATTCCCCAGTGAATAGAAAAAAAATATTTGCACAGCATATATCTGACTGACAAGGGGCTAATATAAAAGATTTTCAGAGAACTCATACAACTAAACAAAAAGAAACAACCCAATATAAAAATGCACAGAATAATAGGCATTTATCCAAAGATGGCAACATGGATGGAGCTGGAAGGGTGATAAGATCAGAAGGGAAAAAAATACTGGATTGTGTCACTTATATGTGGAATATAGAAAAACAAAAGGTCAGATAAAGCCAAACTGAAAAAAACTAACCCTAGGAAGATAACTTTGGAATGGGACTAACCAGAGGGCTAGAAGGAGAGACAAAAGGAGGATAAGAACAAAGAATGGAGGAAGAATAGTGTCTGAACCAATTATGGGTTCTTTGGTGGTGGACAAACTTATGGCAGTGATTACTGAAGGGGGCATCCTGTACTTAAGGAAAAAATGATGTTAACCAAAATTAACTCAGTAAAAATATTAAAATTAAGATTTTTCTGTTAAAAAACTCAATGAATATATATTTTATGTCACTTCATATCTTATTCTCTAAAAGAAATCTTATAAAAATGTGGAATGTTTATGAATGCAATAATACATGTATAATAAATGCAAAAGAAAGTTTCATAATTCTCAAATTTTCCCTACTATACTTAAATCTTGTATTTACACCAAAACAGCCACCAGTTGGCTTTTGGCCCTATAGTTTTATTTTTTCCACAGTGTAGTAAGTAGAGAGGTTTTCAGTATATAACCTTTTGAGTTTGGCTTCACTTTACATAGTATGTTGCTTTTGAGATTCATCCACATCGTTGTCTATATCACTAATTTTTCGGTTTATTTTTGCTATTGTTATTGCTGAGTCGTGTTCCATTTTATGTTGGTAACATGGTTTATTTATCCAATTATCAATTAAAGGATTTTGGATTGTTTTTGGCAGTGATGGATGAAGCCACTATAAATATTCATATACAGGTGTTATATGAACATAAATTTTTATCTCACTTGATTAAATACCAAAGGAGTGGGATTGCTTGGTCATACGGTAAGTGCATATTTAACTTAATGGAGAAACCTCCAAACTCTTTTCTTAAATGCTTGTGTCATTTTATATAGCCACCAACAATGTATGAGTCCCATTTTCTCTACATTCTCTCTACTACTTTGTATTGTCAGTATTTTTTTTACCTGTACTAATAGGTATGTAAATAGTATTTGATTGTGGTTTTAATTTCATTTCTGTTATATATAATGATATTCAACATCTTTTCATGTACTTATTTCTTGGGAGCAGTATCTGTTCTGATCTTTTGCCCATTTAAAAAATTGTTTATTTTCTTATTATTAAATTTTGAGGTTTTAAAAAAATATATGTGCATGTAAGTCATTTGTCACCTATGTGATTTGCAATATTTTTTTTCCAGGTCTATCACTTCTTTTTAATTTTCTTGAAACAGTATCTTTCAGAGAGCAGTTTTAGATTTTGATAAAGTCTGGTTTATATACTTTTTTCCTTTTATGGAATATACTTTTAATGAATCTGTGACATTTTCACCTAACCCAAGACATGAAGATTTTTCCTATGTTTCATATGTAATTTTACACTTTTAGGTTTCATCTTTATGATTCACATTTAGGTTTCATCTTTATGATTCACATTGTATATGTGTGTTTATCATTTATGGATGGATTTTTATGTATTGATACACTATTTTTCTGGTTCCGTTTGTTGAAGTATCTTCTCCATAAAATTACTTTTATACCTTTATTGGAAATCAGTTGGCATCATATCCCACTTCTTTTATAATGTGACACATATGATTTAAAAATCACTGCACTATGCATTGCTGCACAATTAAAAGCACAGAAATTATGGAGAAAATGTGGTTGGGGTTTCACAATAAAATACTTGACATTAAAGAAAGATAAGCGGTTAATGAAAATGATAGTATTATTTACCATGTTTCAATGATTAAGAAAATATAAAAACTACAATAAATATGGTACCTTATCTTTAAAAATTATGTAATTTTTCTTGTAGGATTGCATCTGTAAGGTTACAATAATTATTCATTAAGTAGTGGAAGATAAGCGACTATCTGGAATTGAGAAAAAAGTTGTAACATTACATGTGGGTAGAAATAGCTCATAACACACCTGATGGGCTGAAATAGCTGGTAGCTGTTTGAAATGTATGCATGGAGCATATAAGTGTTTTTTACTCAACTCAGTTCAAGTAGGTACAGTTTTCTGGTGTTTCATCTAGTATGCCTAGCTGATTGCGCAAAATTGAACATGAACAAATCCAAAATTGGAAATTCATGTTATGCTCAGATTTTTTCCAATCATACTTGAACAAATTTGCATTTTCAAATTGTTCTTTGTTTTAATTTCAGTAACTGTTTACCACACTGCATACAATTTGGTGGTGTAGGTTTTCAAAATACACAGTATAGCAGAATTGGCTATTGTGTCAGTCTGTTCTTAGACACTGGTGCTGTTCCATTGATATAAATAGTATGTCTATCCTATCTCCAATAATACACTTTCTTGATTACTCCAGCCATATAGTAGGTGTTAAAGTTAATATAGTGTTAATCCATCATTTTTTTCTTTTTCAAAACTGTTTTGCTATTACTTTGTCTTTTTATATGAATTTTAAATTCTTCAAAATCTTCAAAATCTTCAAAATCTTGTTTGGATATTTATTAAAATATCATTATTTCTGTACATTAATTTATGGAGAATTGACATGTTTAGCAGTATTGAATCTTCTAAACCATAAACACAGTATATCTCTCCATTTACTTAGATTTACTTTGACTTCTTTCATTGGTGTTGTAGTTTTAGCATTCAGGTTTTGCTTATACTTTACATATCCATGCCTTTGTGAATACTGGTGATATTTTTGGTGACACTATAAATAGTAATTTCTAAATATTAGCTTTAAATTTTACATTTTTACCTATAGAAATGTTTATAGTGTTCATATATAATTTATATAGTTATATAATATTTATAATATATAATGTATATTATATATAAAATCTTAAGCTCTTAAAAGGCCTTAAACAAAAGTGGAAGCTCACCAAAGCCAATCAAAATTTGCTTCATTATATTTTGTAAAGGCTCAATGTTTGTCTTGTTGTCTATTTAAAAATTTATATCACTATGACAAGTTTGATTTAATTGCTTTCCTTAAAATTGTTGAATGATAGTGCAGATATGAAAGCAAGTATTTTGAAGATGAGATTTAACTGAGCAATCTTTAAAAGTTCTTGAAGAGAATCCTTATAAAATACAGGTTGCTTTCCATTGTTGATCTCAACAGGAGCCTTCTTAAAAGTAATTGCAGGTCATCCTGGAAGATTTAGTACACAATTTTGTTTCTTTTGGTATTTTCTCTTTTTGGAAAATCTTCAGATATATTTTTCTGTAACACTCTTATTACAGATTTTGGACTCAGCAAGGAGTCAGTAGATCAAGAAAAGAAGGCCTACTCATTTTGTGGTACAGTGGAGTATATGGCTCCTGAAGTAGTAAATAGGAGAGGTCATTCCCAGAGTGCTGATTGGTGGTCATATGGTGTACTTATGGTAAGTAATATTATTTTTTAAAATCATGCCAGTATAAAATTAATATTATTTAGAATTTTAATTTAAATTTTGGCATCTGACAGGTGAGAAAAGGGTTCTGATAATTCATGACTATCATTATAAAGCTGTGGTTGATTATCTTATAAAGTAAAAATAAAGGCAACATTCTTTTATAAAGTATTAAGATTTAAAACTTCAAAAAAGATATACCAAATTCTATATTTCAAAATACTTTGCTTAGCATATATATGGTATTTCAATTAGGTATCACAGACTGTAGCACCTTACAATCTACTACTGCCTTAGTTTCAAATTGTTTCAAGTGTAGAAAAATTATAAACATCTTAAGAACTGTCATGTCTTATACTCATTTTCATATCGATGGTACTTAGAATATTGGGCACATAAGCTAATTTGGTATGACATTAAACATGGAATTAGCAGTATTAAGTACGATGGTTACTGAATAGCTGTTAAATCAGATATAATTAGCTTTTGAAGTCTGATAATCTAGTCTACCTTTACATCACTGAGGACACACAATATGATGCAGCAGTATATGAAGTGCCTTGACAAGCATGGTATTTGGGTAGGGAATGGAGGTAAGAACACACTAGAAGTACAATATTTTTCATTTTCTATGACCTAAGAAAGCATTCAATATAGTTGCATAAATAACTGGAATAGCTAAATAAACCGTTCACGAGTACCTTAGGAGTTTAGCGAAAAATTCATTTAAGTTGATGTATGGAAAGTGGAGAAGGCAGAACTTAAACCCTGAAGAATAGATAAAATTTAAATAGCTGCATGTCAAGAATGGTATTGTAATTGTGTTAACAAAGGTCTGGAAAACCAGTTTGAGTATGAGGGTTAAAAATAGAGGAAATAAGACAAAGTATAAATCACATTTCAATGTAATTTTCTGTGTATTAGGAAAATTTTGTATATCCACAGGATGGTAATTAGAGAAATAAATATTTTAGGAAGATTAGTTTTGACGTCATTATATAAATGGATTACAATTGGAAGAAACAACTAAGGAGACCAACAGTGTCTCCTTACAGGACACTAAAAAAACTTTAGACTAAAAAAGAGATTTTAAAGACATAAAAGGAAGAAGTGACCACCCCTACTAGCAGATTAAATGTCACAGATGAAGCAGAATGGAAGATAAAGATATCTCTGATATTTAAGAATTTTAGTGAATGAAAGAGTAGTTGTTCAACAGAAAAAAGATAGCTGGGAAGAACTGGTTTTGGAAGTATAAGTAGATAATATATAATATATAAACTAAGTCATTAGGAAAGAATTAGTCAATCATTTATTTGTTTTATATTTTTTAATTGAAGTGACCTTTACTTATAATAGTACCTATGTTTCAGTTGTGCATCATTATAAATTAACATCTTTATATATTGTTTACCAATATAAGTTCAATTCTATCCTTCATGCATCTGATCCCTTTTACACAATTTGCCCACACTGTCTACATCATTGTATTCTGGTAACCAATAATTTGATTTTATAATCTAAAAAGGTTTTTTATTTAGATCATTCATTTGTTCAATTTCTCTATATATCACTTATGAGTCAAACCATGTGGTGTTTGTCTCTCTGTTCAACTTATTTCACTAAGTAAGATATCTTCTAGGTTTATGCATATTGTTGCAAATGGAAACATTTTATCTTTTATTATGTAGTGGATAAGTAGTTAATTGTGTATATATAACACATCTGCTCTTTATCCATTTATCTGTTCATGAAACATTAGGTTGTCTCAGCTTTGGCTATTGTATATAATATTTCAGTGAACATGGTGGTACATACATACATATATATATGTATATGTACATATATGCATGGGGGTGTATATATATATATTTGAATTAGTGTTTTTGCATTTTTGGCAAATACCCCAAAAGGAATTATATGCAATTTCTATTTATAAATTTTTGAAGAATCTCCATACTTCTTTCCATATGAGTTGCACCAATTTACAATTCCTCTAACAGTTTACAGGGTTCCCTTCTCTCCACATCATCTCCAACTCTTACTGTTTCTTGCCTTTTGGCAAGTAGCTGTTCTCACAAATAAAGGTGGGATTTCAATGTTGCTTTGATTTGCGTTTCTCTAATAATAAAAGATGATGAACATCATTCCATGTGCTTGGTTGACCATCTGTATATCTTCTTTAGAGAACTGTCCATTAAAAACACTCATTTCTACCCATTGGCGGGGGTTCAACTGCATTTCTAACATTTAATCCAATCAGGGAATCTGCATTGTCATTGGATATATAATTTAACATATTCTGGTTAATTCTGTACTTTAATTAGACTATGCAGCCTGATACAGTTGATAAAAGAGTGGGGTTGGGACACACTTGACTCTGGTGGAGGACTATTGGTGCTTTGGTTGGTGTGTATGTGTGCTTACATAAACCTGAAGGGTGTGATCCTATAATTCTA
The DNA here is from genome assembly GCA_019455555.1 of Galemys pyrenaicus. Taxonomy (NCBI): domain Eukaryota; kingdom Metazoa; phylum Chordata; class Mammalia; order Eulipotyphla; family Talpidae; genus Galemys; species Galemys pyrenaicus. Next base: position 583,647 of record JAGFMF010011462.1, read on the forward strand.
ATAAAAATGCACCATTGTAAACCAATGTTGCTCATAATTGTTTTTTTTTTAATTCTCTGCTAGTGAGAAAACTGGAATACAAAGAAAAGGTAAAAAATAGATTCTGCTTCAATAATGAATATGGGAGAAAACCGGTCATAGCTCACTTCATCTTTTCTGAGCTTCTCTGTTTCAGAGCCATTTCTAACCATTTTTATAGGGTTGCTTGTTTTTTGTTGTTGAGTTTCATGTTTTCTTTTCACATACTGTTTTGAATGAATATTATTTTTTGATTCACAAGACACTATATGATTCAGAATTATAGAATTACATTCCTATGGAGTATGTCACTGTACTACACCAACCACCAAAGCACCTTTTTACACTTTGCTGTCCTCTCATGCCCTCCTCCTCTGCTAGCCTCAATTCTGTGGTCAAATTTTAGGGTTTGTTACTTGTTTGGTTTTGTCTTCTTTGTTTCCTGTCTCTGTATTCCACAGATAAGTGACACCATCAGGTATTTTTTTCCCTATTTTTCTCAGGATTATCCCCTCCACTTCCATCCATGTTGGCACATATGGTGAGATTTATCTTTTTTTAATCACTGAGTAGTGTTGCATTAGTATATATACACCACATCTTAATCCAATCATTTATTCTTGGGCACCTAGGTTGTTTCCATAACTTCACTATTGTAAATAGTGATGCAGTGAACATTGTAACATGCATATCTCTTTGAATTAGTATTTTTGCATTCTTAGGGTAGATTCAAGAGTGGAATTGCTGGGTCATATTGTATAGTCAAGCTGTAATATTTTAAGAAATCTCCATACTGGTTTTCCATAGGAGCTGAAGCAGCCCACATTCCTGCCCACATCCATGTACAAGGTTAACTAATAATGTCCAGTAATGCTAGTTCTTCCAGCTCATGAATCAGATCTTAGAGGAAAAGCTTTCAATTTTTCACAATTGAAAATAGTGTTAGCTGTAAGTTTTTCATATTTTTTTATATTGAGGTATGTTCTGTCCCCATTTATGAGTATTGTCATTAATGGATGTTGAATCTTAACCATATTCTTTCTCTACATCTATTTTAATGATCATATTACTTTTATCTTTCCTTTGGTTGGAGTGCGAACTACATTGATGGGTTTTTAAATGTTGAATCATACCTGATTCCTTATGATAAATACCACTGGATATAATGTATGATCATTTTAATGCATTGTTGAATTTGGTTTGCTTAATTTTTTAGTGCATTTTTGCATCTATGTTGATCAAGGAAATTTGTCTATAAATGCTGTTTTTTGTTATGTCTGGTTTTGGTATCATGTTAGTAGTGGTGATCTCATGAAATGTGTTTGGAAGTATTTTCTCTTCCTCAATTTTTTATAACAGCTTGAGAAAGATAAATATTAGTTAGCACTTTGGTTGTAATAAATTAGGAGAGGTCTGTGGAGATTCTATCAGAATCATCTGATTACCTTAAAATAAAACTATTCAACTACCCAATATGTAGTTTTTTTTCAAATTGTAGGTGTGATTTCAATATACTATATTTCCGTTTTCTTTCTGTACCTGCCATTCTCATTTCTAGTACTATAGTCCTGAGTAGAGTACCTTTAACTTTAGGTATGGGTTAGGGAACTAGATAATTACCATACACCATACTACTTTTTTTCCATTTCTGTGACTCAGTTCCTACCTCTGTATCTTTAGTCTTCTGTTGACAGCCATTACTGTAGATTTGGAATGGCAATCTATGAACTGACAGATTGAGGGTGGTATAGCAGATCTGAGAGTTATGAGGGTATAGGAGTTTGTTTAATGAGTGAGCTAAGGTGAATTGATAAATAAATCAAGGGCTAGTGTCAGTTATTATTGAATCTATGTTTGAACTTTAAATATTGGGGATTTTCAAATTTTTCTCTTTAATAAGCTGTAATATTTATTTTTAGATCTAGTTTTATATGTCATTATTTATATTCTAGTTATATGCTCTGCAATTCAATCTCTTAGTGATAATGCTTACCTTATGTTGTATGTAACTCAATTTTTTGTTTTTTGAAGATATTTGTGTTTTTGCTTTCATGTAAATGTGTTGTTTGTAGCTTTTTCTTTCTTGGTTCTTGTTTTTAAAGAGGTGAGGGGAATGAGAAAGTTTAGAATTTTTTCTGAGCATGTATAAATTTGAAATGTTTTATGCTTACATTTACTCTCCTGTCATTGTTAAATGTTTGCTTTAAAAGCATATATTTGTTTTAAAAGAAAATGTGTCTGTGTCTAAATTGATGTGACTTAGGGAACTTACCCTACTTAGGAATGAAAAAAAATGATTTATTTCATTTGTGTGGTACCAGAAATATGTTTCTTTAAATGACCTAGTTTTCTGGTCCTATTTTCACATGCCATCATGTATATTCTGCATGATTTCATGATCATAAATTGTATTCCTAAGTAATTTCATTGCATATTCTAAGTTTTGCTAAATTGACACTGTGTTATTTTTTGTTCGTTTAAAGTTTGAAATGCTTACTGGTACTCTGCCATTTCAAGGTAAAGACAGAAATGAGACCATGAATATGATATTAAAGTAAGTGTAAACACTATTTTTTTTCCTTTGGGAAAAATTCCTTGTTTTCAGTTTTGAGAAACTTGTGATTTTAAATTGATATTCACAAAAGGATGGTTTATGAACTATTTTAGTCCCTTCTCCTACTGTATAGGTAATATTGTTTGCCTTTGTGAAAGCATATTCTAAATTTTTTTTTGAAATTTATCAATTTAGAACTCTGGCTATATTTAAATTTTTTAAAATTTTCTTTTCCAGAGCAAAACTTGGAATGCCTCAGTTTCTTAGTGCTGAAGCACAAAGTTTGCTAAGAATGTTATTCAAAAGGAATCCAGCAAATAGATTGGGTATTGTGTATTTTCTTCACTTTAATAATACTGTACTGCATGCTTTGTGAGGGTGATTATAACTTCATATTATCTGACTTAAGTTCTTTATTGATGTTACATATTTATACATAGAAAAATTAATTGTATTTTTCATTGAGGTAGTTAACACTGGTATACAAAGCAGTAGGTGATTCAGAGTTACAGGTTCACACCTCTTCGAATATATATTTCCTCACCACATCCACCACCAAATTCCCCATAGACATCTACCATAGTTGTTGGGCTCCCTACACATTTGATACCGCAGACTCTCATTCCTTCTGTGATAGCCTCAATCCTATAGTCAGATTTCTAGTATTTGTTTTGTTTATTTCTTTTTTTCTGTACTCCACAATTAATGAAATCATATGGTGTTTGTCTTTCTCTTTCTGACTTATTTTGCTTAGCATTGCCCTCTCCATTTCATTCCATGTTCTTCAAATAACAAGATGCATTCTTGTTTATATAGCTGAGTAGTGTTCTATTATTTATGTATACACTATCTTTATTATCTACTCATCTCTCATGGTGAGAAAGTACTTAGATTGTTTTCATTATTGGCTATTGTGAACGGTGGTGCCATGAACATTGAACATATACATACATATGAACACATATATATGGTATGGTATGGTAAATAAGGTATGATGTACATCTGTCCCTTTAGGTTAGTATTTTTACATTCTTTGCATAAATACTAGAACAATTCCTAGATTATTTAGGAAATCTATTTTTAATATTTTGAGAAACCTGTGTACTTTTATCAATGGCATTGAACCAAACTACATTCCCACGAACAGTGCATGAGTTTACCTATCCAATTCTTGTTTTATACCCTAACCAACACTTGTTCTTTCTGGTCTTTTTGCTTGGAAATGTGAGATATTATCTCATTGTAGTTTTGAATGCAGTTCCCTGATAATACGTAATGGTAAGCACTTTTTATGTCTGTTGGCCTTCTGAATTCTTCACAGAAATGTCTATTTTGCCTTTCTGCCCATTTTTGTTGGGGACATTTGTTTTCTTTTTCTTGAGTTTTATGAATTCTTAGTAGTACTTGGATAGCACTCCTTTGTCAGAGGTATGATGTACAAATGTGTCCTCCCGTTCTGTACCTGGTCTTTTCTTTTTAATGATAGCTTATTTTGCTGTGCAGAATACTTTGAATTTGATGTATTCACATTTATTTATTTATTTTTTCTTACCCTTGCTGTGGGAGTAGAATCTCCAATGACATTATTGAAGGCAATGTGATGGAGTGCTTTGTTTATTTCTTTTTATATATTTTATGATTTTTTAAAATTAGATTTATTTAATTATATTTGACATGATTTATATTCCCCAGGAAGTTCCCACCACCATTTCACCCATGCAAAATCACCTCAGCCTATTGTACTCCTTCTACTCTCATCCCCATCTTTGCCTTTCCTCTCCTCCACCCCTCATAGTCCCTTTAGTTTGTCTTTGACCTTTTGGTCTTGGTCTTGTTGAGTTTTTTTTGTTGTTGTTCTTGTTGTTTGCTTGTTTGTTTTCGGTTGTGATTGCCTGTTCCCATTTCCTGGAACAAACTCTTTTTTTTTTTGTAGTTGTTGCTCTTTCATATTCCTCCTAATAGTGAAGCCATCCGATATTTTTCTCTTGCCTTATGACTTGTTTCACTGAGTATAATTCCTTCTAACTCCATCCATGTTTCTATAAATAGCCCTAGTTTATCATTTTTGATTGCTGAATAGTATTCTATTGTGTATATGTACCACAACTTCTTGATCCAGTCCTCTACTTTTGGGCATTTGGGTTGTTTCCAGGTCCTACCAATTATAAATAGTGCTGCAATAATCATAGGGGTAGAGGTGCTCTTTTGGATCGGTGTTTTTGTGTCCTTTGTGTAGATGTCTAGGAGTGGGATTGCCTGATCATAAGGTAGTTCTATCTCTAGTAGACTGAGGAACATCCATATGACCTTCATAGCGGTTGGATTAACTGGCATTCCCACTAGCAGTGTACTAGGGTCCCTTTTTCTCCACATCCTCAACAGCATTTGTTGTTGTTGGTTTTTTGATATGTGCTATTCTTACCGGTGTAAGGTGGTACCTCATTGTGGTTTTTATTTGCATTTCCATGATTATGAGGGATGTTGAGCATTTTCTCATGTGCCTGTTGGCCATGTGCATGCCCTCTTTGGAGAAGTGTCTTCTAAGTTCTTCTGCCCATTTTTTGATTGGGTTTTTTACTTTGTTTTTCTTGAGTCTTGAGAGTCCCTGGTATATCTTTGTGATCAAACCCTTGTCTATTGTGTGGAGCACAAAGATTTTTTTCCATTCAGTGGGGTTCATCTTTGTTTTATTTAATATTTCCTTTGCTGTACAGAAACTTTTTATCTTGATGTAGTCCCAGCAGTTTATCCTCTCTCTCATTTTTATTGCTTTGGGGGATGCATCTTCAAAGGCATCATTGAGATATATGTCTTGTAGCACTTTGTCTATGTTTTCTTCTATTAATTTTATAGTTTCTGGTCTTACATTTCGTCTTTTATCCATTTTGAGTTGATTTTTGTACATGGTGTGAGGTAGTGGTTCAGTTTCATTTTTTGGCATATGGTGGACCAGTTTTCCCAGCACCATTTATTGAATAAGCTGTCCTTATTCTATTGCATATTCCTTGTGCATTTGTCAAAGATCAGGAGTCCATAGTTGTGTAGTTTTACTTCTGTTTTTTTCTATATGGTTCCATTGGTCTGTGTATCTGTCCTTGTTCTAGTACCATACTGTTTTAATAACTGTTGCTTTGTAGTGGAGTTTGAAATCTGGGAGCGTGATACCTCCATTCTCCCTTTTTGTCATTAGAGCTTTAGCTAATTGGGTTTTTCTGTGTTTCCATATGAATTTCATCAACATTTGGTCTATTTCCTTAAAGAATTTCATTGTAATTTTTTTAAAGATTTATTTATGCATACAAGCACTGGGGTACAGGCCAGAGGTGTAGGAGGTGAGAGGATTCACCACAGACGGAGCGGGGAGCAGAACAGGCAGACAAACGGAAGTACACTGCTGAGGGGAGCAGTGGGCAAGGTAGGAGAGGTCTGCCTCACCATATGGGTCCCTCACCATATGGGTCCCCTCTCTGGCCGGCAGCAGGGATCAAACTCTTGCTGCAGTGGCTGCAGTTTGCTTCATACTGCATTGTTTATCCCACTGCGCCACCAGGGAGGCCCTCATTGGGATTTTTATTGGTATTACATTGAATCTGTAAATTGCTTTTGGTAGGATGGCCATTTTGATAATGTTGATTCTTCCTCTCCATGAACAGGGGATATCTTTCCATTTCTTTCTGTCCTCTTCTATTTCTTTTAACAGTGTTTTATAATTTTCTCTATGTAGGTCTTTTTTTTCTTTTGTTAGGTTGATTCCCAAGTATTTGCTTTTCTTGGTTTCAATTGTAAAGGGTATATTTTTCTTGGTTTCTTCTTCTTCGGATTTGTTGTTTGTGTAGAGGAAGGCTACTGACTTTTGTTCATTTATTTTGTATCCTGCTATTTTACTAAACTGGATGATTGTTTTAGTTAGATTTTCTGTATAACTTTTAGGGTTTTCCAAATATATTATTATATCATCTGCAAATAGTGATAGTTTTACTTCCTCCTACCCTATTTGGATTCCTTGTATGTCCTTTTCCTGTCTTATTGCTCTGGCTAAGACTTCCAGTACTATATTGAATAGCAGTGCAGAGAGTGGGCATCCTTGTCTTGTTCCTGATCTTAAGGGGATTGCTCTCAGTTTTTCCCCATTGAGGATTATATTTGCAGTGTGTTTGTCATACATGTTTATACCATGTTGATGTATGGTCCTTCTATTCCAAGAATTTCGAGAGCCTTTATCATGAATGGGTGTTGAACTTTGTCAAATGCCTTTTATGTATCAATTGATATGATCATATGGTTTTTGTTCTTCTTTTTGTTGATATGTTGGATTATGTTGTTTGATTTTCGGATATTGAACCACCCTTGAGCTTCTGGAATAAATCCCACTTGATCATGGTGAATTATCTTTTTTATGCATTGTATTCTGTTGGCTAGAATTTTGTTGAGGTTTTTTGCATCTGTGTTCATTAGGGAGATTGGTCTGTAGTTCTTTTTTCATGTTATCTTTGGTTTTGGTATTAGTGTAATTTTGGCTTCATAGAATGTAATAGGTAGTATTCCTTCTTTCTTGATTTCTTGAAAGAGTTTGTATAAGATAGGTACTAGTTCACTTCCGAATGTTTGGTAGAATTTGTTTGTGAATCCATCTGGTCCTGGGCTTTTGTTTTTGGGGAGTGCTTTGATTACTGTTTCAATTTCACTACTTGATATTGGTCTGTTTAATTGTTCTATTTCCTCTTTGTTTAGCTTTGGATGGTTATATCTTTCTAAAAACTTGTCCATCTCTTCTCGATTGTTAAGCTTGTTAGCTTATAGCTGCTCATAGTATTTTCTGATTATTCTTTTACTCTCTTTTCAGTCTATTGTAATTTCTCCTCTTTCATTTGTGATCCTGTTTATTTGTGTTTTCTCCTGTTTTTCCTTTGTTAGCCTGGCTAGAGGTTTATCTATTTTGTTTACTT
>JAGFMF010011462.1:592020-618084 GCA_019455555.1 Galemys pyrenaicus
TTTATGCATACAAGCACTGGGGTACAGGCCAGAGGTGTGGGGGGTGAGAGGATTCACCACAGACAGAGCGGGGAGCAGAACAGGCAGATCAGTGGAAGTCCACTGCTGAGGGGAGCAGCGGGCACAGCAGGAGAGGTCTGCTGTACCATGTGAGTCCCCTCCGTGGCTGGCAGCAGGGATCTAACTCGTGCTGTAGTGGCTGAGGTTTGCTTCATAGTGTGTTACTTAACCCACTGCACCATCAGGGAAGCCCTTTCTTTGTCTTTTTTTACCTTTTTTATTTTGAAGTCTGTCTTGTCTGATAAAAGTATGGCTGTTCTTGCTTTTTTGGTCCATTGGCTTGTAGGACTGTTTTCCAGCCTTTACTTTCAGTCTATGCCTATCTTTTGCGTTTAAATGTGTTTCCTGAAGACAGCAGAAGGTTGGATTGTGTTTTTTAATCCAGCCTGCTACTTTGTCTTTTTATTCCTGAGTTTAGTCCATTTACATTTAAAGTTAAAATAGTTATGCTGAGTTCTCCAGCCTTCCCAGACTGTACACCCCGTCCCCTCCTGCAGACTGTGCCAAACAGGGATCCCGGAAGTGGCTCGCCAGGGGTGGGGTGGACTAACCTGGGCCTGGAACCCTGCCTGGCCCCAGCCCAGCTCACTCTTCTTTCACTCCCTCTCTCTGGTTCAGCCTGGAGCTGGTCTCTGCTGTTCCCTTCTAAAAGTCATGCTGGACCTCACTGCTCTGACAGAGGGTTTTGTGTGCAGACTCCCTATAGCGTCTCAGTTGCAAAGGCCTCAGTTCAATTGCTGCTGGCTTTGTTCCAGCCTCAGTGGTTGTCATTGGGACTCCCCTTCCCCCAGCCTGGCCTTTTTAAGTTGTGTGAACTCCTTTAGCCAAACACCTCTCTCCACTCTCTCCTCAGACTCCCCCAAAGGCTAGAGTTCAAACTCACCAGGACTGGAGATGCCTGTATCTGTGCAGATCTCAGCAGTTTCAGGTTTTATAGTGCAATAGTCTCTATTCCTTACCACAAGTGGTGTTTATGAATGTTCTTTCTGCCGTTCAAGGTGTGCTGGGTTTGTGGTTGGAGGGAGGGGCATATTTTATAGTTTTTAGTTCTTATATCTAACTCTTTAATCCATGTTGAATTAATTTTTATGTGTGATGTAATCGAGTGGTTTAGTTTCATTCTTTTGCATATGGCTATTCACTTCTCCCAACTCCATTAGTTGATAAATATTTCTTTTCTCCATTGTATACTCTTGGCTTTGGTGTAGAATTACAATCCATAGAACTATGGTTTAATTTTAAGTTCTCAATTATATTCAGTTGTTCTGGTGTCTTCTTTAATTTCAGTGTCATACTCTTTTGATTACTATAGCTTTGTAGTAAGTTTAAAGTCTGGGTGTATGAGACCTCCGTCCTTATTTTCATGATTACTTTGGATATGTCGAGTCTTTGGGGGTTCCATTAAAATTTCATTAATTTTGTTCTATTTAAAGAATGTCATTGAAACTGAAAGGAATTTAACTGAATCTGTTGATTGCTTTGGGTAAGAGGAATATATTAGAAATCGAATCTCTTCCAGTTCATTAATCATAATATCTTCTCATTTTTTTGTATCCTTATACTTCTTTTAATAATATCTAACCATCTTTGTTAAATTTGTAGTTATTTCTTTTTGATTCAATAATTAGCTTGAATTATTTTCTTGAGTTCTTTCTCTTCTAGTTCATTACTTGCATACAGGAATGCAACCAATTCTTGTATTTTGTATCCTGACATTTTACTATACTGATTGTTTATAACAGTTTTTTAGTGGTATTTTTAGGATTTTCTGTGCATATTTTCATGTCATCTACAAATAATTAATCTTTGCTTCCTCTTTCCCAATTAGAATTTATTTTATATCTTTGCATTGACTAATTGTTCTAGGTAGGACTTACAATACTATCTTAAAAGTAATGGTCAAAGTGGAATTTCTGACCTTAGAAGGAAAGATTTCAGTTTTACAACGTTGAGTATGATACTGTGTGATTTTTTAATATGGCTTTTATTATGTTAAGACACATTCCTTCTATCCCCATTTTTAAAGTATTCATCATAAATGTTGAATTTTGTAAAATGCTTTCATTGCATCCATTCATGTTATTATGTGACTTTTATCTTTTCTTTTGTTGATGTGGTGAATTTCATTGCTTTGTTTTGCGTATGTTGAGCCATTATTGCATCCCTGAAATAAATTTCACTTGATCATGATGTGTGTTCTTGTTTATTTATGTTTGTTTGTTTATATTTTATATCATTTTTTGGTACAATGTTTGCTTTCTTTTCTCAGATGTAGACCCCATAGAATTTCCACTACCAATTCATTCATGTACCATCACCACAGTCACCTGTGCTCTTCCCACCCTCATTCTGATTCCTCTACCTCTCCCTGCCCTGTAGAATGTCTCTGGTTTATAGCTGTCTGTTTATTTTTGTTTTGTTTAGTTGTGTTTTTTAATTGTTACTATTTTTTTTCTGATGCCTTATTTGGTTCTCCTATATTCCTCCTATAAGTGAAGCCATCCAATATTTTTCTTTTTCCTTCTGACTTATTTCATGAGCATAATCCCTTCTAGCTCCATCCGTGTTGCTGTGAATGGCATTAGTTTATCTTTTTGATTGCTGAGTATAATTCCATTGTGTATATATAACACATCTTCTTGAACCAGTCATCTATTTTGGGACATTTGGGTTGTTTCCATGTTTTACCTATTATAAATAGTGCTACAGTAAACATACAGGTATTCTTTGAATCATGTTTTTTGTGTCCTTTGGGTAGATCCTTAGAAGTGGAATTGCTGGGTCATATAGTATGTTCCTTTTAATATATTGAATTTGTTTGCTAAGATTTTGTTGAGGATTTGTGGACCTGTTTCCATCAGAGACGTTGTTTTGTAGTTTTCTTTTCTGTGATGGTCCCATCTGCTTTTGGTATTAGAGTAATATTAAAATCTCATAAAATATGTTTGCTAACATTCCCTCATAAGTTATTTTTATACTTTTGAGGTACCATTGTTTTAAAATACAGTATATGATTCAGAAAGATAGGATCACACCTCTTAAGATCTACTTTGCATATCACACACACCACAATGTCACCTATATTCCTTCATAGTAGGCCATTTTGAATCCTTGGACTTTTGCTCTCCACCCTCCCCCTCCCCGATTTGTAATCTCAGTTTGCAGTGAGATTTCTGTTTTACTTTTGGCTTAGGTTGTTAGACTCCTTATTTGGTTTCTTTGTGTTTCACATATGAGCAATACTATCTACTATTTGCCTTTCTCTTTCTGACTCATTTCACTTAGCATAATCCTTGGTAGTTCTATCCATATTATCACAAATAACAACAGTTCATCTATTTTTATAGTAGTATCTATAGACCTGTGTAGGATTTCATTATATCTTTATTTATCTTTGGGCAGTTAAATCATTTCCCTAACTTGGCTATTGTACATAATACTGTAATGAACACAGGAATAAATATATTCTGTTGAGTTAGTGATTTTGTAGATACCTGGGAGTGGAATTGCTATATCATATAGTAGAGCTCTACGGAGGTTTCTCAAAATATTAAAGATAGATATATGATATTATTCTTATCCTCAGATCTTTAGAAGAGTTTGAGAAAGGTAGTTATTAGTTCATATTTGAAAGTTTGGTTCAATTACCAGTGAAAACTTCTCATACTGGGCTTTTGTTGTTTTGGAGACTCTTGATTACTTTTTTAGTTTTTTTGCTTGTAATTGGTATGTTCAGGTTTCTTATTTCTTCCTGATTCAGGTTCAGAAGGCTCTATGCTCCTCAGAATTTCTCAGTTTCTTCCAGGTTATCCAGTGTCTTACATACAGATATTCATAATAGACTCTCATCATACTCTATATTTCTGATGTGTGTCTTGGAACTTCTATTTAATTTCTGATTGTATTTATTAGAGTTTTCTCCCATTTTTTTTCTTTGTGCACCTACCTAGACATTTGTCTATTGTTACTTATTTTTTCAAAGAATTTTTCATTGGGTTCATTCATCTTTTGCACTTTTATTTCCTTTTCAAATATTTCTCCTCTAACTTTTATTATTTTTTTGCCTATGCTGGCTTTTTGTTTTGATTGTTCATTTGCTAATTTTTTAAAGTTTTGTATGTCTAAATATTCCAGTAAACTATGTTATATTCATGATTTAAAAATGGAGTAGTCTAGTTATTCAAAACCTCTGTTTAGTATATCATTATGTATATCATATGGATTACGTCTTTTGAGATAATGGACAGAATACCATCTAATATAGTAAAATAAACATTTTAGTTAATTTAAAATAGTTATTTTCTACTTTCCAGTATTCTTCCCATTAAATAAATAGTGTGTCCATAATTACTCAGGTCCATGAACTGGACCCAGATATCATCCTCTTGTCCTATTGATTTACCTGTGTTAAAATTTCATTGTCACTTTGCTTCTTTGTACTTTTTGTTTTTGCATGTATGTAAACCTTCATAATTTTGACTATGAAAAAAAGAAAATGTACTTAAGTTTTAGTTTTAAACATGATTTTGATTTGATTCAGAATGTACTTCATTATTTCATTATACCCAGTGTGCTTCAATATGAACATCAGTTTTTCTATCATATTAAAGTGAAAATACTAATTCAGAAAATACTATATAAGAATTCATAAGATTTAACTTCAAGGAATTTATGTAATGTGTGTACCCATTTGTAGATAACAACTTTAAATACAGGTGGAATGATTAAAATAATTATACCACTAAGAAAATCTTCCCATTTTCATAGGTTCAGAAGGAGTTGAGGATATCAAAAGACATCTTTTTTTTGCAAATATTGACTGGAATGTAAGTTCAATGGAAAGTTTATTCTTATCTTTGATATGGATAAAACACTGATGAATAAATAATCACATATGGAGTTTTAGAGTTTGCTGATAAATGTAAGCTATATATTTTATATTTCGTATGAAGTTTTAGGTGTAGTATGTCATGGAAATTACTTTGAAACAGTAGATGGGTGGATAATATTTATTAAATTTTTGTGTAAAATTGTTTAAATTAAATGTTTCTGTTAAATGTGGTTAATATTCTCCCCTATTCTAGGTTGGAGAATGTGGAAGAGAAAGTTGAAAGAGGATGAATTATCAGACAGATTCTTGTAGAAAATTATTCTAAAGAATCTAAGATATTATTTGATTTCAGCTGGTTCTGTATCATGTATTAGAAAAAAATAAATTTTCTAAAAAATGAATATCTTTGTACAGGTAATTCACTAAGTTTGGAGAAGACATGAAAAAAGAGATTGTGAAATGCTGCTAAGTCATGTTTACAAGTTTTTTTTTTAATGTTGCAACTTCCAGACTAATATAATTTCCACTGAAAAGCTTGTTTTTTTGTCATTTATTTTACAACACAGTTATATATATTTTATGTACTAATGATCACCATAGGTAAGCATTTTTGGTTATTTACTTTTGGTATTGGTATTGAAAATTTTTCAAAAGGAAAAATATCACTTTGATTCTAGGGCAGATAGATAAACATGGCTAGTATTCTCAGACCAAATCATTATTCCATTGCTTTGTAGAATAAGTTTCAAAAATCATATATGTTGATACATTTTTTTCCATTGTGAAATTGCAGCATAGCATAAGCTGTCTGTATTAATATCTAAAAAGGCTACTCAGTGGACATGTTGCATGGGAGTCTGCCCTTTGTCATATCTGTGTGCATTCCTCTCTTGGTGTCATTTTATCACTTAGCTAATTAAATGGAAATTCTTTTTCCCCATTGTTCTTATATCTAAGTAGTTTATGTTCACTGTTCTTAATTAAAATAACAATGGAGTGGCATATTTACATATTTAAATAAGTGAAAATCCCTTTAAAGTAATTCTCTATTAATTTTCCCCCACCATGGGATTGTGAGCTTTTAACAAAGTAGTTTTCTCCAGAAAAAGTAAATTTTCTATATTGTAAGATTTTTTTTGTATTACTTTGATGTCAAGAATATAACTTAGGATATTGTTGTTATACAAGCTTAAATATTTTAAGACAATAACAAGAGCCCTAGGCAGTGCATTCAATGCTTGTTTTTATGTAAAAACAAATTATATTAGATGAAATACATGCTTCTAAGTATAATTTGATTGGTAATTTTGAAATCCTTAATTGGTAGTATTTCAGCACGGTAACATTGTGATATATTCTACATGTTTATATTACCAGTGAGAATTTAAGTCAGATTTTAATAACCAAAATTGAAAATTATTATTGCTAGTGAATGAAACATCACATCACTGCTGTGTTTCCTGGTCTCATTTGATTCTTTACATTAACACTCAAATATTTAAAATTTATTTAAAATATTTCTGAAACCTGTTGAAGTCTCACCTCTGAAATTATGAGTATTCTAATAAGAATTATGAATATTATGTTCTGCTTTCTCTTACAAAGTATAACATTTTTTAAAGTGTTAGCATGTTTTTGTATTATTTTGTTGTTTCTTCTAGAAATTATATAAAAGAGAAGTACAGCCTCCTTTCAAACCTGCTTCTGGAAAACCTGATGATACATTTTGTTTTGATCCTGAATTTACTGCAAAAACACCTAAAGGTAATGCATATTTATATATAACATCAGGGCTTTTGTCCAGTTAGATGGTTAAAAAAATGAACTACCTTCTTAGGTTAAAGACTTAAAGAATTATAATGTTGTGGAGAGTTTTTTTTGCCCTTAATGGAAGTATGGATTCTATATACAACATTACTTAGGCACCTATCAAGTAGAGGCTTTAAAAAGGAAATATTTTTCAAAGGAATAAGAACTAGGGTAAGAGTAAAAATTTCTTATGTTTCTTGTTTTAAAAATATGTTGACTTGCAAATAGTTTAGATTGTGGAGGTAATAGGTAAGGCATGACATTACTCTGACTCTTACAATTTACTTTTAGCACAATCTGTTTCATACATTTATTCAACATATGTTGAATATCTACTGTGTACTTACAGTGCAGTAGCAGATGTGAACAGAACAAAAATATTGTAATCTACATGCAGTTTGCTTAGTGTAAGGAGACTTAATATACTATAAATCAAATTCATAATATAGTATTTCTTTTTTAAAATATATTTTTTATTTACTTATGCATACAAGAGCTGTGATGCAGGCCAGAGGTGGGGGGGGTGGCAGGGGGTGAGAGGATTCACCAGAGACAGAGTGAGGAGCAGAACAGGCAGATGGACCATAATACACTGCTGAGGGGAGCAGCAGGCAAGGCAGGAGAGGTCTGCCTCACCATGTGTGTCACCTCCCTGTCCAGGGAGCGAACTCTTGCTGCAGTGGCTGCATATGCTTTATAGTGAGGTGCTTAACCCCCTGCGTCACCAGGGAGGCCCCAGAATACAGTATTTTTTATAGTGGCATTTAATGGTTTCTTTTGTATTCAAAGAAATGCTGACATTTTACAGCATATAATTCTGTGTAATTCTAATTAAGTGTGATTATTTGGACATTAGATTCTCCTGGTTTGCCAGCCAGTGCTAATGCTCATCAGCTCTTCAAAGGATTCAGCTTTGTTGCAACTTCTATTGCAGAAGAATATAAAATCACTCCTATCACAAGTGCAAATGTATTACCAGTCATTCAGGTACATTTCACTTAGATTATTTAGTTTAATTTGTTTTATTTTAAAATTTTTATTAACCATATATTTAAATACTCAGTGGGGAATCTGCTTATTTAATTTTAATTTTATTTAATATTTCCTCTACACCATCCCTTATATACTTTTATCCCTTTCTCTCCTTCCTCCCGCTTAACCTCAGAGCACTCAAGATGTTTTTGATGTCTACTGATCTTTGAAGGTTTTTATTATTACATTATTAATTGGTATGCTATATAAATATCTAGTATTTGTTTTTGTCTTTTTTACATACTCTGCTAGACATAATTCTATCAAATTTCCTCCATTTTGTTGAAGACTTTAAAGCTGCCTTTATTAATATAAATTATGTAATTTTGTTGCAAATAGGTGAATTTCATTTTTATTTATGCCAAATAATACTCCATGTTGTATATATAAAATATCGTCTTGATATACTCATCTGTTAATGGATATTTAGACTGCTTCTGTGTGCAAGCTATTGTAATTAACACTGATATAAACATTGTGGAACATGGTTTTATATTTAATTTTTAATTAATTATTTTTATCTGAGGTAGCATTAGAGTATTCCCATCAGTTATTAGCATCATAGTGCAGCAACTACCAACTCACCCATACTGCACCACCACAGATCATTATGCTTCCCTAACTCTCTGTTTTTTTCCCTCCCCATCCTCCTCCCCATTTTGTCTCAGGACTGTAGCCAACTCTCAAGGCTTAATTTTATGCTTGTCTTTATCTGAGTATTAAATTAGTTATTTCATATTCACATATTAATGAAACCCTTCAGTATTTGTATCTCTATTTTTTACTTATCTCACTTAACATTATCCTTTCCAGCTCCATCCATGTTGCTACAAACGGTATTAATTCATCTTTTTTGATCACTGAGTAATAGTCCACAGTGTATATTTACCATATCTTCTCAATCTACACACCTGTTTTGGGGGGCACTTAGGTTGTTTCCATAGTTTAGTGATAAACAGTGCTGCAATAAACATGGAAGTGATAGTTTCCTTTCAAATTAGTAGTTTTTAATTTTTTGGATAGATGCTTAGGAGTAGAATTACTAGATTGAATGAGAAAACTTTATGCTGCTTTTCATAAGGGCTGGACCAGTTTGCATTCCCATCAGCAGTGTAGGAGGATTCCCTGTTCTCTACAGCCTCACCAGCACGTGTTGTTTCTGGTCTTTTCAATAGAGATCATTCTCAGAGGTGTGAGATGGTATCTCATTGTGGTCTTGATTGTCATTTATTCATTTTTTCGTCTGTTGGTTGTTCTAATGTATTCTTCAGAGAAGTGTTTATTTAGGTTTGTTGCTCATTTTTTGATTGGGTTACTTGTTTTGTAGAGTTTTATGAATTATTTGTATATTGGTGCTTTGTCAGATGTATGGTGTACAAATATTTTCTCCCATTCAGTAGGGTGTCTTTTCAATATAGTTATGATTTCTTTTGCTGTGCAGAAGCTTTTTCATTTGATGTAGTCCCAGCTATTTATGTTCTTTTTTGTTTTCCTTGCTGAAGAGGCATATGGGATTTTGTGTTGACTGTTCATATGCTTTATATACACACCCAAGAGTGGTACTGCAGAGTCATCTAGTATTTACCTTGTTAGTTTTTAAGATATCCAGATTAATTTCCATAATGATTGCACCAGTTTATATTCCCAACAGCAGTGTAACAATGTTCTATCATCTCTACATACTCTTTAACAATTACTGTTGGCGGTCATATTAATATATTTCATTCTCAAGGGTGTGATATAACTATCTCATTATAGTTTCAGCCTGCATTTCTCTTATTATAAGTGGCAGTGAATACTGTTTCATGTCTTTTGGCCTTCTGGATATCCTCATTGGTGAATTGTATGTTTATATCTGTTGTCCATCTATAAATTGGTTATTTTCTTGACAGTCAAATGAGTTGTTTTATATATGTTGGGTATTAATCCCTAATCAGTTATATATTGTGTGAATATTTTCTTCCCTTCAATAGGGTGTCCTTTTAATTGTCATGTATTGTCATTTACTGTAAAGATACTTTTTAACTTGAGGTAATCTTAATTTTTTATTTTTGTTTTTAATTCCATTGCAATAGTGGCCCTCAATTGTATTTTTAAATTAGCTAGTATATCTTAATTTCATTATTTCTAATTAGAAGTGCCTCATATATTGTTTTATTATATATATTTTTTTCTTTTTACATTCTAAAAGCATTGTTAAAGCAGTTACCTTGAACCTCTGTCATCTTTTATAGTTTTGATAAGTTAGGACACCTCTAAGGTTTTTATTTGTTCAGCATTTGTGGTCTGTTCTTCTGTCTTCTAATTTTGATTTCTTTATGGGATGTAATGGGGATAGGTTTTGAGGGTTTTCTCTTTGCACCTGTTGAAGTATTCTGAGGACTGGCACTGGCAGTGTATAAGAGGACTAGGGCAGTAGGGCACCAAATGATCACCTCCTTTGTTTAGGAATTTGAATATCCTATTGTGTTTGGGGTGACAGAATTGTGTGGTGAATGTCTTTATTTATACCCTTCTGAAGACCAGCTCCTCAGCCTTAGTTTCTATTATAGTATCTACTCTACTTCCTCTCTAGGATATTTTAAATTTCTAGATGCCACACTTGGCATGGATTGTATTTGGCATGAGGTCATGGACAGAGGGTTGTTTCCTTTTCTAGGACAGAGGTTTATCATGTTTGCTCATGTTATTGACAGTAGCTTAAACTCTATAATTTGTTGAAGTGTTTTTTTTTATTTTGTTTTAGCTCAGGTGTTGGGTGTTGGCGACTGTTTTAATAGTTTAGCACAGGCATTGAGGAGATTCTGTGAGGTGCTCTGACCTGGTTTTCCTAGTTGATTTTGGCTCTGGCTATTCTATATAAGAGCCTCAGCTCTATTTTTAGTATTTTTTTAAGATTTATTTATACATGCATACAAGCACTGGGGTACAGGCCAGAGGTGTGGGGGGTGAGAGGATTCACCACAGAGAGTGGGGAACAGAACAGGCAGATCAACAGAAGCACACTGCTGAGGGGAGCAGCAGGCACAGCAGGAGAGGTCTGCCGCGCCATGTGGGTCCCTTCCCTGGCCGGCAGCAGGGATCGAACTCGTGCTGTAGTGGCTGCAGTTTGCCTCATGGTGTGTTGCCCAACCCACTGCGCCACCAGGGAGGCCCCTATTTTTAGTATTTTGAGGATCCTCTATATAGCTTTCCATAGTGGCTAGACCAGCTTGCATTCCCACAGCAGTGTAAAGGGTTCCCTTTGCTCCATCTTGCCAGCATTTGTTGTTGCCAGTTTTTTTCAATATGGGCTATTCTTACTGGTGTGAGGTAGTATCTTATTTTGGTTTTGATTTGCATTTCTCTGATTCAAAGTGATGCTGAAGATTTTTTCATGTACTTGTTGACCATTTGTATTTCTTCTTTGGAGAAGTACCTATAGCTCTTCCCACTTTTTGACTTGGTTGTTTGTTTTGTTTTTGTTGAGTTGTGTAGGCTCTTTGTAGATATTTGACATCAGTCTCTGATGTCAAAATGGGGTATAAATACTTTTTTACCATTCAATAGAATTTATCTTCATTTTGGCGTCTTTTGCTGTACAGAATCTTTTTGAGTTTGATATAGTCTCAGCTGTTTATCTTGTCCTTCATTTTGTTTGTTTCTAGAAATGAGTCCTCTTAGATGCTTCTAAGAGCATTTTGCTTATGTTTTCTTCTATATACTTTATATTACTAGCAATTCCACTCTTAGAAATCTACCAAAGGAACATAAAAACACTAATTTGAAAGGAAATCTGCACTCCTATGTTTATTGCAGCATTATTTACAATAACTATGATATGGAAACAACCCAAATGCCCAAAAATAGATGACTATTCAAGAAGATGTGGTATACATATTAAAAAAAACTAGCAACAACAAATGTTGGCAAGTATGTGGAGAAAAAGGAACTCTCCTACATATACTGGTGGGAATGCAAACTGGTTGACCACTGTGGAAATCTATGTGGAGGTTCTTAAAACTGCTAAAAATGGCGAATTCAGATGATCAAGCAATTCCACTCTTAGGTATCTACACAAAGGACACAAAAACATTAATTCAAAAGGAGAACTACCCCTCTGTTTATTGCAGCACAATTTACAATAGTAAGCTATGGAAAAAAGCCAAATGCCCAAAAGTAGATGACTGGATCAAGAAGATGTGGTAAAGTTATACAAGAGAATATTACTCAGCAATCAAAAAGGATAAACTTATGCCATTCACAACAACATGGACGGAACTGGAAGGGATTACGCTCAGTGAAATAAGTCAGAGCGTTTTGCTTGTTTTATTCTATATATTATGTTTCTAGCAATTCCACTTTTAGGAATCTACTGAAGGAACACAAAAACTTTAAAAGGAAATCTGCACTCCTATGTTTCTTTCACTTACAGGAGGAATGTAGAGGGATCAGGAAAAAAAAGTAAATATAATAAAGTAAAAGTTAAAACCATCTGGCAAATATAGATCAGAGACATTCTGTATGGGAGGGGGAGGGAAAAGGATCAGTACAGGGGTGGGAAGAGCACAAGGCACTATGGTGGTATTGCATGGGTGAATTGGTGGTGGGGAAATCATACTTTGTGAAGGATAATATAAATATATATTAAAAATGATGTATATATATACAATGGACTACTACTCAGTCATCAAAAAAGATAAACTCATGCCATTTGCAGCAATATGGATTGAGCTGTAAGGGGTTATCCTAAGGGAAGTCAGTCAGAAGAAGAAAAATACTGGATGGTTTCACTTACAGTTGTAATATAGGGAAACTTAACAAAGTCAGGAAAAAGACAAAACTTTCAGGCAGACCATTCATCTGAGCCATACAGCAGGGGAGGGTGGGGGAAAGGGATCAAAAATGGGAGGAAAGAACACAGGGTTCTACAGGGAAGGGTGGAGGAGAGGAATCAAAAGGAGGCAGGAAGAGCACAAAGGACTAAGGTAATAGTGCATGGGTAAACTGGTGGTGGAAATTCCTTGGGGACTATATCTGATGTAAAATATATATAAATAAAGAAATTTTAAAAAGGGGGAAAAAAGATAGAACACAAGGGATTATGGTGATGGTTCATTGGTGCTGAGGTAATTAGAAAATTGTGGAGACTACATCTGATGGGAGGAATCTAATATTGTACAAAAAAGAAAAATAATGTAAGATAAAAAAATTAATTAATTAATTTAAAATAGAGCCTTAGACTCAAGCCAGCAATTTGAGGTCTGTGCCTCCTAAATGTATGGGGCTCTTCAAAGCAGCTGCCCCTCCCTTTTGTGATTTATAGTGCCCTGTTTTAACTATATATAAAGTTCATTTGAAGTTGTTCCTAGTCTTTTCTGCCAGACTATTGGTCCTACTATGTGCTGTGGTGGTATATTTTTCCCTCAAGGATTTTTGGCTTTGTTTTACTGCAATTTATTTGTGGGTATGTGAAGGATGTGATCCCAGCATCTTTACTCTGCTACCACCTTGCTGGACTCCAGATTATTTACTTTAGGGTTATTTCTTTTTGTTACTCTCTATTTGCAAGAAAATGGAATGGTGATGTATAAACTACTTGACTTATTGTACTGGTTTTGTGGTACAGGAAAAACTACAATTTAGGACTAGTTTAGTAACTGCTTTAACCATTTATAAAAACTAGTGAAAATGCTCTAAAATGAATTGTTCTTAAATCTTTAAAGATTCAAAGTTATATTTAGTAAAAAAGATAAGCAAGTGTGAAACAAGTTTGTGCTCCTTAGTATTTTACTTTTTTTTTGTTTTTGTGGTTTTTTTTTTTTTTTACAAAAATCAGATAAATGGAAATGCTTCACAGTTTGGTGACATATATGAATTGAAAGAGGATATTGGTGTTGGCTCCTATTCCATTTGCAAGCGATGCATACATATAGCTACCCACCTGGAATTTGCAGTTAAGGTATTTTCCTGAGTCTAACTGTTTTTGTTTTATATATGTAAGTTAATTGCATGTTAACTGACACACATTTAAGTAAAACAAGTGGATATAGCAGAGATAATATGATCAGAAAGAATTCGTATGATTTAATATTTTCAGGGATCTCCCTGGTGGCACAGCAGGTTGCGCTCCGCACTGTGAAACATCGGTGGCACAGCAGCGGAGTTCACTGGCCAGGGAGGGGACCCACATGGTGCAGCAGACCTCTCCTGCCTCGCCTGCTGCTCCCCTCAGTAGTGTATTTCTGCCAGTCTGCCTGTTCTCCCTGTTCTGTCTCTGGTGAATCCTCTCACCTCCTGTAGACTGTGGTCTGTTCCCCAGCTCTTATATGCATAAATAAATAAATATTTTTTAAAAAGATTTATTATTTTCAGTGTGAATTTCTATTTCAGAACTATGATATATTTTATGAAAATCTTGTTTTTGAACAGTTTTATTTTAGTATAATATGTTAAAATCGAGCATTTGTGACAATTGCTATCACATTTGGATCACATTGTCAGTATAGCTTCATATAAATTGTTATATATTTAATATATAAATATATAAAGAAAATGCTAAGGAGAGTACTGTATTTTAAATTAACTTTCAGTTATAGGAAATTTTTAAATATTAAACTAATATTATAAGTACCACTTTTGAATTTTAAGTATTTGCTAAAAAATATAACCAACTTGAAAATATTCCATTTCTTTTATTTTGAGATTAAATAATCATAATTTTTTTCCTCTGTGATTTTTCTTGTCTTATTTCTTAGATCATTGACAAAAGTAAGAGAGATCCCTCAGAAGAAATTGAAATTTTGATGCGTTATGGACAACATCCCAACATTATTACTCTAAAGGATGTAGGTATTTAAACATGTTTATCAACTAACCTAGTTATGACTTGGCTCTTTATTTTTTTATTGCAACTTTTTCTGTTAGTGATAAATTTACTTTAAAGACACAATCTCAAGACTCCTAAATTTGTCACTTTTTTTTTTCATTATGATTCTATGCTCCTACCTTTTTATAACTTCAAAAAGGATATGATTGTTGGTAAATAAGAGTTTTCCTGAAGTCTTGAATATATGCTGGTTGGTTAACTAGTTCACATTATAACCAGTAGTATTTGTTATTCTGTAGTTCTATAAATAATAGAAGATATAGGAGATTTAGAATATGCTAAATTTTATAAAATTTCACTTTCTCAGTTGTACAGTAATTGGCTATAGCATTATAGATTACTCCTTGAATGAAATACCATTAGTCTGTAATTTTCTAAAATGAACAAATGTCATGTTAATAAATATTACATAATGTGTACATTTCATATGAGAAAACAATGCCCTTTTCTCTATAAAGTAGGGCATTAATCCTTACCCTGCTAATTTTGTTTCTGATAATATATGCATTTTGATTTATAATCTTAAACAGTATATTACTCTGTATCTTTGAGTAAAAGAGTATAAATATGTTCATATTTAATTTTATTTTTAGTGAAGTACCATCTTTTTATGTCTTTTATAATATTTACAGTACAGAATTTCTCCCCTCAGGTGTGGTCACTGTAGCTCTCCCACTACCAAATTACCTATAATTCTCTACCCTAGTCCATTGTGCTCTCCTCACCCCACAGAGTAGTGTTTTGTTTTGTTTTCAAGATTAATTTACTGGCAGTGGGAGAACTGTGGTAACCATACCTTACGGGAGAAATTATATACAGTGCAAAATTAACAATATTGTAAGAAAAATACACTGCATTTTAAAAATAAATTAATCTGTAATACACATTTTTATTTATTATTCTTGATAAAGTTTTGAATTCAATAAATTCGTAGAATACGATGTCAGGTAATAGACTATAGAGGATATGCTTCTGTGACATTGAAAATATCCGTTACTTTTTTTTTCTTCAAATGTTATGATTTGCCAGGTGTACAACTTCACACCTAGACATATCCATATTCGCCTCTTCCACCAAAGCTCCAGTATTAATGCACTATCCCCTACTCCCTTCCCTCAACCCCCTATGGTAGGTATCTAGTGTTTTTACAGAGTCTCAGAATTATTTTTGCTGTGCTTTGTGTGAAGAATATTAAAATATATAATTATAGCCAGAAGGAACTTACTTTCAGGGAAGAAAAATGACTATCATATAGTAAAAAATGAGATAGTTGCCAGTTGAGAAGCATAGACTATTATGTTTCCATTTATATCCTTTCATGCATTATAATGTAAAACTTCCCAGAAGTTACAATTTTATGTTTACATAATCTCACAGGACTGTGTAAGAGGTTGTTTAGTCAGTTCAATCTTCAGTACAGATTGTACTGCATTAACAGTAAAGGAGTTCTTAAATTAGTAAGGGGAAATTTGATGAAAGAATAAAGGAGAGGAATCAATCAAAGGTGACTTGTATTACAAGTCATTGAATCAACAGTT
Source organism: Galemys pyrenaicus (assembly GCA_019455555.1). Taxonomy (NCBI): domain Eukaryota; kingdom Metazoa; phylum Chordata; class Mammalia; order Eulipotyphla; family Talpidae; genus Galemys; species Galemys pyrenaicus. The sequence continues at coordinate 608,159 of JAGFMF010011462.1, forward strand.
ATAGTGATTGTCACAGACACAGGGAAGTTGATTTGGAGGGGACATAACAAGACGACTTTGGGTTGATGCTTACTGCTGTGGTATTAATATATTTTTTAACACTAGAAGTTTACTGGAAAAGTGACGTAAATATAATTTAAATATTTCAGAACTGTAATTATAATTAATAATGCATTTAAAATATATTCCTTTATTAGGTATACGATGATGGTAGATATGTTTACCTTGTTACGGATTTGATGAAAGGAGGAGAGCTACTTGACCGCATTCTGAAGCAAAAATGTTTCTCAGAACAGGAAGCAAGTGATGTAATGTTTGTAATAACTAAGACAGTAGACTATCTTCATTGTCAAGGAGTAAGTTTTAGTTATGTTCTTCCCTTCATTCTGTGACACATGTTTTCATAAAATTTTATATAAACAATGCCACCTAAAATGAATTACTTTTTGTATCCATATGCATTTTATAGAGAACATACAAATAAAACTCAATAATGTAGGGAAGGTTATAGATATAAGTAATTAGTTAATGCTGTATTTAGTCTCTTCTTTACATGTTGGCACTGATATAATAGCATATTAATTACATGGCATTTATTTATTTTCCAAAGGCCTATGTTAATTTAGGGCTCGCCCTTTTTATTCTGGACTAATAACTCAGTGTGGCAAGGTCCTCATTATAGGCTTTGAATTGACAACTGAGAGTATTAAATTACTGACCTAGAATATAAATGTTTTGGGGGCCTATTAAGTAAGATAAAGGGATTTAAGCTAACGAAGTGCAAGTCCAGCAGTAGTACTTCTTAACAATATTATTTGTTAATCCTCTCTGTCTCCAAAAGTCTATTCTGGGACAAGGAAAGGTCTCATGCCAGAGAAATTAGATTAGTACTCCAACAAAGTCTTCTTAATACATTTTGCAGACTTCTATTTTGATGGAAATTTAGTTTTTTGGAAACAAAGGGATACAGCATTACTGTCACAATTTTTTTTCTTTTAAAAGCATTTTTTTCTTTCAAAATTGTGGTAGGTCCACTGAAGGCCACATCACAACAGTATAGGAATTATCAACATTATTTTATTTATCCTTGCCCTCTGCCTTTACCCCCAACCTCTGCCCATTTTGTTATTTTTTGAATGTTTTTCTCCATGGTTATTGGTTATACTCTTCTGCCCTTTTCAGCCTGACTCACCCTTCCTCTTCAGCTCCGAACCCTTTGTTTTTTAGTGTCTGCTAGTTTTTATAGGTATTTTGCTTTAGTTGAAGCATCTGCTATATAAACATCCAATATTTGTCTTTGTCATTATGACTCACTTTACTGCACATAATTACCTCAAACTCCTTTCATTTTGCTGTAAGTGGCAATATTTTTGTTTCCTTATAGTTAAATAATATTCCATTGTGTTTACATATCACATTTTCTTAAGCCATTCATGTATCAGTGGGAATTAAGTTGTGTTCATGTCCTAGATACTATAAATAACACTAGAGTAAACATTGTCAGCTTATAACATTTTTAATTGATCGTTTCATATTCTTTGCATAGATTCTCCCAAAAGGGATTGATGTGCTGTAGTATTTCTATTTTTAGACTTTTAAAGTAAATCCAAATTACTTTCCACTGTGGGACACCAGTTTATGTTTCCACCAACAATATAACAGGGTTAAACTTTCTTCGCATTCTCTACAGGAAATGTTATTGGTGAACTTCTTTTTAATGTGTGCAGTTTTCACTGTTGTGAGATGAAATCTCATTGTAGTTTTAACTTGCATTTACATTGTTAAAAGTGATGATAAATATTTTCCTATATATCAATGGACTGATGAATATTCTCTTTGACGAACTGTCCAGATCAATTATCCATTTATTAATTAGGTTGTTTTTTATTGTTAATTTGAATACACTTTTTGTATATGTTAGTTATTTATCCCTTGTCTGTTGTGCAATGCATGGATATTTTCTCCCATTCAGTATGTCCTTTTAATGTACTTAAATTTTCTCTTGCTGTGTAAGAGGCTTTTAAATTGAATTCCCATTATTTATTTTTTATTTTATTTCCCTTGTCATAGATTGTATCTCTAAAATAATCTATCGTTTATGTTATGAATGTTATTTCCATTCTTTTCTTCTATGTTTATTGTTGCATTTTCTATGTAAGTCTTTAATGCATTTAGAATTTATTTTTAATTTTTTGGGTTTAATATTGATTTACACTGTTGTTTCCATTATAGAACTAACTGTAGGATTCCCCCCATCCCCTCCTCAGATTTTTTTTTTTTGTATTTGGAGTAAGGCAATGATCCATATTGACTCTTTTATATGTGGCCATCTAGTTTTACTAGCACCACTTGCTAAAAAAACTTTCCTTTTTCTTTTGTGTGGTGGTGGCTCCTTTATCATTAATTAAATGTTAATATATGTATGCATTTATTTCTGAGCTTTTGATGTTGTTCCATTGATTCATGTGATCTATTTTTATTCAATATCATATTGTTTTAATTACATATAATTATTTTAATTGTAATATAGCTGAAGTACAGGTAATATGTTTCCTCAGTTTATTTTTCTCAGAATTCCTTTAGTTGTTTGAGATATTTTAAAGTTTCATGTAAATGCTAATATTTTTGTTCTATTTCTGTGAAAATATTATTGGCATTATTAAATCTATATGTTGCTTTTAGTAGAATAGAAATTTTGACTATATTGATACTTGTTTCCATGAGCATGTAATGTCTTTTCATCTCTTTATGTAATGATCTAGTTCTTTTAATAGAGTCTTCTAGTTTATATTATTTACCTTCTTTACTTCATTGTTTAGGTTAATTCCTAGTTATCTCATTATTTTCAGTGCCATTGTGAATGTAATTACTTTCTTTATTTCATTTTCTTCTTGTTCATTATTTGAGTAAATACAACATATTTTTGTATATTAATTTTGTAACCTACCCTCATTTACTGTTTATAATAGCTTTGTGGTAGTCTTTACTGTTTTCTATATTTTATAACATCCATCCAACAAATAATGATAGTTTCATTTCATATTTTCCAATGTGGGTTCCTTTTATTTTCCTATTGTTACCTGGTTGTACTAGCTAAAATCTCTAATATTGAATTAAATAGCAGTGGTTAGAGTGGCCATTGTTCTTTAGTTCCTGATCTTAGGGAAAAAATCTGTTTTTCATCATTAAATATTGCATTGATTGTAGGTTTGTGATACAGGCCTTTATTATGAAGTAGGTTTCTACTATTCACATGTAGTTCAGAACTTTTACTATAAATGTGTGCTAAATCTTGATAATGCTTTCTCTGTTACCTGTTGATATTATCATATATACTTTTCTTTTGTTGATGTAGTATATTAAAAAGATAGTGTGTGTTACACTATCCTTCCATCCCTGGAATGAATTTCACTTGATCATGATGTATAATCATTCTAGCATTGTTGATTTAGATTTGTTAGTATTCTGTTGAATATTTTCCTATTAATAGTCATCAGGGGCAGTATCCTTTGTTTTCTTGTGCAGTTTTTATTTCATTTTGGTATTAATATAATGTTAGCATCATAAAATGTGTTGGAGAGTATCTACTCTTGTTCAGTTTTTAGGAATCAAACAAGATGGGCATGAGTCTTAAATGTTTGATAGAATTCACTTGTACAGCTACCTTGCCCTAGACTTTAATTTTTGTAGACATTTTTGATTATTATTTCAATTCCCATAACTGTGATTGTTTTATTGAGTATTCCTGTTTTTCCTGGTTTAGTCTTGGTAAACTATGTTCTAAAAATTTGTCCATTTTCTCAAGGTTATCCAATTTATTGGCTTTATAGTTGTTTATAGTAATCATCTATGATCCTTTGAATTTCTGTGCCATCTATGGTATTTTCTGCTCTTTCATTTCCAATTCTGTTCATTAATGTTTTTACTCTTCTTTCTTAAGCTAAGAACTTATCAATTTTGTTCATATTCTTGAATAAACAATTCTTAGTTTCATTTGTCTTTTGTATGGTCTTAAAAATTTCAATATATTTCCACCATTATTTTTATTTACTTCCTTTCACTAATGTTGGGATTTGTTTGGTTCTCTTTTACAAATTGTTCTACCTGTATTAGTAAGTTATTTATTTGGGATTTTCTTGCTTTTTAGTCTGGGCGTATATGGCAATTTTCTTCCCCATGAAGACAGTTTTTGCTGCATCCCATATATTCTCATATTTTATTTACTTATTTCATTTGTATTGAGGTATTATTTCAGTTTTAATTACCTTCATAAACCAAGGTATTAAGGAACATGTTGTTTTGTTTCCAGTTTCCTCCAGTTTTTATGGCATTATGGTCAGAAAAAGTACTTGGTATGATTTCAGTCTTTCTAAAAGTATTGACAATTGAATTATGTTCCAACTTACTGTGCATGAAAATTCTATGTGCACTTTAAAGATAATTTGTATTCTTAATGTTTTTGGGTGGAATATTTTATAGATATCTGCTAAACCTATTTGGTCAAGCTTCTCATTCAAGGCTACAATATCTGTATTTATTTTCCATCTTATTGATCTGTCCACAGTTGTAAGTTGAGTGTTAAAATTTCTTAGTTTTATTGTGTGGTTATCAATATGTCTGTAGACTTGTACTAAAAATTGTCTTAATGTATCTTGATGCTCCCTCATTTGATGCATATATATTTGTATGTTTTATTTCTTCTTGATACATTAGGCCATTAATCATAATGTAATAGACATTTCTATTTCTTATTACCATTTCATTTTGGAAATGTATTTTATCTGATATAAATATAGCTGTTCCTGACCTTTTTTTACTTGCCATTTGCTTGTAGGATTGTTTTCCAGCCATTCAGTCTGTGCTTATCTTTGGTGGATAAATGAGTTTCTTGTAAACATCAAAAGGTTGGACATTTTTTTTTCAAATCAACTTAGCCACTCTGTACCTTTTAATTGTCAAATTCAAGACATTTGTGTTTTAGGTGATTGATGAAATGTAAGGGCTTATTACTGTCTTCTTGTTCACTTTAATTTTCTTAGTTTGTCCATTTTTTAAATTATATTATTTTTATTGCAGCAATGTTTATTTACACCCCTGTACATGATTTAAGTGTATACATTTACAATCTCTTCAAATATATGGTACAAAGCCTTGACAATCAAAAAAGCACTCACAAACCTCCACCATAGTACATGGGACCTCATTGTCCTGTTAGCTTCCCACACACACACACCCTCCACCACCCTGGAAGCTTCAATTAGTCATATTTTGGGAGCTTGTCATACCTGTTTTTTTTAATAGCTGAACTGTATTCAAGTGTGTATATATACAACATCTTCATTATCTACTCATTGTCATTGAGCACTTAGGTTGTAGCCTAGATTGTAAACACTACTTCAGTGAAATAAGAGTGCATATATCTCTTCAATTTAGTGTTTTTGGTATATCTAGGTATATCTTACCTAGGAGTGGAATTGCTGTATTATGTGGGTAGATCTATTTTTAGTGCTTTGAGAGACCTCCACTCTGTTTTCTATAGAGGTTGGACCAGTCTCCAATTCTATCTGCAGTCAATGAAGTTTCCTTTTTCTCTACACCTTCACTAACACTTGGATTTGTTTTTTGTTTTTGGTATGGTCCATCCTCTCAAATGTGTGATAGTATCTTTTTGTAGTTTGATATGAATTTTCCAGGTGATAAGTGATGAATTGTTTGTTTTTTTTTTCCATATGTTCACTGGCCTTTTAACTGGAGAAGTGTGTCTGTTTAGCTCCTTTGCCCATTTTTTTCTTTTTGTTTTGTTTTGTTTTTGTTGAGTTAGATGAGTTCTTTGTAGATCTTGGATTCTTGGATATCAACCCTTTGTCTGATATGTTGTATGCAAATACTTCTAACATTCAGTAGTTTTTTTATCATAGTTTCTTTTTGTACGCAGAAGCCCCTTTAGTTTAATACATCAAATTATTTGTCTATTTTTGCAGTTGTTTTGCTTGTGTTGGAGCCTAGTCTCCAAGTACATCACTGAAGCCAATGTCATAGTACAGTGTTTTGCCTAAGTTTTCTTCTAATTATTTTATGGTTCCATATCTTGCATCTAAGTTTTTAATCCATTTTGAGTTAATTGATATAATGGTCAAGTTTAATTCTTTTTTTGTGTTCCCACACCTTTGTGGACAAAGGTTCCCACACCTTTCTTGAAGAGTATTGCCTTTATCCATTGTATCCACTTTGCTCTTTTTCACATATCAACTGTTCATGTAAGATTATGTTTATTTATGAGTTCCTAATTACATTACATTTATTCATACGTCTCTTTTTGTACAAATACCATACTGTTTAGATAACTTTGTATTATAGTTTGAAATCTTGGAGAGTTATTCATATATAGTTCTATTATTTAAAACTAATAATCTGTTTTTAAAATTGTGATTACATTAGGATTATCCTCATCAGGTATTGCCACCATAGGGTACTCAACACGAACTCGCATAGAGTCTACCAATAAACTCCATTGTGCTTTCTTCTCTCTTTGTTCCTGCTTCCTCTCCATACTTTTTTCTCCCTTTTGGAAAAGTACACTTTAGTCAGTTTTCAAGAGTTATATTATAAGGCTGTCTTTCTCTGGTACTTAGTTTTGTTTCTTTATATTTCACATATTAGTGACACTATCAGTGATTTATCTCTCTACTTTTGTCTCATATTACTTCACATTACCTCTTCCAACTCCTCCATACTGCTGCAAAAGGCATGACTTTATCTTTTTTTTGCTTTTTTGAATACAATTCCATTGTGTAGATGTACCAGATCCTCTTGATCTACTCATCTCGTTTTGGGCACTTGACCTGTTTCTATATAGTTACTGTAAATTGAGCTGCTATGAACACAGCATAGCATAGGGTTACGGTTTCCTTTCTAATTAGCATTTTTAAAATTATGGGTAGATACCTAAGAGTGGGAATATATCCATCTTTTGTCTTTTTAAATATTCCATACTGTTTTCCATTGGGGTTGAAGAAGTCTATATTCCCACCAACAATGTAATTATAGTCCTTATTCACCACCCCATTGCGAGCACTTGTTTCTGGTTAATTTTGATATGAGCCATTCTCACAGCCAAATGATGAACATTTGTTCATGCACCTATTGGTTATCTGTATGTCTTCTTCTGAGAAGTATATGTTTTGCTCCTCTGCCCATTTTATGACTGGGCTATTAGTTTTCATTTTCTTGAGTTCTATGAACTCTTTGTAGATCTTTGGTATCATTCCCTTGTCAGATGTATGGTATGCAAATATTTTCTCCCATTAGTTTGGTTGCCTCTTTTTTTCATTTATGGTCTTCTTTGCTATACCAAAGCTTTTTAGTTTGATGTGGTCCCAGTGTTTATATTCTTTTGCTTTTATTGCATCCTGTAATGAATCCTAAAAGATAATCTCTGAAGTTTGTGGTGGTTTTGCTTAAGTTTGCTTCTGTATATTTTATGATTTCAGGCTTTACATCCCTGTGTTTTGTCCATTTTCAGTGGATTTTTGTGTATGTTGTGAGACAGTGGTCTAGTTTCATTCTTTTTATATTCTTTCTATATGGCACTCCAATTTTCCCAATGCCATTTATTGAAGAGGCTTTCTTTGTTCCAGTGTATATTTATTAGCTCTGTTATCATAGGTGCCATATATGTGTGGGTTTATTTCTGGGCTCTCAGTTCTGTTCCATTAATCTGTGTCTCTTTTTGTTTTCGATACTGTGCTGTTTCAATAGTACAGTTTGAAGACTGAAAGTGTAATGCCATCATGTTTCCCCTTTATTGTTAGAGTGACTTTTGCTATTTAGGGTCTTTTGTTTTTCCATATGAATTTTAGTAATGTTTGTTCCATTTAAAGAATGCCATTGGGGTGTTTACTGGGATTGTATTAAATCTGTAATTAATTTGGATAGGATCACCATTTTGCTAGTATTGATTTTCCCTATCCATATGTAGCAAAGATCATTCCATTACTTTGTGTCTTCTATTTCATTAAACAACGTTTTATAGTGCTCTTTGTATAGGTCCTTCACCTCACTTGTTTGGTTTATTTCCATGTATGCAGTTTTTTGGTGATACTATATAAATATGATAGCTTTATTAACTTTTCCTCCTTCTACTTCATTATTTGTATATAGAAAGGCAACAGATTTTTGTGAATGGATTTTGTATTCCTACCACTTTAAACTGGTTTATTGTTCTGATTGGTTTTTCCATTAAGCCTTTTGGGCTCTCAATGTGTATTATCATTTCATCTGAAAATTATAGTTTTATTTCTTTTCCAATCTTGGGTCCTTTAATGTCGTTCTCTACCTTGATTGCTGTAGCTAGGATTTCCATTACTATGTTGAATAGTAATGGTGAGAATAAACAACATTGTCTTGTGCCAGATCGTAGTGGGAAGGCTTTATTTAGTTATTCACCATTGAGAGTGATGCTAGCTGTGGGTTGATCATATATTCATTTTATAATGTTAATGTATATTGCTCTTATCCACAGTTTTTCAAGGGTTTTCATCATAAATGGATGTTGGATCTTATTAAATGCTTTTACGGTAGCTATTGATATGATCATTTGGTTTTTGTCTTTCTCTTTGTTGGCATGATTAATTACATTGATTTTTGGATGTTAAACCATACTGTGTCCTTGGTATGAGTCCCATTTGGTCATGCTATAGCATAATTTTAATGCATTGTTGGATTCAATTTGCTAAGATTTTATTGAGGATTTTGCTTGTGATTGATTTATCAGTTAAGGATTTCTATTTTGTCTCATATGGTTGTATAATTTTAAGAATTTTCCCATTTATTGTAGGTTATTGAATTTGTTATTGCATAGATTATTCTCTGAATATCTGCAGTATTAGTTGTGATTTTTCCTCTATTGTTTTGATCCCATTTATTTGAGATTTCTCCCCTACTTTTTTTAGTGAACCTTGCTAGAGTTTTGTTTGTTTTGTTTATTTTTTTGATCTTTTGAAATTTTTTATTTAGAAATCACTTATATCACATATTTCTGCTTTGATTTTTATTGTTTCTGTTATACTGATGATCTTTGGGTTAGTTTATTATATTCTAATTCCTCTACATGGAGAGAAATTTATTTCTTTGAGGTCTTTCTTGACTTTTTTTTCTATTTTTTCCCTTTAATTTATAGATATTTGACATCAATTGTAATCCCCATGTATTACTCATCACCATATCACCAGTGCACCATTACCTCAGTCCCCCGTGCTCCCTTCTGCCCTTAACCCTCCTTTACCCCCTCACCACCAAGTGTACCCAATAAGTCATTGTCTTTTTACTTTTGGTTTTTGTGTCATTATTGTTACTATAATTATTGTTCTTATTCCTTTCATTGATCCTTATTTGGTTCCCTTATATTCCTCCTAGGGGAGGAACCATCTGGTACTTTTCTTTTGCTTCTGATTTACTTCGCTGAGCATAATCCCTTCCAGTTCCATCCATGTTCCTATGAATGCGTCTAGTTTTTCTTTTATGATTGCTGAGTAGTATTCCATCGTGTATGTGTACCACAGCTTCCTGATCCACTCATCTGTTTTTGGGCATTTAGGTTGTTCCCAGGTTTTACCTATTGTAAAGAGTGCTGCTATAAACATAGGGGTGCAGGTACTCTTTTGAATCAGTGTATTTGTGTCTTTTGGGTCTATTCCTAGGAGAGGGATTGCTAGATCCTATGGAAGTTCCATTCTTAGTAGATGGAGGAGCTGCCATACTGCTTTCCATAATGGTTGGACCATCTTGCATTCCCACCAGCAGTGTAAGAGAGTTCCTTTTTCTCCACCTCCTCGCCAGCATTTGTTGTTGCTACTTTTTTTGATAGGTGCCATTCTCACTGGTGTGAGGTGGTATCTCATAGTGGTTTTGATTTGCATTTCTCTGAT
>JAGFMF010011462.1:621511-642179 GCA_019455555.1 Galemys pyrenaicus
TCTCTGATTTGCTTCATTTGTTTTTCTTTCCCTTTCTTTTATTTTCTTTTGTTGGGACTCCATCTCATTCCTCATTTCCTTTATTGTGATCTTATCCCTATCTGCATTGTCTCTTAACTCTTTTATTGTTCTTATCATGGCCTTTAGAATTTTTTTGTCTGATAGATGTGCATATTCCTCTGTGCCTATAATATCAGGTTCTGGATGTTGACTTTCTTTTTGCAGTTTATTGTTTTTGGATGAACCTGCTTGGTCATTGGTATTTTTCTTTCTTCGGCTTAGAGTCTGTTGTGTCCCAGTCCTGCTGGTGCCGATGGGCATGACTTTTGATTTCTTTTCCTGGGGTTTTAGGTATTTCTGCCTGATATCTGTTCCTCTGCAGCCAGGTACAGGTTTCAGTAGTATTATGTTTAGGCAGATATTGAAAGAACAAGAACAGGGAAGAAGGTAAAAAAGAAAAGAAAACAAACCCAAAACAGAGTCAGAAACAAGAACTGAAAACCTGAGCCAATGAACAAGCACAGAGGGAACAAAGCAGAAACTAAACAGGAAGAAATAGCAAAGGGAAAGAGAAAAAATGAAGAAGAAACGGATAGACAACTAGGAATAAAGCAAGAACAACAGAAAAGACAATCAGAGCAAGGGAAAAAAAAAGGCTAGGACAAGATTCAAGGGAGACAAAGGAGGTGAGAGGAAAAGTAAAAGCACCAAAAGCTAAAAGCAACTGGAACAAAACAATCCAAAATCAAAACTGAACAAAACAAACAATCAAAAACTAACACACAACAACAACAAAAAACCCCACCCCACTAGGTTGGGAGGGACATGGAGGTGGGTGGTTCTGATTGACTCTCAGCAGGTCCCTGTGGTAACTGGGTGGGTGATGGCATTCCTGAGGACTCGTTCCCAAACGGCTCCCTATGTAGGGCCTAGTTCTGTATGGCTCCCCTTAATATCAGTCTCTGTGTAGGGGGAGAAAGTAGCCACGTAGCAATTGGCACAACTGCTGTGTCTGTCCTAAACTCAGTATGCACGTCTGACCTCCGGATGTCCCTGGATTCTGGATCTAGATGTTGGAGAGGATTTTCTGCATATGGAGTGAGGCTTCTCCTCATTGTAAGGTTGCAAGCACTTCTTCAAAACCCTATGATGGGGGCGTGGCTGTCTGGAGCTTCCCTGGTGCAGTTACTTTTCTGTGTTTTCCCTTGTGGGTTGTTTGTCTCTGTGTGGGCTCTCAGGCATTTAATTCCTGCTCTGGGGTATTCCCAACTAGCTTTAGTCCTGTGCCACCCTAAACCGAGAGGGGGGCGGGCTTTCAGTGGTGACTCAAGCTATGCCAAGCTAGTTCTTTAGTTCAGGTGGTTTCCTCTCAGTCTCTGTGCCAGTCCTAGGCAAGCGACTCCTGGCCGTGGCTTTTTCTGACTGACTTTTAAAGCTCAGATCTCAGCCTGGAAGGGTTGCTTTGTGAGCTGTGCCTCCCCCCCCCCCTTGCCTAAAAGTCCCAGTGCGGTGCTCCCAGGGAGCTTAGCAAGGTAGGATCCCTACTTGAGCTGGATTGGTGTTCCAGCCCAACTTTGCTCTGTCTGCGCCAGCCCCAGGCAAGCCGCAGTGGCCATGGCGTTTTCCGACTGACTCTTAAAGCTCAGATCTCCACCTGCAAGGGTTGCTTTGTGACCCATGGTCTCCCTAGTGTGAAAAATCCCAATATGGCGCTCCCAGGGAACCGGGCATGATAGGATCCCCCTTGGGACTGGACTGGTGTTCGAGCCCTACTTTGTCTGTCTGCGTCTGCCTCAGGCACACAGCTCCTGGCTGTGGCGTTTTCTGACTGACTTTTACAGTTCAAGTCTCAGCGTGCTTGAGCTGCTATGCATCCAGCAGCCCTGCTGCCTCTCTCTACTCTTGGAGTGGTGCCCTCGGGGCGATGGGGATTGCCCCATCCTTACTTCAAACAGAGTTCATTTAGGATTTCCTACCGCTTTCCCTCAGGCTGATGCTTCCTGTATGTAAGCTGACAGTCCAGGCTGATGCTTCCTGTATGTAAGCTGACAGTCCATTTTCTGGCTTTTTTTTTTTCTTTTTTGCTATTCAGTGTTATGTGTATCTGGACAAGATGAATCCAGGGTCTTCACTCTGTTGCCATCTTTTTTTTTTCCCCTCTTGATTTTGATATAGTCCTTTACTTGCTATATATTTCCTTCTTAATACTGCTTCTGTTAAATCTTATATGTTTTGTCTGTCTTTAAAGTTAATAGTAGTTGTTTTGTGTATCTTGGTGCATTTTCATTTTATGAACATATATTGATGAGTTTTATGTGTTCTTGATGTATTTCTCTTATGTTGGCATTCCTTTGGCTATTTGGGATCTTCTTGGGTTCTATAAAATTATTTGTAATGTTTGCTCTACTTCTTTGAAGGAAGTCATTCAAGCCATTTGTTGATTACATTTACTTGCTCTGTTTCTTTTTGTAAGATGCCCATTATAGTAATCTAATTAATCTTCTATATGAGAAAGGAATATTGTTCATTTTTAAATTTATTTCCTTTAATACTCTGTCTATGTTTGTAAATTTATTGCTACATACATAATTTTTGTCTAAATTGCAAATGTTTTTATTAAATTCATTCTCCTGTTCTTGTTTGCATATAAGAACTTAACAAATTTGTGTATATTATTTTCTAGCCCACCACTTCACTGTATGATTTATTGAGTCCAATGAATTTTTATTGTTGTCTAACTTTTTCTTGTTGTCCAATTTGGAGTCTGTCTACATATTTTCCTTGCCTAATGCTCCAGGTAGAATTGTAGTAATTTGTTGAAGTAGGCATAAATGTGCTCATCCTTGTCTTATGCCTGATCTTAGATGAAAAATTTTTAATATTTTACCATAGAGCATTATATTAGCTGTGGGTCTTATGTTGAGGGATAATACTTCTATCCCCATTTTATTAAAAATTTTGCCATAAACGGTTGCTGAGTTCTGTCATATGCTTTTTCTATATATATTGATATGATCATATGATTTTTATATGTTTTTCCTTTATGTGATGAATCACATTCACTGATTTAGCTTATGTGAGCAATTATTGCACCCAATGAATAAATTTCACTTAGTCACGGCACATGATTCTTTTATATATTGTTAAATTCAGTATGCAAATATTTCTTGTATTTCTATTTTCATCTCATTTTTTAAGCTTGGGAAATTCTCTTCAAGTATCTCCTTAAATAGATTTTAATTTCCTTTATTTTGCTCAGCCCCCTCTGAAATTCCAATAATTCTTATATTTCCTTTCTTCATGGTGTCTGAGAGATCTTGTAGCGTTTCTTCATTTTTTTTCCTTTAAACTTCCCTGTCCTTTTCTATCTTGGTTCTTTGTATTTCTCTGTCTTCAGGTGTACTGATTCTTTCTTCTACTTTGTTCCTTCTGTTTCCACTGCTTTCCTTATATTCCTGCAGTTCCTCCACTTTCTTTTTCAATGACTCATTTTCATTCTTCAGTAATTAATTATTGTTTTCACTTCATCAATTATTTTTTGTTGCTTTTTCTGGTTTTGCATCGTGATGATTCTGAATCCTCTTTCTGATAGGCTGAACATTTCTTCTGTGTCAATGTTGTTGGATTCTTATATTTGGTTTTCTTTTTGTGGCGTGACTTTCCCCGTGGGCTTACTTGGTTATTTATATTTTTCCTTCTCTGTTGTCTGTTTTCTAATTTGTTGTATTTGTTGTTACAGTGTTTTGCTGGTATTGGCAGGCATCTCTTCAGGATATTCTTGGAGCGTCCCCCATCTGTGTGTGGGTCCTGGAGTGCACAGGCGTCCTGGCTTTGGAGCGGTCCTGCGCTTGACTTGGTGTGTTTGAGCTGCAGGATTCAGACTCTCTCCGAGATTGCCTGCGGCCCCGTATCCAGGGCTTCCTGTTCTGCGAAGATGGCACCCATCCAGTGAGCTCTCAGCTCCCCCAGACTTTTAGATGCCCTTCTACTTGCATGCACAGATGCAGGCGGCAAATTCAGTACTGTTGTGCACTGAGCCACTCTCCCTCACGTCTGCTGGGAGCCTAGTCTGCAGCTTCCAGCTGTGGTCGCGGGTTCAGGCTACACTTTTCTCAGCTCTTTTGTGGTTCTTGAACCTGTGGAGTACACCGTCTGGTCGTGGGTCCTGGTGTGCACCGGCAACCTTGTTCCGGAGATCTCCCCAGCTGGTCTCAGTGTGTTCGAGCTGCAGGAGTGAGCCCCTCAGCGAGACTGCCTGCAGTTTCTAGTCCAGGGCTCCCTGTCGTGGGAAGATGGCCCCTGTCTAGAACTTTCCCAGCTACCCTGGACCCTCAGGAGGACTTCTCCCCACACACTCAGATCCAGATGACAGATAAGGTTCTGACATGCACCTCATGCTGGGATTCTAATGGGCGGCTTCCAGCCTGTGACAGCACAGGAAGCACTGAGCTGCTGGCATGAGCCCCTCAGCAATTTTTCCTGCAGAACCTAGTCCTTGGTTCCCTGTTCTGGGAAATTGGCACCCGTCCGGAGTGCTCCCAGATATCCCGGAACCCTAAAGTGCCCTCTCTCCATATGCTCATTTCCAGACTGCAAACTAGGTGCTGGTGCACAACTTGCACTGGGGTTCTAGTTGGCTGCTAAAAGCCTGTAGATGCGCAGGAAGCACTGAGCTGAAGCCGTGTGTTCCTCAGCAAGATTGCCTGCTGGGTTCCCTGTCCTGGGAAGCTGGTGCCCGTTTGGAGTGTTTCCTGCTATCACAGACCCGCAGGGGGCCCTCGCCCCAGTCGCTCAGTTCCAGAGGTTTACCACACTCCCTATCCCTGCTCGTTCAGTTCCAGACCGAAACTCTGTGTTGGCGCGCACCTTGCGCTGGGATTATAGTGGGCCACTTAGAGCCTGTAGCAGTGCAGGAAGTGCTGAGCTATAGCCCTGAGCCCCTCAGCTAGATTGCCTTCCAGGTTCCCTCTCCTGAGAAGCTGGTGCCTGTCCAGAGCTTTCCCTGCTATCACAGCCCCGCAGGGGGCTCTCTCACTGCTCTCTCAGTTCTAGACTGCAAACTAGGTGTCCGGTGCATACTTCGCATGGGACTATGGTCGGCCACTTAAAGCCTATAGACACGCAGGAGGCACTGAGCCTTAGCCATCAGTCCCTCAGCGAGATTGCCTGCTACGCTCCCCTCTCCTGGGAGGCTGGTGTCAGTCCAGTGTTTTCCCCGGCTACCCCAGACCCCCAGCGGGTCCTCTCCCTGATGGCGCTTCTGTATGCTCTTTCTACCATTCAAGGTGTGCTGGATTTGTGGTTGGGAGGAGAGGGGAGACAGGGTAGCGGGATTATGAAGTTCTCTCTGTTTTGCTCACCTTCGATGAATTCCTCCTTTCTGAGTACATTGTTGGTGTCTTCGGATTTATTTTCCAGGTCCAAGTTCTCTCAAGGACACACTGTATAGTCATTCTGTTCTCTACTTGTTTGCTTCTTATTCATATGATTTCTGTAAACTCTTTGTAGATCATTGATATCAGTCTCTTATCACTTATATGGTATGCAAAAATGTGAGGTGTTGAAGTCTCCTACACGGCTGTATTTCCTCCACTGTCTGTTTTCAGTGATTATAATAATTGTCTGACACATTTTGATATGCCCTCATGGGATGCGTGTATATATTGATGAGTCTTATGTCTTCCTGGTATATTATCCTCTTGATCATTATGTAGTGTCTATCTATGTCTCTTGTCACCTTTTTCAGCTTAAAGTCTATGTTACCTGATAAAGATGGTTGCCCTGCCTTCTTTTGGGGGGCATTTACTTGTTGGAATTATTTTCTTCCTCTTTAATGTCAATGTATGTTTATCTTTGGAACTTAATGTTTGTCCTGGATGCAGCAAAAAGTTGGATTCTCTTTTCTAATCCGGCATGAAACCTTAGGCCTTTTTATTGGTGAATTTAGTCCATTAACATTTAGGGTAATTATTGTTATTTTATTATTGTTAAGTCTATTATTTCTACTTCTTCATGTTTTGTGTTTCTGTTCAATAACTTGTCAGTACTTCATGTTTATTCCTCTTTGGTTTACATTTAATGGCTTCTTGTAATTTTTCTTGGAGTGAGGTTTTACTAGTAATGATTCTCTGAAGAATTTGTTTGAGAATGTCCTTATTTTTTTCTTCATATAGGGAGGAAAGCTGTGCAGGATAAGGTATTCTTGGCTGGCATGTTTTGTATTAGAGTGTTTTGTATGTGTCACTCCATTCTTTTCCATAATGTTTCTTCTTTATGTGAAGTGTTAACTGGTTCTCCTTTATAGTTTATCTCCTTCTTCTTCCTCATCAGTTTCATTATTTTTTATTTGTCTTGGACTCTTGGAAACTTTACTACTGTTTCTTGCTATAATTTTCCTTTCATTGTGATACTTTGGGTTCCTTCTAGCTCCCTGTATGTCCATTTTGATTTCCTTCTTCGAGTTTTAGAAGTTTTCTTCAATTATTTCCTTCAAGTTTTTCAGCTCCATTGTCTTTATTTTATTCCTTTGGAATTTCTATGACTTATATTTCCTTTCCTCTGGTGTCAGATAATTATCAGTATTTCTTTATTTTAATTTGAATCTGTCTTTCCTTTTATTTCTTGGTTCTTTGTATATCTGTATCTTCAAGAGTACTAATTCCTTCATCCATATCATCTGTTCTTTTTTCATGTTTTTTTCCAGAATTTTTTACCTCCTCCATTGATCTTTTAACATCCTGCATTTCCTTTATTTTCTTGTTTAAAATTTCAATCTTGGGCCTCCCTGGTGGTGCAGTGGGTTAAGCAACGCACTATGAAGTAGGCGGCAGCCGCTGCAGCACGAGTTCGATCCCTGCTGCCGGCCAGGGTGGGGACCCACATGGCGCGGCAGACCTCTCCTGCTGTGCCCGCTGCTCCCCTCAGCAGTGTACTTCTGTTGATCTGCCTTTTCTGATCCCTGCTCTGTCTGTGGTGAATCCTCTCACCCCCCACAACTCTGGCCTGTACCCCAGTTCTTGTATGCATAAATAAATCTTTAAAAAAATATTTCAATCTTGACATTCCATTCCTCAAAATGTCTGATAGCATTGTTTCCTTTTTCTCCATTTTCTTGTATATATCTGATTTGTTCTTTTAAGTTTTGTTCAAGTTTTTTAACCTTCATAATTATGGCAATTTTAAATTCTCCATCTGATGGAGAATTCATTTTGCCAGTGTTGTTGGTTCTGAAGTTACGTTTTCTATCTGTGGTATATTGTTTCCCTAAGGACTTCCTTGACTATTTGTATTTTTCCTTCTCCCCATTGTTGACTTTAGGTTTGCCTTTCTATCATTGGGGCTTTTTTTGAGTATGTAATTTTACCCTATTGTCCTGAGTTTTTACTTGATGTTGGGTACAGTTACTGGGTGTTACAGAAACTGGGGGGTGTGGGTGGGGGATGCTGAGTCTAGAGGCTGATTCTAGAGGGGGTAGCTGAGGATCTCTGATGTAGAGCAAGGCACTGAGAGGCCCAGGCTGTGGCCTGGTCTTCTTGGAGGCTTTGGAAAGCTAGATGGGATCCACTTCCCAGTGTAGGTGTTGCCACATGGTAAATAGGTAGGTCCTTCAAGCTTTCAACTTATGCCTCTGTTACTCTAAGGAGCTGGTGGCCAATGCTGTGGTTGTGGATGCTTATGTAGGGGTAGCTGTGGGTCCCAGAAATAGGGCAGGACACTCTGAGACCCAAGATAAGGACTGGTCTATTGGGAGGTATTGGCAAACAAAGTGGGATATACTTCCTAGTGTGACTGGGGGCTGGTGGTGAATAGCTAGGTCCTTTGAGTTGCAGCATGGGCCTCTGTCCAGTTCAGTAGGGCTGACATTCAGTGCTGGAGTCAGTGGTGCTCATCTGGGAGTAGCTGCAATTTCCCAGTGTAAGGTAAGGCACGTAGTCCCTCTGTCCATCTATACTTTGAGAAGGCCCTTAATTGTGTGTGTATTTTTAATTTGGGGTGCTTACTATTAATTATCTCATCAATGAGTGTTGTTTTTTTTTTCATTTCCTTATGTTTTGTAACTACTAATCTCATTCATTCCTAAAATTTAGTTCCAGTTAACCAACTTCTACCTGGTTTGTAAAGGCAATATAGCTTTCCTTCTTCACCCATTACTACTGTTAAGGTTCTAGTTTCCAGATGCTTCCCATGTCTGATAAGATCAGCTGTGAGCAGTGTCATCAAATACAGCAAATAAAGTTGCAACTAGATGAGTTCTAATATACAAATAATTTTTTCTTTAATTCAGTTCTAACAAAGCAGTTTCTTCATTTATACTAACTTCAGGCAATTGCACAATTTTTTTTTCTTTTTTTTTTTCTTTTCTTTTTTTTTTTTTTCTGAGGGGAGCAGCGGGCACAGCAGGAGAGGTCTGCTGTGCCATGTGGGTCCCCTCCCTGGCCGGCAGCAGGGACCGAACTTGTGGCTGCGGTTTGCTTCATAGTGCGTTGCTTAACCCACTGCGCCACCAGGGAGGCCCAATTGCACAATTTTTTAAAGCTGCTAACAAAGCAAATGTACAAGGATCCAAAATGTTTTTGTCATAGTGCAAATGAAAGCCTAGTATAGAGCCCACACAAGCTTTGCTGGAGAAATGCATAAATTCTTTTTTAATTATCTGTGAATTTTCATTAACATCTGCAATGAACTATCTATCCACTTAAGCATCTTCCTCAAGAGGTCTAAACCCAAATCTTAGTGAACACAGGTGGTAGATCCCCATTAAGAATAACATATCCCATATCAGTGGTATCCATTGGTGGTGGTGCATATTCCACAAATTACTTTATTAAAGCAGTGCTGATTGAATCTGTCTTGATAGTTGAGGTTGTGAATTCACCAAATTCTATTCCATCAGGATGGCAGTTCTCTTTCAAAAATCTGCAATATCCCAGAGGTTCCACAGTTTTGAAGCTGCCATCTTCCCATCAGATTCCTGTCTCTTTTTCTGTTCTTTCTTTTTAATATTTACATCTGCTTTTGGTATCAGAGTTATGTTAGCCCTAAAATATTTTATAAAGATTCTCTGTTATTCAATATTTTGAATGAATGTCACAGGGCAATATTTTAGACCATCTTTGAGGACTTGATACAAGTCACTAATGAAACCATCTTGTCCTGGCATTTTGTTTTTTGGAGACTTAGCCATTGCTTCAATTTCCTCTTATTAGTCTGTTCTTTTTTCAATTTCCTCTTATTAGTCTGTTCTTTTTTTTTCTCTTTTTCTTTATTTATATATATTTGACATCATTATGGTCCCCATGGATTTCCCACCACCATTTCACCAGTGCAAAATAACTTCAGTCCCTTGTGCTTTTTCTGCCTTCAACCCTCCTCTCCCCTCTCCCCACCAAGTGTTTCTGATTCATCTTTTTGGTTTTGTTGTGTTTTTTTATTGTTATTATTCTTTTCCTTGTTCACTTATTTGGTTCTCTTATATTCCTCCTAAGAGTGAAACCATCTGGTATTTTTCTTTTGCCTTCTGACTTATTTTGCTGAGCATAATCACTTCCAGCTCCATCCATGTTCCTATGAATGAGTCTAGCTTATCTTTCTTGATTGCTGAATAGTATTCCATCGTGTATATGTACCAGAGCTTCCTGATCCACTCATCTGTTTTTGGGCATTTAGGTTGTTTCCAGGTCTTTCTATTGTAAATACTGCTGCAATAAACATAAGGATGCAGGTGTTCTTTTGAATCAGTGTTTTTGTGTCTTTTGGGTATATTCCTAGGAATGGGATTGCTGGATCATATGGAAGTTCCATTTTCAGTAGTTTGAAGAACCCCTATACTGCTTTCCATAGTGGATGGACCAGCTTGCCTTCCCACCAGCAGTGTAAGAGTGTTCCTTTTTCTCCACATCCTCACCAACATTTGTTGTTGCTAGTTTTTTGGATAGGTGCCATTCTCACTGGTGCGAGGTGGTATCTCATAGTGGTTTTGATTTGCATTTCTCTGATGACAAGACAAGTTGAGCATTTTTTCATATGCCTGTTGGCCATTTGCATTTCCTCTCTGGAGAAGTGTCTTTTTAGCTCTTCTGCCCATTTTTTGACTGGATTGTTCACTTTGTTTTTGTTTAGTCTGGTTAGTTCTTTGTGGATCTGTGTGATAAGTCCCTTGTCAGTAATGTTGTGTGCAAAGATTTCAGTGGGTTGTCACTTTGTTTTGGTTAGTGAGTCTTGTGCTGTACAGAAGCTTTTTAAGTTTGATGTAGTCCTAGTGGTTTATCTTTTCCTTCACTATCTTTGCTTTAGGTGCTGTGTTTAAAGATATTATTGAGGTGTATGTCATGTAGAGTTTTGCCTACTTTTTCTTCTCGATATTTTATGGTTTCAGGTCTTATGTCTAATTCCTTAATCTATTTTGAGTTGGTTTTTGTGCATGGTGAAAGGCAGTAGTCTATTTTCATTATTTTGCATGTAGCAGTCCAGTTTATTGAAGAAGCTGTTTTTATTCCATTGCATATTTGCTCCTTTGTCAAAGAGTAGTTGTTCATAAGTCTGTGGGTTTATTTCTGGGCTTTCTATTTGATCCCATTGGTCTGTGTGTTTGTTTTTGTTCCAGTACCATGCAGTTTTTATTATTTGGACTTTGTAGTATAGTTTTAAGTCTGGGAGTGTGATACCTTCAATCCCCTTCTTTTTAGTCAGGAGAGCTTTGGCTATTCGAGGTTTTTTGTGTCTCCATATGGATTTCAACAATATTTGTTCTATTTCTTTGAAGAATGTCATTGAAATTTTTATTGGAATAGCATTGAATCTGTAGATTGCTTTTGGTAGAATGGCCATTTTAATGATGTTGATTCTTTCAATCCATGAACAAGGGATGTCTTTCCATTTTTTTGTCTCTTATATTTCTTTTAGCAATGTTTTATAATTTTATTTGTAGCGGTCCTTTCCTCTTTTGTTATATTTATTCCCAAACATTTGATTTTTTTGGTTTCAATTATAAAAGGGATGGTTTTCTTGATTTCTTCTTCAGATTGGTTTTTTGAATATGGGAAGGCTACTGATTTTTGTATATTGATTTTTTTATCCTGTTACTTTGCTAAACCTGCTGATCAGTTTGACTAATTTTCTATAGAGTTTTTGGGATTCTCTATGTATATTGTCATATCATCATATGTGGTATGTTTATCATATCACATAGTGATAGTTTTACTTCTTCAGGTTTTCAGTGTTGGTACATTGTATGCTTTTAAAAACTTCTTTATTTCTTTAAGTTATACAATTTATTGCTATGAAAATGTTCACAGTACTCTGATGACCTCCATTTCTGAGATTCCTATTGTAAATTACCTTGTTTTATTTGATTCTATCAGAGTTTAATCCCTTATTAGCAAGTCTTTCTAGCACGTTTGTTTTGTTTATTTTCAAAGAACCACTTTTGGTTTCATTTATCTTTTTTAAACTTATTTTATTGATTATTTATTTGAAACTTTATTTTTGTTATTTCATTCCTTCTAGTGGTTTCTAGATTCATTTGTTCTCCTTTTTGTCCTTAGATGTAAGGTCACACTACTATTTTGATTTTTTTTTACATTTTTCTTGGTTCTTCATGTGTCTTTATTACTATATACTTCTCTCAGTACTGCATTTGCTGTGTTCTCTAGGTTCTGCAAGCTCATATCTGTTTTTTGTTTGTCTCCATGTATATTTTAATTTATCCTTTGATTTCCTGGTTAACCCAGTAGTCATACAGTAGTTTGTTTAGTATGCACATATTTAAGGTTTTTCCTCCTTTTTATTGTGTTTGATTTCTGTTGGGTTGGCTGAAAAGTCATGACACAGTTTTGCTTCAAAAACAGAGAAAAAATGTCATGACTTTTCCAAAAACCTAATAGTTTGATCCCATTGTGATAAGAGAAGATACTGTATATGTTTTTAGTCTTTATGAATTTATTGGAAATTCTTTTATGACCAAGCATATAATCTACCCAAGAATATGTTCCTTGATACTCTAAATGAATGTGTACTCAGCTTTTTTGGTGTACAATGTACTGTAACTGTATAGGAAGCCCATCATCCCTGGGTCCTTGTGTAAGTCTGTTGTTTCCTTGTAGAATTTTTGCCTGTTTGATTTTTGCATTGATTTGGTTGGCTGTTAAAGTTTACTTTTACCATTGTGTTGCTGCCAGTGTCTGTTTTTAGGTTTGTTAACAGTTGCTTCATATGTTTTGATGCCTTTTCATTTGCTGCATATATATTAATGTTAAGTCTTCCCTTCTATCATTATATAATTTGTATCCCTATGTCTTCTTAAATTTTTTAGATGGAAATCTGTATTTTACCTGATATAAGAATATTGCATTTAATTTTTCAAGGCACTTTTTGTTTGGAGAATTATTTTTAAAAAAAATATTAATTTTTAAATTTATGCATACAGGAATTGGGTCTAGGCCAGAGGTGTGGAGGTTGAGAGGATTCACCAGAGACAGAGTGGGTTGCAGAACAGGCGGATCTTCTGAAATACACTGCTGAAGGGAGCAGCATGCAAGACAGGAGAGGTCTGCTGTACCATGTGGGTTAGCTCCCTGCGTGGGTATTGAATTAATGCTGCAGTGGCTGGTAATAGTTTGACAGAGCTGAGACATTAACCCCTGAGCCACCAGGGAGGCCCCCAGGGAATTGTTTTTTTTTCAACTGTTTACTTGAAACATGTGTATCCTGTGTGTTCATGTAAGTCTCCTAAAGACCATAAAATGCTGTTTTTTTTTCTGATTCAGCCAGCCATTCTATCATTTGATGAATTTAGCCCATTTACATTAAGTATGATTATTAATAATTGAGGGCTAGTTATTGTCTAGTTGCTTTGTTGTTTCCTGGTTCTGTTCATTTGCTTCATCTATTATTGTGGGCTTCTCTTCAATAGATAGTATAGCTCCTTTCAACATTTCTTGGATAGTTAATATAATTTTGGCAAATTCCTTCATCTTCTGTTTTTCTGGGAAGGCCATTTCTGAAAGAGTCTTGCATTGTATGGTGTTGTTAGATTCTAATAGATGCTAATTTTTGTATTTAAGTATTTTGCATATGTCATTTAATATTCTTTGCCTATAAAGAATATTATTTTTTGGGCCTCCCTGGTGGCGCAGTGGGTTAAGCAACGCACTGCGAAGCAAACCGCAGCCACTGCAGCACTAGTTCGATCCCTGCTGCCGGCCAGGGAGGGGACCCACATGGTGCGGCAGACTTCTCCTGCTGTGCCCGCTGCTCCCCTCAGCAGTGTACTTCAGTTGATCTGCCTGTTCTGCTCCCCGCTCTCTGTGGTGAATCCTCTCACCTCCCCACATCTCTGGCCTGTACCCCAGTTCTTGTATGCATAAATAAATAAATCTTTAAAAAAAAAGAATATTATTTTTTGCTGAGAAATCTAAGGAAAGACTGTTGGGATTATCATTATAAGTTACTTGCTTTTCCCCCCAGCTTCTTCAGGTACTTTTCTTGGATTTGAAATATTGGTAGTGTCACAACTGAGTACTGGTATATTTTTCATTATATTAGATAACCAAGTGTTCTTTTATCTTCATTGACTTACACATTTACTTCTTTTCCCAGACTTGGGAAGTATTCCTGTGTTATTTCTCTGAGTAAGAGCTGTTTCCCTCACACTTTATTCTCTTCTGGGATATCTTTTGTCCTTCTGTGACTTTCCTCATTTAATTGGATACTTCTTAGTGTGTTTATTTTTTTTTTTACCTTATTTTACCATGTTCCCTATTGAACTTTTTCTGAGCACTCTTCCTGATCATTGATATGACCCACTCTTTGGTCTGTTTTGCTTCTATTGCTCCCTCTTGAGTGCTTTATCTCATTTATTACCTTCTCTATATCGTGAATTGTTATTAACTAAAGCTTTACTTTCTTCTGATTTGTTGTATATCTTTTGATTACCTTTTAGGGTTACTTTATATCAAGTTAGACTTCACCTTTATGTATTTTCTTCTATGTTTTTCAGTTCATTATATTATTTTTTGAGCATTCTGATAAGTATAAATGATCTTCCTTGTATTTGTGGTTAGACTTTGGAATGTCCTTTCTTGTCATACAATCATTCCCTTATTGTGTCAAGGTGCCATGTGTTGTATTTTTTTCTTGCACTTTTTTTTACTTTGAATTTCCTAATTTAAAAAAAACAAAAAACAAAACTGAAGTGGTAACTTTGATAGGTGAACTATTACTTTTCCTGAATGTAGAGGAGTGATTTTATTGGATTTGATTATGGTTTTCAACTTTTCTGACTTCAGTAGTTACCAATACCTGTTTCTTCAGTTGCTGAGTAACCAGCCTATGGGAGGAGCTAAGAGGTGGTCAGCTACTGGTTGTAATGAAGGGGAAAATCCTGGCTCCTGTTTGTGACACCACTGACATACCTTCTGTCTGGATTTCCAGATTTCATTCTCAGAAATCTGTGCACTGTCAGTTCAGTTCTCAATGTCAGGAGCAACCCAAGTGTTAGAAAAAGAGTAATTCAGTCTAGAATACCTTTTCTGTTTATTTCTTCACTGGAGACCCACCCTGGTTGGAGTTCTCTGGCTGTAAAGGTTTTCCCCCTCTTTCAAGGATGTGTTCTTCCACACCCATCCACTCTCTACTTCCAGTGTACCTGGCTCAGTCAGTTTCCCTGATGGCTCTATCGCCTGCTCCATACCATAGTCTTCAGGTGTTTATTTCTACCCCCCTTCAGTCTAGTAAAGGGTATATCTCCTCAGTGTTCCTTTTGGTGCAGTCTTCATTGTTTTCTTAAGGGTATTTCAGTCTCAACCTGAGATGTGGGATTTTCTCAGTGTAGTGGCTCTGTGTTTAATTGTTAAAGTGTTCCTGTTGGTAACAATGAAATGATCCTTCTTTCCTCTCTTGCTATCTTGGTGAGGTTATCTTAACTCTGTCTTATTTTTTTAGATATTCCCTTTATGTGTTGTTTAGTTTCCATTTCCATTACTTTATGTGTTACTTATCTTTATTTTTGTTTGAAGATTGTATTGAGGTTTGTGTATTATGAACTAAATTTGTAGGCTGCTATTTGGTTTGATCTAAAACTATGGGCCACCTTTTTACTCTCCTCCTCCACATTGTCTGATTTAAGTGTCTGTTACCTTTAGATTTGTTTTATTGTTGCTTTGTAATAAACCCTTTTAAACTTCTTTCAAGTACAAATTTTGTTGGTTGATGCTTTTTTTTTACCCCTTTCTGCATTGAATCATAGTGTAATAAGATAAATGGCTCTGTTTTGGAAATATTTAGTTTACTACTTTAATTGTGTAC
Organism: Galemys pyrenaicus; assembly: GCA_019455555.1. Taxonomy (NCBI): domain Eukaryota; kingdom Metazoa; phylum Chordata; class Mammalia; order Eulipotyphla; family Talpidae; genus Galemys; species Galemys pyrenaicus. The sequence goes on from JAGFMF010011462.1 coordinate 636,815, forward strand.
TGTCATTCATTTCTTGTCTGTAAGGTTTCCACTGAGTAGTCTATGGGCATCCTGATAGATGACCCCTTATAACTTAGTCTTCTTTCTTTGAGTGCTTTTAATATTCCTTTGTATTAGCTCTCAATGGTTTAATATAATGTTTTTTGGAGCCTCCTGATGTGGTATTAATTTATTTTGAATTCTTTTCACCTCTTAGGTTAGGATGTCTGGTTTGTTTCCCCAGTTGAAGAGGTTCTCAATGATCATTTCTTTACATAAACTTTCTATGCTTTCTCTTTCTTTCCTCCTTCTGGGATCACTATGATTCAGATTTCATTTCTTTTTAGGTTTTCCCAAAGTATTCATGGATTGTTTCCCTTTTTTGGTTCATTTTTTCAATAATTAGATTTATTTAATTATATTTGACATCATTTGTAGTCCCCAGGGAATTCCCACCACCATTTCACCCGTGCACCATCACCTCAGGCCTTTGTGTTCTTTCTGCTCTCATCCCGGTCTCTATCCCAACCTCCCCCTGAATGATCCCTTTGCGTTGTCTTTGACCTTTTGTTCTTGTTGTGTTTTTTGTTTGTTTTGTTTTATTTGTTTGCTTGTTTGTTTTTGGCTGTAATTGTTCATTTCCTGAGCTCTCTCTTTTTTTGTACTTGTTGTTCCTTTACATTCCTCCTAAAAGTGAAACCATCCATTTGTATCTTTATTTTTCTGTTTGTGTATTTTTAGTTATTGTGCATTTAAATGTTATTTTTCCCATTCCTTGCATTTATCTCTTTTGAGGCCCTTTATTATATAGTTTAATAAAGTTACAGGCTTTTTTAGTTCCATTAATCCTATTGGTGGTAGTCTCGTATTTTTTCCATCTTTAATGTATTCTTATTTTGGATCATCCACTCTTTTTCTTAATTCAGTAGTCATGTTTATAACTGTTCTTTAAATTCCTCAGGCATATTCCATAGGTCTGCTGGATTGAGACTTCTCTCAGGGTTTTTTCACTCTAGTATTTATGATATGTTCTTCTGTTACTTCATTTTTAATTTTTATGAGTTGTAATAGGGTGCTTCCTTTTGTTGTGATAAATTAGTTTTTTCCCCATATAGCTATATTTACACACAGTATTTTTGCTCAGGATCTTTCAGTTTCTATTAATGGATAAACCAGTGCACCTGTTCAGATGTTGGGAGCACTGACACAAGTTAGTGGTAATAGGTAGGAAATGGGACAATAAAGAATAGAAATGTTGCTCCAGTGAGCACCAATGGTTCAGACTTCCTCTACTGTTGTGTGTATCTGAGATGTGTAGTGAGAATTCATAGTAAACCCCTCCCTTTGGCCTGTGCCTCAACTAAAATATCACATGCAATTTCATGCTTGCCTCAACCTCTAGTGTAGTTGAGCAATAGGTTCAGGGGCTTCTAAGAATTATAGGTACAGAAACTTGGAATTTTTTTCTTTGCTTTTGGAATAGGCACTTGAGGCAATTGCTTCTATTATTAAGGTCAGGGTGCTCCAAACTCAAGTTGATGACTGTAATTGGTTGTCTTGATTGCATCTTTTGGTGAGAGTGAGTCACACAGCCACAGGCTAAAAATAAGAGCCTCTTCTGTAATGAGAAACAGATAATCCAGTCTGACTCTGTCAGTTCCAACTTCAACAGTTCTTGTTTGTCAGCCACCAGATCCAGCCAATAATCACTCAATACCCTTGATCCTGTAGTTCTCCAATGGCACACCCTTTGTCCCATACTCCAACTTTCTGCAGTCCCTTCTACAGCATAGTCCATGGGTTTTAAACTCCCTGATGTGGGCATGTACCCCTGGAGTAACAATAATGGAAAATCTTTGTATGGCACTGTTCCACCTACTCATAAGTTGTACTGCCCCAGTATTGTTCTTTGCATAGTCTCATTCATGGAATAGAGTTCTCTTGAGAACTCTAGAGAAAACTACCCCTTTCTGCCATATTGTTGTTCTTATAAATAGTAGCTATCCATTTATCTTTCAGAGGTCATCTATTTCCTGTTGTGATTTGGTTGTAAATAGGTATAGGAGGCAAGCCTGATGTCTTCAATGTGCTGCCATCTGGGCAGACTCAAACATATTAGTTTTAGTAGTTTGATTCTATGCCTCTGAATCATATAAAATATTGTAGCCAATGTTACCTCAATAGAGGAAAAATAAATGCATAAAAATGACTTGAATGACATGCTTATATATAACTTTGATTCTGGATTTATTAAGCTAAATTAAACTTGAAAGTGAAACATAAAATATTTATCCAAGGATTTGTTATGAATATTATTCAAATTAAACTATCCTTGTTATGTAAAGTTCTGCAAAACTATACAGCAGAGTAAGAGGACTATGTAACTTGACATGATCTCCTCCCTAAATACAGTGAGAAATTTGGACTATAAACATTTGAAGAATTAATTTATTAAAATTTGTATAGGAAAAGCAAGCCTGGCATTTTACTTCCTCTCTCTTCATAGAGTTACCAGAAGAAGTCAGCTTTTATTATATTGGGTTGTTGTAAAACTCATGACATATTTTTTCTGTTTTTGAAAAGAAAATACATCATCACTTTTCTTACAACCCAATATATAGCTATACAAGGAAACACATTTGCAAATAGTTTAAAATTCTAAGTTTGAATCAGTTGTAATAATGGAGATATCTACATCTTTAACTACATACAATGAAAAAATTAGAATTGGAACAGTGGAAATTATATACAAGCACCTCTTATAATTAAGAAAAATAAGTTAGCACTGAGTGTTGTGTGTGATTTTATTGGACACATTTTCAATATTTCGAAAAATAGTCTGTATATTGGTAAAGTAGTTTTTTTATCATTTAATTCCTATTGTCTTCATCAACACGCTCTAAAATAAAAATGGCCAGAAATTTTGAGGAATGTAAATTATGAACTTCTTTAGTTCATTATTATAGACACTTTCCTGTTCTTTTTAATTTGAAACTTTTAATAAAAGGACAGTATACCCTCAGAAAGTACACTCCCTACCCAGGGCTATGCTACCAGCATCTTGGGAGCAGAAATATGCCCCATTATGTGCTATGCAGGGCCATGTCCTTCACTGCTGTTCCCGAGCCACCCTCAGAAATTGAAACTATTCTACTATTTAACTACCAGAACCTTAGGAGCAGACCCACAGTCAGGGACACAAAGAGCCTTGCCTTTTGCCACTGGCCCCAGCCATCCTTGGGAAGTACATCCCACACAGCACCAGCTACTAGCATCTTGGGAGCAGATACACATCCAGTCCAGACTGCAGGACCTCACCCAATATCTGGAACATTAAGCATTCTTCAGAAGCTCCCACTGTGTTGGGACAACCCACATTATAGAACACAGTATATGTCACAGGGGCTCTAACAGCTGCCCTCTGGATAAAATATATACTGTACCCAGCCCTCCTACCTGTCAGAAACAGTCATGGGGCCACCACTTCCAGGCAGTACGAGGCTCCAACAAATTGGCCCTTAACCCAGTGCCCTCCCAGCCCTCATCACCACCAGAACCAGCCCTGGAGCTGCTGCCCATGGGTGGGATGAGATCCCAGCAAATAAGTCCTTTGACCCAGCTACCTTCCAGCCCTCCAGAAATCATAACCAGGCCTATTGGTGCTTCATTGGAGGCCCTAGTACCACCCCAGATCCTTCAAGGTCCTAGTGGCTGTGCCTAAAATCAAGGAAACACCCAGAACACTGGGAGACAGGTACTCACACTAAACAAAATCCTCACCTATAGCATAGCAAACCCAAAGTAAACAATGGGGAGAAAATAAAATTCAATTGGCCAAGCAAGTCATCAGAACAGTACACCACAGAGAGAAAACCAATCCCCTTAACCAAATCTTTAAGACATGGAAGAACTTCTCTATCAGACATAGAATACAAAATTGCCACTATTAAGAAAGTTGACCAAAAAGCCAAGATAAACCAAACGGACCATGTGGGGGAGGGGAAAGAGGGAAGGGCAGAGATGGGGATGAGGGCAGAAAGAGCACTAGGGACTGAGGTGATGGTGCACGGGTGGAATGATGGTGGGTACTCCCTGGGGAATACAAATGATGTCAAATATAATTAATTTAAAAAAAAATAAGGGTATCTTAGGGAGCAGATCTTGTGCTGAATAAATAAAATCTTTTGGGGGAAAAAAAAGTTGAAGAACTAGAAAAATGCAAAGAAAACTCAGAAAAGCAAATACAATCAATAAACAGAAGTTAAAATGGAAAGTTTAAAAAGAAAATAAAGGAATTACAGGGTGTGAAAAAAGATCAAAGAACAAAGTAAAAATTCAGAAGAAAGCCATGGAAGTAGAATAAAATAAATGAAAAATTGAATTAGTAAACGTGTAGGTGGAAAAGTGAGCTTTTCCTTTCTTCTAAAAGAAGCTGGAAAGAAGGGAAAACAGAAATACAGAGTAAAAAGAATGCAGAAACACTTTGAGAATTGGTCCAACACCATGAGCAAAGGAATTATAAAACTTATAAGAATCCCAGCAGGTGACGAAAAAGAGAGAGGAACTTAAACATTAAAGAAATAATGTCAGAAAACTTACCAAAATTGAAGAAGGAACTCAAGAAGGAAACAATAGGAACACTAAGCTACCTCAATATAAGGAGACCTACTATAAGGCACGTGATTATAAAGCTTCCAAGAGCCCAAGAGAAAGAAAAATAATGAAGATTACAAGTGAAAAGAAGCAATCTATAAAGGAGCACTGATTAGGCTAACATTGGACTTCCCTGCATAAACACTATGTCAAAAAATTCAGTACAAAAAATGCCAGCCAAGAATACTTTTCTTGCAAAGCTTTCCTTTCTGTTATGAAAGAGAAATCAAGACCTTCTCAAATAAAACCTAAGAGATTTTTTATCCACTAAACTCCCCCTCCAAGAAACATTAAAAGGTGCTTTAGAATTTAGGTCAAAGAGAACAATGAACACAAATAACTGAACAAATAATTAAATAAAACCACAAAGCCAAGAAGAAAATGGAACCAACAGAGTTTGATATTACAATAATCATTCTGAACACTAGTGGACTGAACTCATTAATAAAAAATCTCAAGGCATCTAGTTAGATCAGGAAACAGGAACCAACTCTCTGACGCATCCAGAAAACACATGTAAGTTCCAACGATAAACATGGATTGAAAGTAAAGGGATGAAAAACAATACTGCAAGCAAATGGCACCTAAAGCAAGGCAAGAACAGCCAAATATATATTTAAAAAAAAAACATCCAGGGCCTCCCTGGTGGCGCAGTGGGTTAAGCAACGCACTGTGAAGCAAACCTCAGCCACTGTAGCACGAGTTCAATCCCTGCTGCCGGCCAGGGAGGGGA
>JAGFMF010011462.1:642229-665320 GCA_019455555.1 Galemys pyrenaicus
GTACCCCAGTGCTTGTATGCATAAATAAATAAATAAATCTTTAAAAAAATAAAATTAAATTTAAAAAAAACATCCAGCTTAAAAGGGAATTAAGACTGAGATAGATACTATATAATGATCAGGGGGACAAAAGGAAAATATAACAAAAATCAATATATGCCCACAAATGAAGGAGCACCAAAATACATCAAACAATAATACTAACAAATCTGAAAACAGACATTGAAGAAAACATATATGTGGTTGACGACATCAACAACCCACTCTTACCAAGACAGGAAATAATCACCCTAAATATAGAATAAGACCTCTTCAAGTGCACTTGGGTCATTTTCTAGGATTGAACACATATATGGTCACATGGCAAGCATCAACGAATTCATGAATATTAGAATCATACCTAGTATGTTCTCTGAATTTAATGCTACTGAATTACAAACCAACCACGAGGAGATACTCTAATACATGATTTAATAGTACATAGATCGAACTATACTAAAGGATCACTGGGTTAGTGAGGAAATCAAAGAAGTCAAAAAAATTCACATATGAAAATAAGGACACAAGCTTTCAGAACATAAAATGAGTTATAAGAGGGAACTTTATAGAAATACAGGCCCACATTAAGAAACTAAATTTTTCCCAATTAAACAACCTTATCTCTCTTCTCAACTAGATAAAGAACAAAATAAAACCCAAAGACCAATAAAAAGAAGAAAATAATACAAATGAGTATAAATGAATGAATTAGAAATAAAAAAGACAGTTCAAAAGATCAGTGAAACAAAAAACTTGTTCTTTGAAAAAAGAAACTAGACAAATCCCAATCTCAGCTTTCTAAGGAAAAGAGGGATAAAACTCAATAAAAGGTCTCAAAAATTAAAGAGTATAAGTTACAATAGATACTGCAGCAATTCAGAGGTTACTAAGATTATTCAGAAACATTCATATGCAAACAAATTCAACAACATAGAGGAAAGGGACAGATTCTTAGAATTATACAATTATCCGAGACTAGCTAGAAAAGATATTGAAAACCTAAGCAGAATAATCACAAGCAAGGAAATTTTAAGACTAATTATATATCTTATACACACACATACACATACAAAACATCAAAGTCCAGTACCAGATGACTTCACAAGTGAGTTCTACCAAACCTTCAAAGACAGAGCAATACCTATCATGCTCAAATTCTTTCAAAAATTTAAAAAAGAAGGAATTCGTCCTGACATTCAGTTCCTAGTTTCTTTTTGTGTCAGCCAATATTGTGCTAATACAAAAAAGCAAACAAATACATCATAAAGAAAGCTACAGATCAGTCATCCTAATGAACACAAATGCAAATATTCTCAATAAAGTCTTAGCAAACCATATATACACTGTAACCAGTGGAATTTATACCAAGAACACAAGGATGTGTTCAGAAGCCTAAAAGCAAAGTAATTTACCACATAAACAAAAAGAAAGAAAAACTATGTGATCATGCCAATAGATGCTGAGAAATCATTTGATAAAGTTAAACTTCCATTTATGATGAAAACCTTTGAAATATTGAGAATAAGTAGAACATAACATTATAAAAGCTATATATTACAACCACAGTATCATTCTCAGGGTGAAAACTGAAACCTTTTTGACTAAGATCTAGTTCAAGACAATGGAGTCTACTCTCATCACTTCTGTTCATAATATTTGAAGTTCTAACAAGAGAAATTAGGCAAGAGAAAGCAATACAAGGAATCCAAGTTGGGAAAAAAAGAAGTAAAACTATCCTTATTTGCAGATGATGTGATTATATACACAGATAACCCCAAAGATTCCATGGAAAAACTAATTAAAACAATAAACCAGTATGGCAAAGTGAGAGGATAAAAAATCCATCCACAAAAACAGTTGCCTACTTATACACAAGTAATGAACTAGAAGAAGAAATGCATAAAGGCATCACATTTACAATCTCATAAAAAATGTATACTTGGGAATAAAGCTAACAAAGGAGGTGAAGTATCTATATGAGGAAAACTATAAAACGTTGCTAAAAGAACAAAAAAATGGAATGATATTCACTGTACACAGTAGGAAGAATCAACATTGGCAAAATAGTGATCCTATTCGAAACAATTTACAGATTCAATGCTATTCCAATAAAAATCCCAATGACATTCTTCAAAGAAATTCAATAGAGATAACTGAAATTCATATGAAACCACAAAAAGAAAAGCTGAATAGTCAAAGCTCTCCTGACCTTTTAAAATGGGGGTGGGGGAAAATGGAAGTATTGTACTTTAGAACTTCATGCTATACCATAAAGTCATAATAATTAAAACAACATGATACTAGAACAAAATGGACACACAGACAAATAGAATAGAATTGAGTCCGGAAGTAAAAACCATACATTTATAGATAAGCAATCTAAGATAAAAGAGCAAAGTATATAGACTGAAACAATGAAAGGCTCCTTCATAAATGATATTGAAAATTGGATTGCTTCATGCAAAGAATGAAACTATAACACTGTCTCCCACCATACACCAAAATCAAATCAAGATGCATAAAAAACTTGGATATAACACCTGAGACCATATGATACATAGGAGAAAATATAGACAAATTATTCTGTGACAAACTTTAAAAACATGTTTGTGGATTCATCTCCAGCAACAAGGAATGCAAAAGAGAAAGTAAACAACTGGGACAACATCAAAATTAAAAGTTTCTGTACAACGAAAGAAATAATAACTAAAACAACTAGATATCCTACTGAATGGGAGAAATATTTACACACCATATAGCTGACAAGGGACTGATATAGATGATCCATAAAGAGCTCATGCACCTCAACAAAACAAAATCAATCCAATAAAAAGGGGTGGGGGGGCAAAAGAGTTAATGAGGCACTTCTCCAAAGAAGACATGCAGATAGATGGTCAACAGATAAATATGAAAGTGTTTGTCATCATTAATTATCAGGAAAATGAAGGTCAAAACCACAATGAGATACCCCTCACACCTGTGAGAATGGCCCATATGAAAAAAAAAAACAAAAAAATATAACGAAGTGCTGGCAAAGATATGCAGAAATAGGTGCCTTTTAATAATGCTTGTGGGGATGTAGACTTGTCCACCCCTTATGGAAAGAAGTGTGGAGGTTCCTGAAAACACTAAAAATGTATTTACAATATTACGTAGCAATATTGCTCCTAGGCATCTAGCCAAAGAACACAAAGACAGTAATTCAAAAGGAAACCTGCACTCTTATGTTTATAGTAGCACTGTTTATACTAGCTGAGATATGGAAACAGCCTAAATACCCCACATCTGATGAGTGGATCAAGAACATCTGATGTATATATATATATATATATATATATACACACAATACTACTGGACAATCTAACAAGATAAGCATGCCATTTTTGGCATCATAGATGGAACTGGAAGGAATTATCCTATGTAAAGCGAGTCAGAAGGAGAAAGTAATGATATTAATGTTAATTCATCAAATCCATGAACACTGAATAATAATGGTTGCTTTCATTTATATGTGGTATATAGTGTAACCAAACAAAGGATCAGAAAAAGACAAAATTTAAAATCAACCCTTGAACATATATCTGAGGCTTCAAGGAGGGAAAAAACCCATGCATGACAAGAGCCCAGTGGACTGTGGTGGAGGATTATGGGAGTTTTGGAGGTGGGAAAACTATGGTGACCATATCTGCAGGAAGAAAGTCTATATTATAAAGGAACAAATAAGGATATGAAATAATGGTATGTCATTAATAAAAAAATATTGAAGTAACTGCATTATAACATTATATAAATTTATAGTGTTTGTTGTTGAGACTATTTGTATATACTTCATTAAGTTCATCAGAATTAAAGCTCCAATTCTGTCTTTCACCTTCCCATTGTCCCATTTTACCTGACTTACCCACCCTTCTTCTCCCTTCCCTTCTGGTAACAATTATCAGTCTTATACTCCCAGAAGCTTAATTTTTGTTTATTAACTCATCTTTCTTTTTTCATTTTTCTGTATGCAACAAAGTATTTGTACTCCACAGTATTTGTCTTTCTCTGTTTCGTTTATTTTCACTGAGCTTAATTCTCTTAAGTTCATCCATGTTGTTGCAAATATCAGGATTTTATTGCTTTTACATGTGAATAATACATATAACTGCATCTCACTTATTTAACATATGTTGGTGAGCACTTAGTTGTTTCCATTTGTTGTCCATTGCAAATAATACTTAAGTAAATATGGTGGACCTTGTTTTCTTTTAAGTAGTGAGTTTTCTTCTTAGGTATATACCCAAAATGGGATGACTGAATTATATGAAATTTCTATTTTTAATTTTTCTTGGACCCTCCATACTGCTATTCATAATGGCTGCACCAATTCACATTCCCACCAACAGCATACAAGGACTTACTTTTCTTCATATCCTCCCTCTCCAATACTTTTTTTTTTTTTTGGCCTTTTGGTTAATAGCCCATCTCACAGATGTGAGATGCTATCTCATAATTGTTTTGATTTGCATTTCTCCAGTAGTAGGAGATGGTGAATATCTTTTCATATGCTTAATTGCCAATTTTATGTCTTTGGAGAGAGCCTCTGCCCATTTTTTAAATTTGGCTGTATTTTATGTTTGTTTGTTTTTCTTTGGTAAAGTTTTATGTCTTCACATATTTTGGGTATTAACCCCTTGCCATGTATATTATGTGCAAATGTCTTCTGTTTAGTAGAATATCTTTATTTTGAGGCAGGTTTCTTTTACTATGCAGAAGTGTTTTAAGTTTGCTGTGTTACCATTTGTTTATTTTTTGCTTTTCTTTCCATTGTCATTGAATAGATTACCATACATGCCTCTAAAGCTGATGTCAAGGACCATGCATCCTGTGCTTTCTTCTGTGTATTTTATGGTCTCAGATCTTATATATAATTCTTTAATCCATGTTGAGTTAATGTTTGTGTATGGTGTTATATAGTAATCTGATTTCATTATTTTGCAAGTAGCAGTTTAATTTTCCCATTTTATTTGTGAAGAAGACTTTCTTTCCTCCATTGTAAATTCTTGACTACTTTGCCATAAAACACTGTCCACATGTCTATGGTTTCATTTCTGAGTTCTCAGTTTTGGTCCATTGCTTCATTTATGTTATTTCAGTATCTATGTGTTTTAATTACTATCACTTTAAGTGTAGTTTGAGGTTAGGGACCATGATATGTCCATTTTTGTTCTTTTTTCTTAGTACTTTAGCTATTTGGGACCTTTTGTAGTGCCAAATAAATTTCATGTTTTTTTGTTGTTGTTCTGCTTCTGTGAAGAATGTCATTGGGATTTTGATAGAAATTGCATTGACTTGTTTATTGTTTTAGGTAGTATAGCCATTTTAATGATGTTAATGTTAATTTGTCAAATTCACAAGCACTGAGTATCTCTCCATCTCATTGTGTCTTCTATTTCTCTAGACAATGTCTTAAGGTTTTGGTATATAGGCTTTTTACTTATTTTGTTAAATTTATTCCAAGGCTTTCCTTTTTGATGTAATTGTAAATGAAATTGCTTCCTTAATTTCTGTTTCTGCTGGTCTTACATAAATTAAGTAAATTAATGACAGAAATATAGTGAGCATTTCTGTATGACAGGTATTTCAAAAAGCATTGCATACCCAAACATGAGTAAGATTTGGTTCTTGTCTTTTCAGAGCTTTCAGTGTAGTAAATGAAGTATATATCAGTAGGTAAATAATCACATAGAGAATTTTATTTATTTTTTTATTTCTAGCATTTGATTTGGTTCTTATTGTTTTTTTTTTGCTGAGAGTTGCATGCTTTGAAAACATGTTTTACTTCATTGAGACTACATTCAATGGGTACTTAATTTTTAAATTACTTTTATATTTAATCCTGTGAACTTTTAACACTGTATTTTTACTAATATATAGGCGAAATGTGGTATTCTGTAAAGTCAGGGTATATAAAGTGTTGATTTGATGCATATTTACATTATAATATGAACACTAGCCTAACTTTTGCCAGCACCTCAATCATATCACATATAGTAACCACTTTAAAATGTTGTCTGTTGAGTTCAACGTGGTTCATCTTGGAGTTGGAATTGATTGATTTTCTTTTTGCTTGACATTTTGTTGCATTTTCTTGGGTCATTTTTTTGCATATCAGATAATTTTGTATTTTATACTGTACATTATGAATATTAAGTTATGGATATTTATGTCTCTTGTCTTTATTAACTACTTTGAACCTCTTCTATGCATGTTTGATTAAGGGATCAATCCTAGCTATTTTCCTTACAGTATTCCTCCACTCAGCACTGACAGTTTCACAGTATCTCTTATGGTTCTCCAGCCCAGTGACAATGTAGAGCTTTAAATGTCTATTTTCAACAACATTCTGTATCATAGTCTCAAAGCCACAGATATGGGACTCTACTCATATATCTGCCTTTAGTTCCTGTTTCAACTTAGTGCGTACTTCCCAGTAGAGTCTGTCTTCTTCTATTCACTCTCCAGTACCTTCAGGTAGTTGTTTATTTGTATTTTGTCCAGGTTGTATAATTGTTTACCCTGGGCAGGGGTCTGTTTAATAAACTCTTAGTCCATTACACCCAGAAGTGGAACTGAAAATTTAATTTTAATACTTTGAGACTGAAAGTGCCTCCCAAAGCTGGTGGCTTAAGTAGAAACTGGAGCATCTCTTCGATAGAGATAATTTCCTCATGAAATTTCAACTTGTTAGTGCTATAAAAATTGCAGAAGGTATCATTACCAAAATTTTATGATTGAGAAAGTTACTTTTCCTAGAAATCTATTAAGTTAAAATGTTCTATTTCACAGATACTTAGCTATAGGAATTTAATGTTTTTTTTTTTATATTTTAATCCAAGGTTGTTCATCGTGATCTTAAACCTAGTAATATTTTGTACATGGATGAATCAGCCAATGCAGACTCCATTAGGATCTGTGATTTTGGGTTTGCAAAACAGCTTCGAGGAGAAACTGGACTACTCTTAACTCCATGCTATACTGCAAACTTTGTAGCACCTGAGGTATTCTTTATAACTTCATATAAATGTCATATATGTGTATGTGTATGTGTGTGTATATATATGTATGTATATATATGGTATAGTAGGAAGGTAAAAGCTGAGTTATCTTGTTCTTCCCCAACTATAAATCTCTTTATATCATTAAATTCACATAATCCATGAAATAAATATTCATGCTAGTAACTAGTATCTGAAACCAACCTGAATATAACAATCAGGCTATTCTATTTTATTGGATTTTGTACTAGTTTCAGAATCATACCATTTTAGAGCAAGATGAGAGTTAGCGATAACCCCAACTTTGACATATTAAATATCCTAAAACTTCAGGGAAACTGAGACAGTTGCTTAAAAAGCATATTCAAGACCCAAAAGTCACTTATTAACAAAGTCAGAATAGATTTATACATACATATATTTGTTTTCTACTGGACATGAGGTATCGTTTAGTTTTACACATTACATCAAAGGGCGGTGACAGTCCTGATTATTTTAGGATCTTCTAATTCCTATTAAAAAAAGCAGCTTCATGAGGTTTTTTTTTTAATAAATAGTTGAGATAGTTCTTTCTTGTCATATAACTTTCATACATATGTCTTAGAGGAAAAATTCAGGAAAGACAAGGCTAGAGAGATTCATGGGTGCAGATTTCACATTTGGCAAGCTCCAATACAGTTATAATCATGGAGATAGCACCTTCAGCAGTGGCAACTTGCACAGTGAAACTCTGGCTGATAAAAAAAAAAACAAAAAACAGTGATGGCATTAGCCATCTACAATAGTTAGTCATCTACAATAGATTGTTTATAAGGTTTTTTTATAAGTCAGGAACTGTTCTTATATTATAAATAATGTTAACTCATATTGAACTTTTGTATATTCAATGGCAAACAATACACAAAAATATTTAGGCTTCACATTTGAATTTTTTCAAGTTAGAAAAGAGTAAGATAATTTTAGGATGAATTCCATTCTCCTGGGCTGTTTTCTGATTTTATTTTTATATCTAATACTAGCACTTTCAGGATAATATTGCATATCAGATATAAAATAAGCCATTTGTATTAAATATCAATAAAAATTTACTTTAATGTAAATATTAGAAAAAGTGTTTCTGATAATGGAAATAGAAAAATAACTAATAGTGAAAGGAATCTCTTTTAAAATAGACTAAATTTTCCTTTAAGATATTGAGGATCAATAATAACATCTGTTTTATAAGCTATTTATGAGATTTTCCATGTGAAATTTTCTACATATATATTTTTTATTAAATTAATAGAATGAGGGCCTCTCTGGTGGTGCAGTGGGTTGAGCGCCACACTGTGAAGCATCCACTGCACAGCAACGTTAGCATGAGTTCGATCCCAGGCCAGGGAGGGGACCCACATGGTTCAGCAGACCACTTCTACCTTACTCACTGCTCCCCTCAGCAGTGTATTTTACTTGATCTGCCTGTTCTGCTCCCCAGTCTGGCTCTGGTGAATCCTCTCAGCCCCCCGCACCTCTGGCCAAAACCCAGGTCTTGTATGCATAAATAAATACGTCTTTAAAAAATTAGTAAAATGAACATACAAATTTTTATTGAATTGCAATATATGGAAATTTATATTTCCCCACATAAAATTAGGAACATGTATATGACCCAGCAAAGGGTTATTGTTCTGACCCCAGCTGACAACAGACATAACAAACAAAATAAATTAAACTATCTCCAGTGTTTCAATGATTTTAAAGGATAGGCAGACAAAGTATTTGAGATTAAGACTCTTATGTTAAATATAGGATGATATATAGTCATCATAAGTATTTATATATGTGTGTGTGTGTGTGTGTATATGTAGTAAACATAACAGGAAAGTATAGACTAACCATTTAATATTAGGCCATATTCCTAATATTGACTTAATCTAGTAGATCTGGACCCCTTGCTATAATGAAAACTTCTAACAAGAAAAATGTTAGGGATGAATGTGTCTCAAATGAACATCTTATGAACAGACAGCAGAATACTACACAGCTATAAAAAAAACAAGATAAACTCTTGGCCCACCCTGGTGGTGCAGTGGGTTAAGCAACGTACTAGAAAGCAAACTGCAGCCACTGCAGCAGAGTTTGATCCCTGCCACTGGCCAGGGAGGGGACCCACATGGTGTAGCAGACCTCTCCTGCCTTGCCCGCTGCTCCCCTCAGCAATGTGTTTCTGTCAATCTGCCTGCTCTGCATCCTGCTCTGTCTGGTGGATTCTCTCACCACCCCCACACCTCTGGCCTTTACCCCAGTGCTTGTATGCATAAATAAATAAATGTTTTTAAAAAAAAAACAAGATAAACTCTTGCCATTTGAAACAACATGGGTGGAGCTAGAGGAGGTTATGCTAAGCAAAATAAATCAGGAAGAGAAAGACAAATTCTGGGTAGTGTCATTTATATGTGGAAATAAAGAAAAAAATTGGGAACAGAGGCATCACAAGTCTGATCTTCAAACTATACTACAAAGCCATAATAGTTAAAACTGCATGGTACTGGAACAAAAATAGACACACAGACCAATGGAATTAAATAGAAAATCTAGAAATAAACCCAAAGATCTATGGGCAACTAATCTTTGACAAATGTGTAAAAAATATGCAATGGAACAAAGACAGCTTATTCAATAAATGGTGCTGGGAAAACTGGTCTGCTACATGCAAAAGAATGAAGCTAGACAACTACCTCTCACCATACACAAAAACCAACTCAAAATGGATCAAAGACTTAGACATAAGACCTGAAATTATAAAACATAAAAAAAATACAGGCAAAACTCTACATGACATACATATCAGCAAAATCTTTAAAGACACGTCACCTAAAGCCAAGATAATGAAGGAAAAGGTTAATAGATGGGACTACATCAAACTAAAGAGCTTCTGTACAGCAAGAGACTTTACCCAAAATAAAGAGACACCCACTGACTGGGGAAAAATTGCATTATACAAATGATAAAAGACTGATTACAAAGAACTCACAGGACTCAACAAAAGCAAACAATCCAGTCAAAAATGGGCAAAAGAACTTAAAAGACACTTCTCCAAAGAGGAAAACAAATGGCCAACAGGCATATGAAAAAATGTTCAGCTCTCCTCAAAATAAGTGGAATGCAAATTAAAACCATGAGCTACAACCTGACGCCCGTAAGAATGGCACATATTAAAACAACTAGCAACTACAAATGTTAGCCAGGATGTGGTGAAAAAGGAACTATCAGCACTGCTGGTGAGAATGCAAACTGATCCAGCCTCTATGAAAAGCTGTGTGGAGCTTTCTCAGTCTGCTAAAAATGGAGCTATCATATGATCCAGCAGTCCCACTCCTAGGGATTTACCCAAAGGACACATAAACATAAATTCAAAAGAATACATGCACTCCCATGTTTATCAAAGCATTATTTGTAATAGGTAAGACATGGAATCAACCAAAATGCTCAAAAATAGATGACTGGATCAAGAAAATGTGGTATATATACACAATGGAATATTATTCAATAATCAAAAAAGATAAACTAGTCATTCACAGAAACATGGATGGAACTTGATGGGATTAAGTCAGAATAAAGGAATAAGTCAGAAGGAAAAAGAAAAATAGTGGATGGTCTCACTTATAGGAGGATTATAGGGGATCAAAGGAAAAATAACAAAACAAAAATAAAGAGACGAGTACAAATCAGAGTCATCTGCAAGGAAGAGGGAAGGAGTGGGATCAAGGTCAGGATGGAAGAGCACAAGGGAATTTGGTGATGGCATATGGGTGAATTGGTGGTGGGAACTCTGGGGTCTACACCTAGTAAGAAAGCAAACATTGTTAAAAAAATAATGATAAATAAATTAAAATTACAAAACAAAAACAAAAATATAAAATAAAATAGTATATTTTATAAGATTGTTTCTAAGATATCAGACCCTTTTAAAAATCAGTAACAAAATGTGTCATGTTTTAAAATATAATCAAGATTCAAGTATCAATGCAGATGTTTGAATAAATAGTAACATTTTTGCTAGCATAAATTCATTATTCCATCACAGTGAATGAAGAGGGAAGTTAGTACAGTTTCAGCTTAATATGGAAGGTATATTATTTAACTATTTTTATATGCATCATTTTGGTCAGTATCTTAAGGTTTACTTAATAGATATACTTTCATATACCTATGTTGCAAAAAATATCTCTCAAAATATTTTTCTTTTAAAAAGTAAATGTATTACTCAACTAATATTTAGTACATACTGAGGTATAAGGATGATTCTTATTTAAAGAGACTTCAATAAATTTAATGGATCCTGGACCAGCAGCACTTTATAAAATAATTGTGAATTCCTTTTTAAATTGAGGTAACAATTGGTTCACAATACTGTTTATGATTTACAGGTACAGGCTCCCACCTCTTTAGATGTATGTTAACACAGCACACCCACCACCAAGTTACCCTTAGTAATTGTAAAATTCCCTGCTTTGCTGTTACTAAGTTGTAGTATGTTTTGCTCCAAATATGAATTGATTTGAACTTTAGAGCAAATGAATGATAATCTCCATTTGTTGCTATTTTGGGAAATCAAGTAAAAGAAAAGGTAGTGGCATTAACTACCTTAATTTTTTTATCTATTTTATATTTAACTTTCTGAAAATAGGTGAAAGATGCACTTTCTGCACTATACTCATTCATTCATCCCACCACCTTTCCTTGTTTCTTTTATGATTGTATGTTTTTGGTATTATGTGCCACTGAGACCTGCTCTAGAATAAAAAAAGGTTGCCTATTCTTTACACATATAAAAAGAATTTAAGTGTGTGGTGAATATAAAATAAGTTTTTTTTATTGTTGATCCTAATTAGATTCCAGTTCTAATTAGATTACTGATTCTTCTTATTAACTAGGAAGTTTATCAGAATATGAAATGTAACTTAATTACTTATACGTCTCACTCATACAACTAACCTCCTAAACAGTGCCTCAAATTTGGCCTGTGCACTGTATCATTGTTCTAACACAACCTCAGAAAATATGAGTGATGCCCTGTAAAAGATAATGAGAAAATTAAAGAAATAGGAGAAAAATGCCAAGGGGTTTGTTTTATTGAAGGATACAAACTTATGTTTACCATGAAATGAGTGGTTTAGCTGAACCTCATTATTTATTAGAGCCTTTGAAGTTCCTGCTTGTGCTATTAAATAAGATAGTTATGTAGGTATTTTGATAGCCTCTTCCTGTAGGTATTTTGATAACCTCTTCAGCTTCTCAATTTTATACATATGTATGTGTGTTTGTATATATATACTTTGTGTAGGAAAATAACATTGTATCTCAAATTCTAAGTTAGATACTCATTAAGTATGTCTGGCAATTTTCAAAGTCAAACATTAATATTTTTTACTACTTATAATGATATTTCCATGCTGGTAGTTATACAATCATGAGTGTTAATGCACTAATATTTTATTTTATATCTATACATAAAAACTTCTAACAATCTCTATTAATTTCAGAAAGAAAATTCACATGAATATATATTAAACCCATTATTTGATCTTTTTTTTAAAAAAAAGATTTATTTATTTATGCATACAAGCACCGAGGTACAGGCCAGAGGTGGGGGGGGTGAGAGGATTCACCACAGAGAGCAGGGAGCAGAACAGGCAGATCAACTGAACTACACTGCTGAGGGGAAAAGCGGGCAAGGCAGGAGAGGTCTGCTACACCATGTGGGTCCCCTCCCTGGCCGGCGGCAGGGATCGAACTCTGCTGCAGTGGTTGCAGTTTGCTGCAGTGACTGCCGTTTGCTGCAGTGACTGCGGTTTGCTTCATAGTGCATTGCTTAACCCACTGCGCCACCAGGGAGGCCCCCATTATTTGATCTTTAGTAGGACTAACCCCAAGAGCAAAAAACAGTTACCTAAACTATTGTATAAAAAAATAATGAAATCGTTCAGAATTTTTCAAATGTGTATTTCTGATCCAGGAATATGTTTTATAAGACATGAGACTTGTATATAAAATGTAAGATCATACTTTATTATCTCTCATATAGTAAGACCACAATTTTCATAGATTTTAAATCCACAGGTTCTAGAGTAAGAATACCATTTCCATTCCTTATTTTGTGATATTGATAAAATTAATATTTGCCTTGTTTTTCTCATCTTAAGATAATATCTACTTCGTAGTGTCTGTGGCAGGATTAAAGGATGATTTTATGTTGTATGTACTACGCTCTCTGTACATATTAATCTTAAGTTTTGATATTTGTGTCTGATTTTGCTTAGTGGAAGAGTAAAAGCTCATTGAGATCAAGACTGTATATTACAAGGTCCATGGTATTTAATCACTTTATTAACAATCACTTATTGAATGCTTGCTAATTGCAGCACTTTGTCACTAACATTAATAAGTGAATTATTTTTGAGAAGACTAAAGTGATATTTTATTTTTTATTTATCTATATTTGATATCAATTATAATCCCCATGTATTCCCCATCACCATTTCACCAGTGCACCATCACCTCAGTCCCTTGTGCTCTTATCTGCCCTCAACCCTCTTCCTCCCCCCTCCCCACCAAGTGTCCCCAATTTGTCCTTGTCTTTTTTTTTTGTGGTTTTATTATTATTGTTATTGTTGTTGTTATTGTTATTATTCTTTTCTTGATCCTTATTTGATTGCCTTATATTCTTCCCCGGGGGGGAAACCATCTGATATTTTTCTTTTGCCTTCTGACTTATTTCATTGAGCATAGTCCCTTCCAGCTCATCCATGTTCCTATGAATGACTCTAGTTTATCTTTTTTGATTGCTGAATACTAAAGTGATTTAATTTTTAAAAATTTGAACACTTGTGAGATTATTGGACCCACAACTTTCTTTTTGATGAGAAAACTGTGTTTATATTGAGTAAAACCAGATAATAAGTTTTCTCTCTCAGGTTCTTATGCAACAAGGCTATGATGCTGCTTGTGATATTTGGAGTCTGGGAGTCCTTTTTTACACAATGTTGGCTGGGTAAGAAATTTGTATACTCAAAATAATTCACATCATTTTTAAAATATTCACCTGTCTTTTTTCATCTGGAAAGAGACCAGGTTAATATAATCTTAAGGGAAAAACTGTCTGCATTTTTAAAAATTACATGTTTACTTATAAACAAAAATTAAAAACATAAAGTAAGTTTTTTAATAAGGCATTGTTAGGATAATCATATATTTTATTTTGATATTTTACATTGAGTTCATTACTTTTTGATTATGTTTACTAGATCATAAAATAATTTCATAATTCAACAAGTACTTGCCCTTCAAATTTGTTGATGAATTTAATTTTTTAAATTATTTTTTAAGTACTTGAATACTGGCTTTCCTGGCAATAGAGATTTAGCAAGACTGAGCTTTATTTTAGAAAACGAAACCACAGAAACACGCACAGCAAAAAAAAAATGTTGTATTATATTAATGTTTGTTATTTACAAATAATGCAAGTGCTATTTTAAAATGAGTAGCATTTTTATTTAGAAGTGAAAATTTATGGGTTATAGAAATTATTCTAGAATTGTAGAGGAAAAGGCTAGGTTTAGCAAATTCTATTGCATAGAATGGAATTTAAAAGAATTTCATTATAATGATAATGTGTTTTGATGAGACTTAAATATTTAGTATAACTGAATTATGTTTGAAACAATAGGAGCTTTATAAATATGTTATGAAAATGGTGACTAAATTACTTATCGACTTGGTGATGATAAATGTAATCAGTATATTCTACACATTTTTAGATATATTACAAACTATTTAGATACAAATCACAAGTACTTAATTTAAGGGTAGATTAAGTTTTCATATTACCTGCAATCAACTCTGTTGTTTTAAACAATAGGATACCTTTTCTAGTTTGCTACTTTGAAACATTTACTTTTTGACTGAATAATACATAATTTTGTGTTTCTGTGTTTAGTGTGCATGTGTTTATTTCAACTTAATTATTACATGAGGGAACTAAGACTTTAACACATTAAGACATCGTCCTCATATATCATAACCTAAGTAAAAATTTAAATACCAGTTTCTGTTCCCATCTATTAAAATGGTACAAACTGATCACTTTTTGTCATTCTATAAATGTTTAAGCTTTTTAAACTTTAATTTTATGCAAATATTTATCTTCCTATCTGAATATATATTCACATAATAATCTTAATAGCTATAGAGGTTGTTTTGTTATGTCGATATGAATATTCCAGTAATCTGTTTTTCACAGGCATTCTTTAAAATATTGTTAACCTCCTTTCATTGATATTATTGACAAAATACTAATTCATACATTTGAACCAATACAATAAAATCATTATGAATACAGAAAATTATCAATTTTTTCATAAGTATATTTTTTACTAAATTATGCCTGTAAGAATACAAAATTTGCATGTTTATTCTAGTCTGATTTCAGTACTGTAGCTGCATACAAAAGCACATTTATTTTATACTGATTAGGTGATCAATTGATCATATGAATATATAAAAAATACATTATTTGATCTTTATTATTGATTTTTATTGACACTAGCCACAGGACAGAGAAAACAATTATTGATATAGGCAAAACACTCAATTTAATTAAATAATTCACTAGGATTTTTATTGTTTGAAATATAAAATTTTTTCACAGTGAAGGGAAATATTAGATGATATCCTTTGTTTGCTGTAGTAAATATTTGCATGTGCCTTTCTATCCACCTCTTTCAGCTTTGTTTAATATGTATATTATGTCCTCCTATCTGTTAAAATCTATTTTATTAATAGCTGCACTCCATTTGCTAATGGCCCCAATGATACTCCTGAGGAGATACTTCTGCGTATAGGCAATGGAAAGTTCTCACTGAGTGGTGGAAACTGGGACAATATTTCAGATGGAGCAAAGGTATAAATTATAAACATATTTTGTGTTCATGTTATTTTTTTCTAGGAATGGTAGGTAAATAAAAAATATGCAAATACATAAATTACTAATGCATGTGTAAACATGTGACTTTTTTTGGTGACTTATTTTTAAACTCATTTATCCTTTCCAAGTATACCTGCTTACGGAAGTTTTTGATGATACTATTTGATATGGGAGTCTAGAAATATTATCATTAAAAAAGTGTCATGTGAATTCCAACAGATACTTTATTTTTTATTGTACCTATACTGGAATGAATTGCTCATTACCAATCTTACCAAAGACATCTTTCCAGATTTCTCTGTGTAGACCAGACTTGGTGGTTAGATTTTTTCTCATCTCAGTGAATTTTTCTATCTTTATGTCTTTCATGGTATTTTATTACACATTAAAAATGATTGTATGCAAAATAAGTTTCTTCTCTATTTCACCGAAATCTCCATGAATGTAAGAATTACTTCTGGTTTGTTCATCCTCTTATCTCTGGCAAGTAGCATGGTATCCAGCATAGATTTGGATAACTGCTCAAGAAATAGTTGCCAAATGAATGAACGAAAGTAACCTCTGACAAGGATGTTTAGGGGCGACAGTCTTAAGTAATTCAAAAATACCTCTGGCATATTGCAGTCTATTGAATATGACTCGTGCACAATGCCATTTCATAGATGTTTCAATAGTGTATGTGGAAATAATAATAATGAAAAAAACCTTTAAAAATGGAAAAAACAAGATGTGATTACAGAAAAAGCATTTAATAACATTTTTTAACCCTCCAATAAAATGCCTGTGTTCATACGCCATCTACCTCCTTCCCCCATGTGTTCATGTTAAGTTGCTAAAACCTTTAAGTTTTAGCACAGGCTGCACTGGGAAAGTATCTGATGATATTATGTCAATATTTGTTTCACACTTGATCTTAGCCAAAAGGCCGAGAAGCGATCAATATTTGTTTCTAATGAACATTGTATGCACAGATTATCAGTACAGAAGAATGACTTTTTCTGCTGTTTTTAGGCTACGTTCCACTCTCTTATTATTTCATATGTGTTCAGGGAATAAAAAGTAATTTCAGTATTAACCAAAACTACAAATGTAAATCTACTGAGGAAAAGTACATATTTATAGACAACTAATGTTGTCTATAGACAACTGATGTTGATTTCTGCATTTAAGTGTATTTTTTTTTCATTCCCTTGGCACAAGCATTGGCTATTGATCATTTCCTTAGCACAAACAGATGAATCTATCAAGAAGATGTGGTGTGTGTATGTATATACACAATGTGTGTGTAGTATACACAATGGTATACTACTCAGTGATCACAAAAGATAAATTCATACCATTTGCACAATGTGGATGGACCTGGAAGGGATTATGCTAAGCAAATAAATCAGACGGAAAAAGAAAAATATTGAATGGCTTCACTTATAGGTCAAACATAGAAACACCAAAAGGATCAGGAAAAAAATTTGCAAGCTGACCATGGATTTGAGGCAAACAACAGGGAAGGGGGGAGGGGAGTAAGAGGGGACAAAGAAGGGAGGGAAGAGCACAAAAGACTGTGGTGATGGTTCACAAGTGCTATGGCCATGGAAGAACTATGGGGACTACACCTGAAGGGAGAACAATAATGTAAAAAAAATAAAGTAACTTAAAAAAATAAGATATAGTAAAATTAAAAAAGGAGAAATGAACAAATCATTTCTCCATTATGGCTTTCATTATATTAATGTGGCATATCTAATTTAATTATTTCTATATGTTGGACCAATTATATATCCCAGGAATAGATCTCACTTAATCATGGTGTATGATTCTTTTAACATGTTGAATAGTATCCTTAGTTGGCACTGGTATTGGAGTAATGCTTAAATTCATCAAATAAACTTAAGTGTTTTCCCTCATCAGTTTTTGGGAAGATTTTTAGAAGGATTGGTGTTTTTCTCAAAGTTTTATTTGAATTTACCAGTGAAACTATCTGGACCTGGATTTTTGTTTTTAATTTATCAGGTACTACGTACCGGATGGGAGGATGAAATCTTCCATATGTTTGTAGTTGGATTCTGGGAATTAGTTGTCTTCTCATTATATTTCCTTGAGGTTTCAAAGTGCCATATGTTTTTCATCTGACCATTTTGCTTCTTTCAATTCCCTATTTTTGAAAAAGCAACTGCAGCATTAATATAGACATTTACAGTACTTTTACATTTACAGTAGGTGGCACTGTGGATTTTTTTGTTCATTTAGCTTTTCCGAGCTTCATTTAATTTTAGATGTTTGGCCTTTCCAGTCTTGTCAAGATCCAGAGACCTGATCTTACAGTTGCTGTTTCAGTAAGTGGATAAAGGGACTTTGAGGGGCTCTGACACAGTTGAGAGTGGGGGCAGGGTACTTATTCATGCCTGTGGCACTGCAAATACCATTCTTTTCTGGTGTTTCTTGCCTGAGTCTCTGTAGACTCTGCTATATATGTGTTTAGTACCACAAGGTTAGTGACAGTCCTGAAGGATAGGGCATAGGGAATGCACCTAGCACTCTATCCTTGTTCAGCCTACTTGGAGCACTCTAAATCCACAACACATGTCATCTCATTAAATGCTCTGTGCCTGCACAAGGATAAATGTTCCCCTTGCCAGGACTGCAAGAGTTATGGTTTATAAGGCAGCCTCCCTCTGAGAAATGCAATCCAGGCATATCTCTTAACTGTCTCTTGCTTAGTAAAGCATGAATCTCTTCACTGTCCCTTTTGGTGCAGTCCATGCTAGTTTATAGTTTTGACCAAAGTCACATGACCCTTTGGGTGCAGTGCTGATGTGGATTGTCATTCATATTATTCTGCTGGCACAAAGTAAGGAGTTTCCTTTGATACCATCTTTGACCAAACCATTCCCACACTATTACAGTGTGAATGAAATATATTTAAAACTGGGCTTTACTATGAGGCTATATTAGATTCACAGCTTGTTATTATAAGAGAGATAAAATAAGCTTGTGCATAGTTCCTCTGATTAAAAACTGATGATGAAAAACTTGCAGTAGAGCAGTCAGAATCTTCTGGTGATTCCACCAAAACCAGCAGAAGTCTTGCAACTTTTTGTGATATTCTACAGGCTCCAACACAACTGGTGAGACCCCAGACTCCCATCAGGGTGTGAACCAGAGTGGCAACTTTCCACAACATTCTGCCTGCCCTTACACAAGCCAGTAGGGGTCTCATGAGTTCTGAAATATATTGCCAGTGTCTGTGAAGACTGGGGAGATCCTAGACCCATATTGGGGAGGGTGCCAGAGTATTCAGAGACCTCTAGAGAGCTTGCCAACTCAAACCCTGACCAGAAAAGCACTTGTGACCCAATCAGTACTTTCTCAAACCCACAAAATCCATGTGATTTCCCACAGGAGCCCTGCCAGCATCCAGACTGGTGAGACTACCGATCCATGTCAGGAAATAAGCCAGTGTGGCTAGAGGCTTCACCACATCTATGAGACCCTGCCAAATTCTTATCCAGATAGGTGAGAACACTGACCAGGGTTATCCCAGAGGAAATTATAGTTATAACAGTTAAGTTCCAAAGCAAATAATGGGCAGGGAAATCCCCACAAAGACAACCCGAATCCCCAAGCATATTGTACAACAAAGAAAGAGAACAAATCCCAAGGACCCCAATTCATTGACATGGAAACTGATCTCCCTTTCAGATACAGATTTTAGAATTGCAATGATAAAGAAATGCAAAGAAATGGATGGAAACTCAGAAAAACACTTGAATGTCATTAGAAATGAAATCAATGATCTGAAAACAGAAGAAGTTCTAAGTAAGATAAAAATGGAGTTTTAAGATTTCAAGAGACATACAGGAGATGAAAACACAGGAAAAATCACAGAAGTAGAATAGGTCACTTAGAAAAACAATTCAGTATAATTGAAGATGCAGATATACAAAGAACCTTGGTCGAAGAGAGAAATGAAAATTTAAAAGTCACAAAACATTCCTAAAACTATACAGCTGCATGAGGAAAGACAACAGAAGAATAATAGGAATAACAGGAGAAAATGAGAGAAAGGAACAGAAAATATAAAATACATTTAAAGAGATAATGGAATAAAATATCCTAAACCTAGAAGATGGAATAAATGTACAAATCCAGAAAATTTTAAAAAAAGCACACTTGAATAAAATGAGATCATCAACAAGACATGTGATAGTGAAATTTCTAAAAAAATCATGATAAAGAAAGAATATGCTGTCAAGGGAGAGGATACAGATAACGTATAAAGGTATCCCAATGCCCCAACCAGACTTCTCTAAAGAAATTCTCCAAGTGAGAAGAGAATGGAATGCCATTTTCCGAATACTTAAAGAGAAAACTGACAAACAAGAATACTTTGTCCTACAAGACTCTCCTTCAGATGTGATGGGAGACTAAAGGCCTTTTCAGCTATACAGAAAATCAGTTTGCAAACATTAAACTATCCCTGCAGAAAATATTGAAAGGAGCTTACACATTAAACTGAACGGATGCACATACACAAAGAACTAAATAATAAAATAGATTGACCCACAAAAATTAAGCATTAAAAAGGCAGTAATGGACTATCACATACCAGTAATCACTTTAAGTGTAAATGGACTGGACTCACCAATTAAAACACAGAGTATCTGGTTGGATCAGGAAACAGAATCCCGCCTCCAGGAGACATACCTAAAATCCAGGGGCAAATATAAGTTTAAAGTAAAAGGTTGAGAATGATTCCTACAAGCAAATGGAACACTAAAGAAGACTGGTAAAGCCATACTTATACTAGACAAAATAGATTTCTAGTTAAAAAAGTTAATGAGACAGGGAGGAACACTATATAATGATAAAGTAAATGGTGTATCAAAAACACATAACAGGGGCCTGGCTGGTGGCGTGGTGGGTTAAAGGAACATACTGTGAAGCAAACCGCAGCCACTGCAGCACGAGTTTGATCCCTGCCACCAGCCAGGGAGGGGCCCATATGGCATAGCAGACCACTCCTGCCTCACCCGCTGCTCCCCTCAGCAGTGTACTTCAGTCGATTTGCCTGTTGTGTTCCCGGCTCTGTCTCTGGTGAATCCTCTCACCTCCCTGGACTCTGGCCTGTACCCCAGCTCTTGTATGCATAAATAAATTAAATCTTAAAAAAAAAGACATAACATTCACCAACATATATTCACCAAATGAAGGAGCACCAAAATACATTGGAAACTACTGTAAATGTCTGAAATAAGTCAGAAAAAAATATTTTTGTGGTAGGAGACTTCAACACCTCACTATCACCACCTCACTATCACCAAAGGACAGATGCACTGGACAAAAAATGAACAAGGATACAGTAGACATGAATAGAGAATTAGACCTCTTGGTACTCATAGACTTATACAGGGTACTGCACCCCCAAAAAGCAGAATACCATTTTCTCAAGCACACATGGGATATCTCCAGAATAGAGCACATTCTGGGACACAAAGCAAATATCAATAATTTCATGAAGATTGAAATCATATGCAACATCTTCATAGACCATGAAGATATCAAACTAGATAAGCAACCAAGAGTAAGCAGAGAAGTTGTTTAATACATAAGTATTGAACAACACATTACTGAAATACCACTGGGTTAATATGAAAACAAGGAAGAATTTAAGAAATACCTCAAGACAAATGAAATTGAGCACACAGCCATCCAAAAGTTATGAGACACAGCTAAAGTAGTACTAAGAGGAAATATACAGCAATACATGTCTACATAACCAAACAAGAAAGAGCTCAAACAGCCTTTTTGCTCAACTTGAGGAATTATGAAAATGAGAAAAACACAAGAACTAGTAGAACAACAGAAATAATAAAAAATCAAAACAGAAGTAAATGAAAGAGAAATTCTAAAAGATCAATAAAATCAAGAGCTGGTTCTCTGAAAAAATAAAATGAAATTGACAAATCTCTACAAATGCTTACCAAGAAAATAAAGGAGAAGTCTCAAGTAGAATGAAAAATATGCAGAAATTCACAGGATAATTACAGACTACTATGAATATCAGTATGTCAACAAATTCGGTAACCTAGAAGAGAGGGACAGTTTCTTAGACTGAAAGTGGAAGAAATAGAAACCCTGAACAAGCCAGTCACATGGAAAGAAATTGAAGTGATATTCAAAATTCTCTCTCCCACCCACACACCTCCCCAAAAAAGCAAGTGTCCAGAACTAGGTACTTTCACAAGTGAGTTGTACCAAACCTTCAAAGATGAACTAATGCCTGTCTGGCTCAAACTCTCCCAAATAATTGAAGAAGGGACACTTCCAAATATTTTTTATGAAGCCAGTGTTACTCTAATAACAAAACCAAACAAAGACAACACACAAAAAGGGAAATTACAGACCAGTTTCCCTGATGAGCACAGACAGAACAATCCTGGATAAAATCCTAGCAAACCTAATCTAACAATACATTAAAAGCATCATACAACTAATAACATATTTGAAAACTGACATAAAAGAAAATACATATGTAGTAGGAGACTTCAACACACCACTCTCACCAAGGGACAGAACGAGACAAAAAATAAGCAAAGATATCAGTGCACTAAACAAGGCTCTAGATATCATGAGCTTAACAGACATATATAGAACATTACACCCCCCAAAAATGGGTATACATTCTTCTCAAGTGCACGTGGATCATTCTCCAGGATTGACCACATACTAGGACACAAGATGAACATTAGCAGATATTCTAAGATTGAAATCGTACCAACTATCTTCTCTGACCATGAAGCCATCAAGCTAGAAATTCACCACAAAAAGGAAATAAGGAACCCCTCCAACACATGGAGATTGAAACTCGCAATATTGGAAGACTACTGGACCAAGGAGGAGATCAAAGAAGAAATTAAAAATTTCCTTGAAATGAACAATAATGAGGATGCAACGTACAGAATATCTGGGATACAGCAAAAGCAGTTATAAGAGGAAAATATATAGCAATACAGGCACACATTAAGAAACAAGAAAGAACACAAAGAAACAACC
>JAGFMF010011462.1:669427-683862 GCA_019455555.1 Galemys pyrenaicus
AAAAACCCACACTGGAACTAGGGCAATCTCTTCAAAAAAGGGTGTTGGGAAAACTGGACAGCTGCATGCAAAAAAAAAAAAAAAAAAGAAACTAGACCACAGTCACACACCGTATGCCAAAATCAACTTAAAGGGACAAAAGCCTTAGACATAAAATGTGACACCATAAAATACATAGAGGAAAACATGTGCAAAACATTTCATGACATAATCTGTAGTGATATCTTTAAGGATTCATTCTCAACAGAAGGAAAACAAATGAACATAAAAAACTGGCACTATATCAAACTAAAATGAAAAGCCACCTTACATAATGGGGAAGGTTTTCACAACATACCTCTGACAAAGGACTGATATCAAAGATATACAAAGAACTCATAAAACTCCACAAAAATAAAACAACCCAATGGAAAAAATGGGCAGAAGAACTCAACAGACACCTTTCCAAGCAAGAAATTAGAACAGCCAAGAGGCGCACATGAAAAAATGTTTGCAATCACTTACATTAGAGAAATGCAAATCAAGGCCACAGTAAGATACCATCTCATACCTGTGATACTAGCACAAATGGAAAAGATCAAAAACAACAAATGTTGATGAGGAAATGGAGAAAAGGAAGATTCTACACTGCTTTTGGGAATGCAAACTGGTCTGGTCCCTGTGATACATAGTGTGGAGGTACCTCAAAACATTGAACATGATTCTGCCATTCAAACCAGTAATTCCACTCCTTGGCATCTATCCAAAAAATTCAGAAACATAATTTGAAAGTAAACTGGCATTCCCATGTTTATTATAGCACTATTTTGTATATATTGATGTTGAAAACAACCTAAGTGCCCCAAAATGATGAGTGGATCAAGAAAATATGCTGTGTAATCAAAATGGAATACTACTGAGCAATCAAAAGACAAACTCACCATTTGCAGCAACATGGATGGAGCTTGAAAGGATAATGATAAGTGAAATAAGTGAAAAAGAGAAAGATAAATACAAAATGGTGTGGCTAATATGTTTAATATAAAATAAAAGAGAAAGTCAAGCTGAAGAAGTAACCCTTTATGGCTGCTTACAGAACTGAAACACCAAAGTGGGATGGGGCAGAGAACCAGAAAGAACAGAGGAAGGAAGCACAATGGTCTATGGTGGTACAATATGGGTGAATCGGTAGTGATGCACAATGGTGGTAATACCTGATGGGCATAACCTAATATTACTTCAGTCAAAAATAAATCAATATATAAACAAACAAGAAACCCACGATACTCTGACCACTGCTATTCCAACCATTAGCTGCTGATAGTGGATATATGTTCTGCCTTTTTTGGGTATTTTATCCTGTAAACTTTCAGTTTTTGAGAGAATTAACAACATGGGATCCTCCCTTCAACACTGTATCTTTATACACTTACTCTTTTACTGTTAAGTTTTGGGATACAACTTGTCAGCAAATATAGCTTTCGCCTCTTGACCACTTAGCACATATAGGATAGCACATTACATTATCTTTCCCATTCATTAACTACACTCTAGTTCCACAGATTTAGTATTCTGATTTAAAAATATTAAACAAGTATTTTCTGCATATTTAAAAGTCAGTTTCAAAGGCTTTTTTTCAATTAACTGCAAATGTATTTTGATTTTCTTAAGGATGGCTAAAATTAAACAGATTGCAAAGCTACAGTTTTTTCATATTTTAAGAAAATTTAAATGATATATTTACTGG
Source organism: Galemys pyrenaicus (assembly GCA_019455555.1). Lineage (NCBI taxonomy): Eukaryota > Metazoa > Chordata > Mammalia > Eulipotyphla > Talpidae > Galemys > Galemys pyrenaicus. The sequence goes on from JAGFMF010011462.1 coordinate 671,154, forward strand.
AATAGTTTCAAATATATGAACATATTTATATTCACATATATAATTTTCATTTTTATTTAGGATTTGCTTTCCCATATGCTACATATGGACCCACATCAGCGATATACTACAGAACAAGTATTAAAACACTCTTGGATAACCCACAGAGACCAGTTACCAAATGATCAGCAAAATAGAAATGATGCAGAACATGTCATTAAGGTAAAACAAACATGATTTTATGTACCTTCTAAATACTTGATATATAATAACATGATTCTATCAATTAGTGATGACATTTATAGAATTACCTTTAAGTATCTTTTTGTGGATTTATATACTTTCTAGGTTTGTTGTTTTTTAATAGCAACCATGTACTCTTCTTAGCCTTCCTTGCCTTGCCTTTTTGGTGATAAAATAAATCTTCTTGGTTATATTTGACTTACTCTTAAGAAACACTGTAGCTTGGACTAAATTCAAGTTTCATATAAAAACAAAAGATTGGTATCAATTTTAAGTTAATAGTCATTGGTACAATTTCCTTTATATTAAACCTAGATGTTAAATTATAGTATTTTATATATTCATCTATTAATGGGCACTTACATTGTTTCCAAATCATGGCTGTTGTGAATAGTATACCAATGGACACAGTAGCACAGATAGCTCTTTAAGGAATAAGGAATTGTGGTGTCTGTAAATACAATGGAATATTATATAGATATGGAAAAGAAGAAATTTTCTGGCCATTTGCAGCAATATGAATGAATCCAGAAGATACTGCACTAAGTGAAATAAGCCAGAGTTAGAAAAGAAAAAGATTTGCGTGGTATGTCTTGTACGTGGGATCTAAAATAGTTGAATGCATAGAAAAAAAGCATAATGGTGGTTACCATGGGCAGAAAGGAGGGAAGAATGGAGACATAGTGGCCATAATGTTGCATTTATTGTAAGATAAGTAAGCCTAGAGTGAATATATATAGTATAATGGCTATGATTAATAGTACTGTATTCAGTACTATAAACTTGTTAAGAGTTCATTTTAGGTGCTGTTGTAAACACAAAGATAACTAGGTGAGATATGTTAATTAGCTTGATTAAATATGCTGTATATCATATATATGCAATTCTCATTACAAAATAGAATTTTAAAGTAAATAAATGAGTGATAAAAGACTGATGAAATAATATATTTTAGTGTTTTAAAATGTCTAAGAAGTACAGTTATTGAAATAAAAATACACAACAAACTTGGTATTAACTCAACAAGGGAACATTAATGTCCAGATCAAGGGTACTCAATTATTTCCCTGGAGGTAAAAAGTTATATTCTACTTAAATATCTTATGATATAAAGTAGAAGTTTTTTGTTGTTTTTACCTCAAGAGATTATTATTCAATCTGTAATATTTCATTATTTTAGGGAGCAGTGGTTGCCACTTATTCTGTCCTTACTCAAAAGACCTTTCAAACAGTTCTGGAACCTGTTGCTGCTTCAAGCTTAGCTCAAAGACGGAGCATGAAAAAGCAAACATCAACTGGCCTATAAGATTTAGTTCTTCAGCCAAACTGGATGAAGAGATCATTATTTATGTGACTTTTACTTAATCTTTTATCAAATACATTGTTTTCTGTTACATTACTTGAATATTCTATGTCTCCTTTTTCAGGAGGAATGAGATTTAAAAAAATACTAAGGTCCACAATATTCATATTATGTTATTATTTTGCAATAGCGTCTCAGTTTTTATTTAAGTATATAATACTTGTCCACAGGGTACTAACAACTTCTCTGTACACTTGCTTCTAAAGTTCTTTTCAAAGTTACTTTAACAGTTGTTCTGCCTTCACAGAGTAATGGTTTGGGGAATCATTACAAAAATTCAAGATGAAAATATAATGATATAATGCCAAGAAATGCCAGTATTTTTAAAAATCAGAGTGTAGTACAGGCTTCTTTTTGAAAAAAAGAAAAACAAACATTCTAGAACTTTTTATTTTGTGTAACCAAAGAATTCCATTCATTTGACTCTAGTTACTAAAATGTAGATACTGTTCAGTGTCAGCACAAAAGATATTTGTTCTAGTATGTGAAATCCTGACATAGCTGGTGCTGATATTTTTTTTTAGAAGAATGAAATCACAGATAGTATGTGCAGAGAAACCCATCAATTATCTGTTAGGGGCCTCATCTGTGAAGAAAGGTTTACATAAAACTTCTGAAAATCTTACATATAATGGCAAGAAAGAATTTTTATCCAAAGGCTTTATCCAAAGGTGTATAATCTACTAAATGGGCCATCATTAAGCCTTTGAAAATAAATTACATGGCACTACCTTTGTGTTATGTAAGTTGACTTACAAGTCAACCAATTAGATTTAATCACTATCTTTCCTCTATATACTGAACTATACCATTATATTTCATACTTTCATGTGCTTTAAATTACAATGTAGCATATAAATCTACTTTGAATGCTATAGTGATATAGTTGAAATTTTACTGTAATGGACTTTGTATACTTAGCACACATGATATGGTATAATGCATTTTAGGAAACTTTACACAATGCTACATAATAACTATACCTCAAAAATAAAGTCACATTTTACATAGATAAATTGATATTTTAAATGGGAAGTTTTATTAATGAGCTACATAAAATTTGAGCACATTTAAACTCATTTATGAAAATAATCTGGCCAAATTGGCCTTATTATTACATTTATGATTCAGAACCACTGCACAGTATTTATTATTTTCTCTCAATGATGAATTCTTAAAGAACCTTTTTGTGTTGTTGAAAAAAATACCATTAATAGTGCTACTACTACTACTATGACTACTACTACTGATGAAAAGAACTCATGAATGTAAACTGGAGGACATTACAGTTTCATTTAGTGAATGTAAGTGAATTTCTTTTGTGTAGATGTATGTTTGCTGTATATTTGATTTTGATTAGTACAGAGAGAGAGTTAATTACTGAGTGCTGAAGTATACAGTTTAGGCTAGAAGATTTTTAACTTCAGTACTTAGTAAAATAAACTATACATGTTTTCTTTAAAATGTAAGTGATATATTTCATGCACAAAGATCTGTGTCTTGGGTGCTATGTGTAAAAAGTATGTATACTTCTTTTGTGGTTTCTTTTTGAAATAACTGAAAGACATTAAAGAACACTTAGCACCACATGGTAACTGTATTAGAAATAGACTGGTAATCATATCCTGTGGATTTTCATGCCCCAGTTTGTTTCTATCTTCATTTTGCTTTATTACTAGAAGTACTTGCTTGTAACAATTTGTATCATATGGTCTAACTTATTTTCCTCATGTTATTATCTTGTTTGTGCTGTTTTGTTTTATCAGAATTGATATAACAAACACAGAAGTATGATTTTGGTGTTAACCTTTCAGACAGAGATTTCCATGTATGCTTTTCTAGTAATAGAATTAAGGTAAGTGGAATTGGAAAATGAAAAATAATCACAAATAACTTTTAATATCCCCACAATAGTTTAAAAAATAAATGATCTTTATTTTTCGGTGTGTTTGCTCATAAGCATCATTTCATACAGTTATTTCATAAAGGTAAAATGATCAAAATTAAGTAATGGACAGCATGATTCTTTATCACTTATTAAGGATAGACAGTGTATAAAAAACACAGATAATAGTAGACTTACCCTGTAATTGTGCAACATTTTCTGCTGGAGAATGCAAGCAGGCTAATTTAGCAGTAGTAGTACATAACCTTTTTTTTTAAAGGTAAGCTTCAGATCGTGGCCTTATTTTGTAGAAGGAATCTAGATAGATGCCTAATCTTAATCCATTTTGACTAAAACTCTAGGACAACAAATGCATGTGTGAATGGAACTTTTTTTTAATTTTCGATGGGTCTTCTATAAATGTTTAACCAGTGAAAATTCTTTCCATAAGACTTTAGGATATTACGGTTTCTACTGAATTCATAAGCAATTATCTTGTGTTGTTTTATTTTCTAGTTTTGGTGATAGTTAAAGAGAGCACATTTTGGAATTTCGATTTTCTGGAAGGGAGAGGATAATGGATAATGAACTTATTTTCTCAAAGGGAAAATACCAAGTTTGTCCAAATAGACTAACAGTATATGTCCTAAAGCACATATTATCATGAATATATTCAGGAAATCATTTTCAAGAAAATTGATAGGTAATGCTGGTGAGTTTGTGAAAACAGAACTGGTTTCAATACTCTCATGAAATCAAATGTTAGCCTATTTTGTTAGATCCAGGAATGCCTAAACATTATTTTTTTATAATTAATTGTCATTGGTAATTAAATATAGCAAATAAAACATTTTGATAGCAACTCTTATTATCCCTAGGGGAGTTCATATATATAGGCGACACACTTAACAAGATGCTTGGCGTTACTAAGTCTCCACTGAAAGGGCATGTTAAAATGTCCACAGAAACATCCTTACTAATTTAATACTATTTACTTGACAGTAAGAGGACATTCATATATAAAGAAGGAAAAGAACTACTTATTTACTTATTTTGGCCTTAAGGTCAACTCTTAACCTTAAGCTTTAAACTAGGCAAAGAATGTCTTCAGTATGTTCTACATTCTCTTGCTCCTCATTTTCCAGTCACAGTGTGCTATTCCACTTCAGTACCTCACTCAAGGAGTCCATGATTAAAATTTACCCACAAAGATTCAGTGTACCAAATAGACCTAATTCCCAACTCCTCCCTAAATCAGAACTTCCATTCTTATAGAGCAGCTATTTCAGATAAAAAGTTGAGAGGGGAGATATCTGCTTAAATTAATTCATACTTTTCTGTCAAAGGCTAATGGATAATTGGCATTATTCAAAGAATAAGTCCATTAATCAAATGAGTTTCTACTTGCTGGAGTTTCAGATAATTTAGCCAAATGAGAATAATTTTTAATTTAGTTATTGCCAGTGAAGATATTTTAGGTCAAAGAACTTTTAAAAAGTATGCTCCAGAGTCAGGTTATCCAATGAATCATTTCTTCTTTACACAGTTTTGTCTTTTCTACTTCTCAGTCTACATTTTCTCTTAAAAACATCAAGTGTTTTAATTACATTGAACTTCAATGACAGAATGGTACAGAGGGGAGCAGGGATTTGTGGTCATTTCTGTATATGCTGTTAAGCCCAGATTTATCTACATTCTTGTTTCTCATAGTACATGACCTTAAAACATAAGGAGTCCCACCCACAAACACACAATTAGTCCTTATTCCTATTGTACTGATAGAAAAAACAAGCACAGAAATACTGAATTCAAACTATCAGTAGAGTTCAAGTCTCCAAGTCTCCAAATTCTTTGCTCAGAAGCAGAGGTCTTATTTCTTCAATGTTATTTCTCTATAAGAATGCAAGCATTATTAAATATAGATTTGTCAACTGCAATTAAACTCCTTTAGAACAAGTTCTTACATTTCATAGCTTATTCAAGCATTTGGGGCATGTATCACAAAATGAATTATTGTTGAAATTAATAGAAAAATTCCATAGTGTGCTGTCTCCCTATGCAATACTGTAGTGGTATTGATAGTGATTATTCACAAATACATTGTACTCGTGGATGCACTATTCTTTGGTTTAGTCTTGCAGTATAGTGAACTTTATCATATAATTTGAATAAAATGATAATGCTTGATTACCTAAAATTTGTTTTCCAATGCTGAGGTATCCTAAGTCCTGATTTATAGGCATAAGTTTATTTGAAATATGAAGAAAAAGCAAAGGAAAAATATTTTTTGTAATACAAAAATTCAAGCTTGCTTACTTACATTATATTCTACAAATTATTTTAGCTTATTTACCAGCAAGGTAGCTAAATTCTTAGAAGTAAATATATGTTATTGCCAAATTTGAATTTGTTCAACATTCAAATGTCTAAACTTTAGACAGCCAATGACTTCAGATGACTGTTTACTTTCATTCTAATTCTCTAATTACATGAATTAATTTACTGACCAAAAATGTATTAAGCATCTAATTTTATGTATAATAGCTCTAGAGAACATACTAAGTGCATTAGTTTCTTAATAAATTGTCATAATGTGACCAGTCAGATTTGTTTGCTTTTTTCTTTCTTATCAACTAATAGCACTCAGGTCACATTTGAGTTTTCTTTCCACATTCACACTCTCTGAAAGTTATACTACTTATAGCAAAAAATATTTTTTAGAATGGTGAAATTATTTTTAACATCACAAATGCATACTAGCAAGAGCCAGCCATTTTAAAAGTTATACATGAAACCTCAATTAAATATTCAAATGCCATCATGGTTGGGAAATGAGAATTTGTCTTCCAGAAAATTCAATGGTACAAAATGGAAAGGAAAATGCATTTTTTTCTCTTTGATTAACAAGAATAAGAAGCAATGCCAGTCGTTGTGATTTACATAGGTTTATGTAAAGAGAGTGCAGTTTGCTATAACCACAAAAATATTGTCTTGCCGATACTCTCCAATTGCTTTGAATTCCTAGACTTATACTGATATACAAACTATTATTGCACTTCTCAAGACATAAATGGTGTTAAATAGAAGTTGTACGTAAATTTGATTCAAATGTACTTAAAAGCTACAATTGAAAGAAAAAAGCTCCTCAGTGTTCAAATAACTATTTTATTTTTATGACCACATTATGGAGTTTAGATATCATTTATTTTATATTAAAACATATTTCTTTTTGACATAAGGTTTTCATTGTACTACATTTTTCATGTAAGATCAAATCCAGTAGTGCATTTTCATTGTTATTTTCCCCCATCTTATTACTGCTAAAGAAATGGCCATTCTTTCGAATATACAAAATGCCAAAGATAACATAGAAATTATATTTATTTTTGTTCTCGTTAAAATTGTATTAGCATCATTTATCAAGATATTATGTTAAATAACTGGCATTCTATAGGTACTAAATAAATAGGCTGTGGCTTGGTTTCTAATATTTTATATTGACCTTGCTTGATTATTTATAGATTAAAAACGTTGTGTCTGCTTTCATTGAACATGCACAAGCTACTTGTAAATTTCACTGAAAGTTGCTATACATTGTTCAGGAGCCAGTTGTTAAAAAAAAGTGTTTCAACCTGAAACCATAAAATGTACAGAAGAAAACATAGGTAAAATACTACAAGACATACATCTCAGTAACGCCTTTAATGAAGCATCCCCAAAGCAATAAAAATGAGAGAGAGGATAAACTGCTGGGACTACATCAAGTTAAAAATATTCTTTACAGGCCTTACCATTTATAAATAGTGCTGCAATAAACATGGAGGTACAGGTATTCTTTTGGATTGGCGTTTTTCTGTCCTTTGTGTAGATCCCTAGGATTAGAATGGTTGGGTCATATGGTAGCTCTATTTTTAGTAGATCAAGAAACCTCCATACGGCCTTCCATAGTGCTTGGACTAACTTGCATTCCCACCAGCAGTGTAGTAGAGTTCCTTTTTCTCCACATCCTCACCAACATTTGTCATTATTATTTTTTTTTAATATGTGCCTTTCTTACTGGTGTGAAGTGATATCTCATTGTGGTTTTAATTTTCATTTCCCTGATTATGAGGTATGTTGAGCGTTTTTTCATGTGCCTGTTGGCCATGTGCATGTCCTATTTGGAGAAGTGTCTTTCAAGCTCTTCTGTTCATTTTTTGATTGGTTTTTTTACTTTTATTTTCTTGAGTCTTCTGAGTTCTTTGTATATCTTTATGATCAGACCCTTGTCCAATGTGTGGAGAGCAAAGATTTTTTTTTCCTAGTCAGTGGGTGTCTCTTTGTTTTGTTTAATGTTTCCTTTGCTGTACAGAAGCTTTTTTAATTTGATGTAGTCCCAACTGTTTATCTTCTCTTTCATTTTTATTGCTTTGGGAAATGAATCCTTAAAGGCTTACTGAGATGTATGTCTTGTAATGTTTTACCTATGTTTTCTTCTATATATTTTATGGTTTCAGGTATTACATTTAGGTCTTTTATCCATTTTGAGTTGATTTTTGTATATGGTGTCAGATAGTGGTCCAGTTTCATTTTTTGCATGTGGTGGACCAGTTTTGCCAGCACCATTTATTGAATAAGCTGTCCTAGTTCCATTGCATAGTCTTTCCTCCTTTGTTAAAGATCAGGTGTCCATAGTTGTGTGGTTTTACTTCTGTGCCTTCTATATGGTCTCAGTGCTCATACCCCTATAGCCTAAGATCAATTCCTGGCCAGTGAGCTGACCTGGCACAGGTCTCTCCTGTCTCAACAGCTCCTCCCATTAGCAGTGTATTTCAGTAAATCCACTTGTTCTGTTCCTTACTATATCTGTGGTGAATTCTCTCAACCCAAACCCCACACCTCTGGCCTATACCCCAGTTCTTCTATGCACAGATACATCTTAAAAAAAGAAATATGTTTGCATGATTTCCTATTTGCAACTGATCTATTAGAGATTTCTACTTGTTCCTGAATCAGTCTCAGAAGATAGTATCATTTAAAAATTATATCATATCTTCCAGTTATCCAATTATTTGGCATAAAGACATTCCTAGTGGTTTCTTATGATCCTCAGTATTTCTGAGCTGCTTGTTATAACCTCTTTTTACATTTCTGATTCTACTTTTTTAGAGTTTTCGCTTTTTTTTCCTTAGTAAGCCTGGCTACAGGTTTGCCTACTTTTTTATCTTCTCAATGAGAAAGCGTTTTGTTTCGTTGATCTCTTATGCTGTCTTTTATGTTTTAATTTTTTTTCGTGGTCCAATTTTATTATTTCTTTCTTTCTAGTGCCTCTTAGCTTCAATTATTTTTGCTTCTCTAGATACTTAATATGTATAAATACATTATTTGAGTGCTTTCCTGTTTCTGGATGGGGCCTATAAATTCTACAACTCTTCTTTTTGCACTGCTTTTGACACATCCCATAGTTTCTAAAAGCTTTTGCTTCATTTTGTTTCCAAGTATTTTAAAATATTTCTCCTGTGATTTCCTTATTCAGTTGCATTTTGTTTAGTTTCCATGAATTTGAGATTTTTCCCTTCTTTCTGTGGTTCATATCAAGTGTCAAGCTATTATAGTCACAGATGATACTTGAAATTATTTCAAATATTTTGAATTTACTGACATGTGTTTTGTGACTCAATGTGTAGTCTATCCTATACAATATTACATGTGCACTTGAGAAGAATTTTTTTTGGGGTGTGGTGTGCCCTATATTTTTCATGTATATATCTTCATGAAGACTATCTTTTCCCATTGGGCATATCCTTTTATGATTATTTAATATTCTTATCTGCCTCGTTACCTACTTTAGCTGGAAATATATTATACCTGATATAAATATGGCCGTTTATTTCTTTTTTCTTAAAAAATAGATGACCAACTTTTTTTTTAAGATTTAATTTTATGTATACAAGATGGGGTACAGCCAGAGTGTGGGAGGTAAGAGGATTCACCAGAGACAGAGTAGGGAGCAGAACAGGCAAATTGACTGAAGTACACTGCTGAGGGGAGTGGCCAGCAAGGCAGGGGAGGACTGATGCTCCATGTGGGTCCCCTCCCTGGCCGGGGATTGAAGTCCTGCTGCAGTGGCTGTGGGTGTTTCATAGTGCGCAACTCAAGCCGCTGCGCTACCAGGGAGGCCCATCTGTCTGTTTCTGTACAGGCTACCATTTGCTTGTAAGATTGTTTTCCGTCTTCTACTTCCGTGCATGTTTATCTTTGCAACTCAGATGGGTGACAGTAGGTTAGATTTTGTTTTCTGACCCAAATAGTGACTGTATGCCTTTTAATTCATGATTTCAGGCCATTGGCACTTAGAGAGATTATTGGTATATGTATATTTATTGATCTTTTGCTGTTTATTCCCAAGATATTTGTGCTCTTTGTCCCTGATATTTTCTTCTCCTCACTTTCCTTCCACTGTGTTTTTAAAGCAACCTTTCATGGTGTTTGTATTCTATTTTTGTCCCCTTCTTTTTCTCCCTCTACTTACCACCCCCCTAATTTACCATGGGGCTTATCTATAGAATTGTGTATTTGGACTCTAATTTAAATTGATTGCAAGTTAATCTTGGGTCTGTTCCAGCAGATCTCATTTTTACTCTCCTTATATAATGTCCATCTCTGTCTCTAGTTACCATTCCATTTTTAGCTGGAAGTCTATTTTATCTTATATAAGTTTGGCTGTCCCTGCCTTTTTGGGGTTTGTTTTGCTAGTAGGATCATTGTCCAATCATTTACTTTGAGTCTGTGTTCATCTTATAAACTCAGATGTGTCTCCTGGAAATATAAAATTGAGTTTTATTTTATGAGACTGTCAGCTCATTCCCTTTACTTTTATGATGATTATTGATATTTGAGGATTTGTTACTACCATTTTGTTTTTAGCTCACTGATTTTATCTATATCCTGGTTAATTTTATTTCTCTGTATTTTCTTCTTTAAGTTAGAACAGACCCTTTCAGTATTTCTTGTAGGGAAGGTATACTGTTAGCAAACCAACTTTTGTTTGTCTAGGAAGGCCTTTATTTTCCCCTCATATATGAAGGAAAGTTTTGCAGGATATATTATTATTGGATGCAATTTTCATTTTTAAGTATTTGAGTAAGTCATTCCCATTCTCTCCTTACCAATAGAGTGTCCTCAGAGAAGTCTAATGCAAGCCTTATGGGAGTACATTTATAGATTAACAGCTTTTTCCCCTTGCCACTTTCAATATTTTTCCTTTGTCTTGAACTTTTGTAATTTCATCACTCTGTGACTCAGTTTAGGTCTCATTCCATTTACAAAGTCAAGTGCTCTTTTGTCTTCATGTACTAGAATGTTTAGTTTCTTCCTCAGGTTAAAGAATATTTTCTCTATTTTTCCTTTGTATATATTCTCTGTCTTTTCCTTCTCTCTTTCTTTTCCCATCTGGAATACCCATTATCCTTACCTTGCCTTTACTAAGGAAGTTGGTTAGCCCACAACATATTTCTTCATTTCTTTTATTTATATTTCTTCCTTTTCTTCTACATGGGTCCTTTATGCTTTATTTTATTCAAGGTTACAGATTCAATCCTCCATTTGACCTATTCTACTCCCATAAGTTTTTGTAAATTTTAAAAGTCTCTTGTGTTATTCTTTTTACAACCTGCATTTCCCCTATTTTCTTACTAAAATCTTCAAATTCTACTTTCCATTCATTGACTTTATATCTCATGACATTCATTTCTTTTTATGCATTTTGGTGCATACCTTTTATTATCTTTTCTGATTTCTCTTGTGTCTTGTCACACGACTTAAGAAAAACTAATCTTTGACAAAGGAAAAAAGACTATGCAATGGAACAAAGACATTTGTTCATTTATGTTCATTTATATTCAGTAAATGGTGCTGGGAAAACAGGATTGCTCCATGCAAAAGAATGAAGCTAGACACTGCCTCACACCATGCACAAAAACCAACTCAAAATGGATTACAAAATTAGACATAAGACCATAAAATATATAGAAGAAAATATGGACAAAACATCGCTTGGCATGCATCTCAGTAGTATCTTTAAAGACACATCACTTAAAGCAAAGAATGTGAAGGAAAGGATAAACAGATCAGCCCACATTAAATTAAAGAGTTTCTGCCCAGTTAAAAGAGACAAAACCAAAACAAAGAGACACCCCGCTGATTTGGAGAAATTTTTGTACATGATACTAATGATAAGGGAAAGCTCACAAAGACCTACAGAGTGCTAATGAGGCTCAACAAAAACAACCCATGAAAAAAATGGGTAGAAGAGATAAAAAGACATTTTTCCAAAGAAAAAATGCAAATGGCCAACTGGCATATGAAAAAATGTTCAACATCACTTGCAATCAGGGAAATGTAAGTCAAAACAACGAGGTACCAGCTTTTCCCAGTGAGAATGGCACATATTATATGAACTAGCAACAACAAATGTTGATGAGGATGTGGTGAAAAAAGAGCTCTCCTACACTGCTGGTAGGAATGTAAACTGGTCACCACTATGAAAAGCTGTATGGAGGTTCCTCAAACTACTAAAAATGGAGTTTCTATAAAATCCAAAAATTCCATTCTTAGGTATTTACCCAAGGGCAAAAAAACATTAATTCAAATGAAGACCTGCACCCCTCTGTTTACTGCAGCACCATTTGTAATAGGTAAGTTATGGAAACCAACCAAATGTCCAAAAATAGATGACTGAATCAAGAAGTTGTGGTATATTTACTCAATAGAATATTACTCAACAATCAAAAAAGATAAATTCATGCCATTCACGGCAACATGGATGGAGCTGGAGAGATTATGCTCAGTGAAATAAAGCAAAAAGGAAAAGAAAAATGTCGAATGTTTTCACTTATAGGAGGAACGTAGAGGAACCAAATAATGGATTAGGGGGGAAAAGTAACTATAATAAAGTAAAAATCAAAATCATCAGGCAACTATAGCTCAGAGACTTTCTGTAGCGGAGGAAGAGGCAGAAGGATCAGGACGGGGTGTGAAGAGTACAAGGGACTATGTTGGTGTCGCATGAGTGAATTGTTAGTGGAAATTTGAAGGGGAAACCATACATTGTACAATATAAAGGATGATATAATAAACACACATAAAAAAGTGGAATTATGTGGAATATTATTCAGCAATCAGAAATGAGAAACTAGGGACATTTATAGAAACATGGATAGAACTAGAAGGAATTATACTCAGTGAAACAAGTCAGAAGG
>JAGFMF010011462.1:683912-703405 GCA_019455555.1 Galemys pyrenaicus
TTCAAAAATAAAATATACATTTTTCAAGCAAAAAAAAAAAAAAGAAATTATGACTGAAACTACAACAATATAAAAAACTTAAGTTTGTTATGACCCCTAGTGGACATAGAGAAGAATGCCATCATCTGAGCCATAGTTTAAAAAGTAGAGAATATTGGAAAATTATCTCACAGAAGTTTGTATTTTACAAGAGCGCTTTCAAACATTAATGTAGAGATGGTTCAATGTTGAGACAAAAATATACTAGGCATCCTAAAAGTAGTGTTGACATTAGAGGATAAATTCCAAAAATCAAGGACTACTGAGTATGTTTGGGGGTATCTCAATAGAAGAAACTTGGATCTCATTCTTTGGTGAATATATGGGAAATTTGGTATAGGCGGACTATGTCTCGAGAAATGACGTCAAAATGACATTATTGCTTAAAGAATGCCCAAATACATATCACCCTGTACAAACACCATATTTTCCTTATGGGATGATTCAGGGATGACAGATTATTCAGTTTCCCATGAGTCTAAGTGTGATTTCAGAAAAGGGTTCAGGTAAGGCTTAGACAGAGATTAATAAAACAGAATAGACCAAATGGACACACATATATGAAAATGATTTTTGTGATAGATGATTTTGCATTGTAACGGAAAAAAGTTCCACTTCAATTAATTTGGAATACATACAGGCCAAAAAACAAACAAACAAACAAACAAACATCAATCTTGAATTCTGTTCCACATATGCAAAAAAGTCTACCACAAATAGGTTAACATGAGAAATTAATGTTTTTTTTAAATCTTAACATTGGTTTTTGGCACTGGAGGGAGTCTTTTATTTAAGAAAATAGAAGGGCATACAAATGAAGATTGATATGGAACATTATTAAAAGAAATAACAGAGAAAAAGAAATGGAAAAATATTCACTGCTCATGGACTGGAAGAATCAATATTGTGAAAGAAATGAAAAAAAAATTACTGAATTCAAATGTAGCCACATAATATACCACATAGCCAAAGTTATCCTAATAAAAAAAGGAGGGAAATTGTTCTACTGCACTTCTAAGATTCTAATAAATAATACTATTAAGCTATAATAATAAAAACAGCATGATATATAAAATAGAATTGAGTCCAGAAATACAACCACCAATATGTGGACACCTAATCTATGCCAAAAGAGAAAGAATATACAATGGAAAAATGAAAGCCTCTTAAATAAATGGTCGTGGGAAATTTGGGCTGCCACAGGCAAAAAGATGAAACTAGGACACTGTCTTACACCATATACAAAAATCAACTCAAAGTGAAAAATGGATTTTGATGCAAGACTTCTAATTTTAAAATATATAGAAGAAAACATAAGCAAAACACTTGATGTCATAAGCTTCAGAAATATCTTTTTGTATTCATTCACAGCTATTAGGAAAACAAAAGGCAATAAACAATTGAGAATATATCAAATCATTGTTTGACATAGCTTATCATGGAAATGCAGATCAAAACCACTATGAAACACCACCTCACACCAGTGAAAACGGCCCCATATTAAAAAGACCAGAAACAGCAAGTGCTGGTGAGGGTATGAAGAAAAAGGAATCCTCTCACATTGTTGGTGGGAATGTACATTCGTTTAACCCTTATGGCAAACTGTGTGAAATTCTCAGAAGACTAAATATGGATCTACTATATGATCCAGCAATTCTACTCCTATGTGTCTACCAAAAGAACACATAAACCAATTTGAAAAGAAACCTGAGGGGAAAGGTTGAGAATAGTGTGGTTGGAAGTGCGCAATGGACTACAGTAGGGGACTATGTTTGCGTTGGTGGTGAATGTGCTATAGTGACTACACCTGAGGGTGGAAATTCTATACTGCTAAAATATTAATGAGGTCGATAAAAATTAAAAAATATATATTTAAAAATGAGCATTGCTATGTTTCAGCCTATACTCAGAAACATACTAAAATGAAGCTTTAGAACATGGGATAAAATACTCTCAGATTTTGATCTGAACATTTTAGATATTTAATAAATAAAGCACACAACTATTTAAATCGCCGCTATAAATTACATGACAAAAAAAACCCCAGCTCCTGGTACTCACAGAAGACTTGTTTTTATTTATTACAGTTCCACAGAAGTAGAAATGCTCATTTGGGAGTAGTTTGTGCTTGCTGTGGTAAGGCCATTCTGTGAAATCAAACACTCAGTTGTTCTTTAAAGCAGTTTATGAATCCACTTTGCTTCAGGCTGAGGAATAAAGATGAAAATGAAATTTAAAATAATGCAAGAGGTAAGATTGTTTTTTAGTTATATATATATTTTTTTAAGATTTATTTATTTATGCATACAAGTACTGGGGTACAGGCCAGAGGTGTGGGGGGTGAGAGGATTCACCACAGACAGAGCAGGGAGCAGAACAGGCAGATCAACGGAAGTACACTGCTGAGGGGAGCAGCGGGCACAGCAGGAGAGGTCTGCTGCACCATGTGGGTCCCCACCCTGGCCGGCAGCAGGGATTAAACTCATGCTGCAGTGGCTGCGGTTTGCTTCATAGTGCGTTGCTTAACCCACTGCGCCACCAGGGAGGCCCTAGTTATATTTTTTTCTTGATATGAGTCTATATTGCTATCTATTTTCCTGCTAGTACCGCCTTAAACTTTATCTATTAATTACAGAGGGTTCCTGGTGTACTTAGGACCATACCAAACACAGAATGCCATAGATGGAGGGGAACTTGGCTATCATTCTTATTATTTATTATTTAAAATGCAAGCCATTGTACACTATCCCAGACCTACAAAGTCAAAGTCTGGGATGGCATCAGCAGTGTGCATGTTTATTAACTGCCCTGGTTGATCCTAACAACCACTGTCAGATGAGAAGTACTGAATGTTAGTCCAGCCACTAATAATTTGCATAAAAACCAAGTCTCAGCAATGTTACAATATGAATATAGTATCTCACAACTATTTTAATGAACTGGAACTTTCAAAATTAATAATGTAAAGCACAAAAATAAACTAGAAATAACTGATAATCACTCTAAATTCCACTGCAATAAATCAGGTCTTTCCACATTTGTATACCACTATCTACTGTTGCCCACAATCGTGCAAAACTTTGCTAACTTGAAATCATACATTATTTTTCCCTGCTTCTTTCTCTTAACTTTATGGAATAAATTTTCCATCTAGTCTTAAGTTTCATAATTATCATTTCAATTAATGCATACTACCTTATGTTTTATATTTTACTATTCTCATAATTTTGTACATTTAGTGTAATATAGTTTCTTCTTATAGGTAATTACAATCATATTTAAGCATCACATTTTTATCTTCTTTAAAAAATATTTTTTGTTGTAGGTTTTAAGGTAATGATTGTTTACAACACTATATGATTTAGAAGTACATGTTTACTTTTTCAGATGTAAGTTACCATATCACACCCACAATACTCTATGATATTCCATGGGACTCCTACACCTTTGCTTCTTGGTGTACATTCTCTCCCTCTGATAACCAAGTTCTAAAGATTACTAAGGGTTTGTTTTTGTTTAATTCCTTCCTTTTTTTCATTTTGTCATTCTATAGTCCACATATGAATGAAATTGTCACTCCTGTGTATCTATTCAAAGAACACAAAAAACACTAATTCAAAAGGAAACCTTTGTTAATTACAAGAGTATAATAACCTAAATACCCACAAACAGATAAGGGGGACCAAGAAGATATGGTGTATATACATAATAGAATATTACTCAGATATAAAAAAAACAAACATGTCATTTGGAGCACTATAGATGCAGCTGGAAGGGATTGTGCTAAGCAAAATAATCTAGAAAAAGAAAGGTAAATACTGGGCAGTATCATGTTGCTGATATATGGAATACAGGGAACCAAATTAAGAACCAGAGAAATACACGCTTAATATCTAACCCTTGAAAAATGACTATAGAACTGAAGTATCCAAAACGGAAGGGTTCAGGAGAGGGGAAGGAACATATAGGGAAGGAAGCACAATAGTCTTTGGTGATGGACTATGGGTGATTTGGTGATAAATGATGAGGAGAATCCTAATGTTATCACAAATAAAACAAATTAAAAAAAATTTAAGTAAAAGAGCAATATTATATGTTGTAACTTTTCCAAAGAACACTCAGTATGCAGTGCTGATAATATAGAGGAGAAAGATAAAAAGCAGGAACATTTCTTAGGAGGTTATGCAGTAAGAGCAAAGACGTAATAGGGTCTGGAACCAGGTTGATAGCAGTGTAGTTGATGAGAAATGTTCAAAATTTATTACGAATGAACATGATCCAACAAGGTTTGTGAAAGATAAAGAATAAAATATGCTTAATGTATCCTAAATCTTATTCTCAATCTTAATGGGACTGTGTCTTGACTTTTTAAATGCTTTCTGTAAGCTTTTTTAGATAGCTGTTATAAAAACTAGGGAATTCTCTATTCCTTTTTTAATGAGTGTTTTCATATTAAATGCTGAAAATTATATTTTTCTGAATGTCTATCTTTCTATATTTCAGGAATAAACTATTTGAGAAAGAATGTAAAGATAGAGAGCTTATGTGATATTTTGAGTGTTTTTGTTTCCAGAGAAGACTAGTTTCAAGAGAAAATGATAGCTGAAAGGCAAATTATAGAAAGCATACATCTGAATATCTCCATTGTCTAACTCAGTGACTGAAACAGAATAAATACTCAAAATATTTGTTTTCGGAAGTGAAAATTAATTTTATTAAATGTTAACTTTCAACTGAAAAAGTAAGTGTTCCTATGTGAAGTTGAGCTTTGAATAACTACTGAATAGGAAACCAATTGCAGAAAAAAGAAGAGCAATATAAATGAAAGCCTAAACACACTAATGACATTAATAAAGCCATAGCAATTTTTATGTAGTGCTTTAACATTTATAAAAGCCCTTCATACATTCTTTTTTATTTGAACTAAATAATAATTTGTTGTTATGAGTATGTTTAGGTACTATTATCCTACTTTTCACATGACTTAACCCAAAGCACACGGATGTGTTCCTTAATGGTGAATTTAAATCTCAAAACCATTTTTATTGTCCATTGAAATTTAGAGATTGACTGAATATAAGAGGTAGCTGATAAGAATAAGGGTGAAAAAATAATCTACAGGCATAGATTTGAAAAAACAATGGAAAAATGAGACCAGAAGCCATAATAATAGGTGAATGTTCCTAAGACAGTATATTAATAATGGAGATCAGAGAATTGAATCATAGAAAACAACTTTGAGATCTATGTAGATGAAAGTATAGTCATAAAAGGAGCTAGAGAAATAACATTCAAAGGGCAATAAATAAAGATGAAATACTAAAAATTCACTGAAATTTAAGGAGGAGACACATTTCTTATGAGAACAAGTATTCACAATGGAATGAGGATGGAAACAAAGTAATAGTAGTGTGTGAAATGCCATTACAGGGTATCAGAAATGAGCATATTTAAAAGAAAACTAGAAAAAATGGAGAGGAAGTTATAACTTCAGTGTAGTATCACTAGGAAAACTGATACAAATAAAACACCTATAAGCTACAAAGATAACTAATAGAGGCACTGAAAACAAAGAATCTTATTAGGAACATAGAAGGAGAGCTGATGATGCCACAAACTAAGTCTTCATCCATTATGGAAGGAAGCCAATAGAAAATGTGTAAAACTGAGAAGTAACCATATAGATACACTATTTAGAAACGTGAAAGCAATCAGCAAATGACATAGACATAAAGTAATTAATAGTTTACTATATTTATGCCAGTAAGTTATACTGATACTTGAATATCTTGTTATCAAATACTGTGAAATGTATTCAAATTAAACCAATGGTGGCTTTTGGGCCTCCCTGATGGCGCAGTGGGTTAAGCAACGCACTATGAAGCAAACCGCAGCCACTGCAACATGAGTTCGATCCCTGCTGCCCGCCAGGGAGGGGACTCACATGGCATAGCAGAACTCTCCTGCCTCTCCTGCTGCTGCCCTCGGCAGTGTGTTTCAGTCAATCTGCCTGTTCTGCTCCCTACTCTGTCTGGTGAATCCTCTCACCTCCTGCGACTCTGGCCTGTGCCCCAGCTCTTGTATGTATAAATGAATAAATCTAAAAAAAATAGCATTAGATATAGCTCCACTGATTAAAGGGATGATCTGGATGTTGTTAAGTCAACAAGTAAGAGCACAGCATAAATATGAGTTCATTCCATTCAAAAGAAAATTATTGAACTGCTTACATAGGTTTATATATACAAAAAGGTGGCATAGAAGATAAAATGACAGCAGTTGGCTAACAGCAGTAATTCAAGTAGATGTACATGTAGAGAGGTATGGAATGGAGATGTAGACATTAGCATTTGGACCTAAATTATTTTCTTTACATATTTGTTATTGTTTTAGTTATTATATATTTATTACTTTTATTAGTAAAAAATACATACAAATAACTAGAAGAGAAAACATAACACCCAAAATATAATACTCATTTTCTACTTTATTAAGTGATAATACAAATAATTTTTCATTCATGGTTAAGAATTTTGTCAAGATTTACAAACATAATTTCAAATGTAAATTATTTTAATTTAAGAGTATAAACAGAGGTGACCCACAAATAAGGTATTTTGTATTTATGAGCTGCTGTTGCAATTAGGTGTATTCTGGTAGAAGAGAGATTGGCAAAGACTTAGTCCTTCCAGTTATATTGAAAGGGACCCAAGACTCACTAAACACTCATCAACCCCAATGTAGATATTTATGTATCAATTTACAGATAATATGAAGCATACTTTTGTGACTTTCTCACTTCCAAAAGGCTATACTACTTGTTCATTTTATTCTACTTCTAGAGCAGAAGTGTGTGGAGAAAAGAACGTCAGAAAGCCCCTTTAATATGATCTTCATCTCCTTGGAGAGATCAAATTTATAACTAGCAAATCATAGCCCAATAATTGTTTTGTAGATGAGTACAACAATGAAAAACGACACAAGATAAAGTTCACTTCCTGCATGGAGCCTGAATTCCAATGGTGAAAATAACAATCAATGAATGAATGAATATAGAATTTTAGGCATAAGTACATTCTGTGAAAAGAAACAAAGTAGGAATCAGGGTTAGGAGAGTGACAAATAGTTGGTGGGACAGAGGATAACATAAGGTATGGTAACTAGGGAACACTTCTTCAAAAAGATATTTAAGCTGAAAAATTTAGGTTTATCCAAGCAAAGAGCTAGTGGAAGAGTATTTTAAACAGAGAGTACCAAGTATATAAAGCCTTGGCAAGAAATAGTTTTGGTCTTTATGAGAAACAAAAAGAATGCCAGTTTGGAATGTTGTAAAGAGCTCTCTGATCTAAATAAAAAAATGAAAATACACAAGAAAGAAAATGAACAGGTAAATATATAGAATAGAAAACTAAAGAAAAAATGATAATAGCAAATGCTTGTATATAAAGAATCATGGTTAATGTAAATGGATTGCATTCACAAATAAAATGTCAAAGAGTAGGTGATTGCATCAGAAAACAAAACACAGCATTTAGACCCATGTGAGCTCTAAAAATAAACATAGGCTAAAAGTAGATGGTTGGAAATTAGTCCCATAGGCAGATGAGACCCAAAAAAAATCAGAGACAGCATACTTATATCAGTAAAATTGGCATCTAATTTAAAAAGGCAACAAGAAACAGTGATGGATATTATATAATTAGTAAGTTATCAATACATAAGGAATACTAACACTCATCAATACTTATGCACTAAATGAAGAGGCATCAAAATACATATGTCAAAAATTACTAAATATGAAAACAGACATTATCAGCAACACAATATAATAGGGGACTTCAAAACCATACTTTCATTAATGGATAGCTTAATGAAACAGAAAATTAACAAGGAAATAATATCCTTAAATGAGGAATTTGACCACACTAGCTAAATAGATATTTATAGTGTACTACACCCCTCAAAATTTGAGTACACATTCTTCTCACTCCACAGGTAACATTCTCCAGGACAGAAACAAGTGTCAATAAATTCATGAAGGTTGAAATCATACCATTTATCTTCTCCATTCACAATGTTATTGAACTACAGATCAACAACAAAAAGAAACGGGAAAATCTCTGTGATGTGGAGATTGAACAACTTACTACTGAATGAATATTGGTTTAATGGGGTAATCAAAGTAAAAATTAAAAAATTCCCAGAGACACACTAAAATGAAGATATGACTTACAGAACCAAAAGTAATAATAAAGAACCAAAGTAATAATAAAGCAATGCAGGTTCACATCAAGAAACAAGAATGAACTCAAATGAATTATTTTAACTGATAGTTTAAGGATCTAGAAATAGTAGAACAACAACAACAACAACAAAAAAAAAAAAACAGAAGCCCAAAAAGGAAGGACAAAATAAAAATTAGAGCAAAAAAGCAAAACAAACAAAAAACCCCTACCATTAAAATGAAAAGCCACCTTACTAAATGGGAAAAAAAAATTTCTACACCACATATCCAATAAGAGGTTAATACCCAAATTCAAGGAAGAATATACAGAGCTCCACAACAACAAAAACCCAACCACAAATTAGGTAGAATTATATAGACCGTTCTCCAAATAAGACATATAGATAGCAAATAGGAACTTTAAAAATGCTTTTCATAACTTATCATCAGGGAAAGGAAAATCAAAAGCACAATTAGTTACTATCTCACACACAAGAATGGCTTATGTTAAAAAGACCAGAAACAAGTGTTGGTAAGGTGTGGAGGAAAAGGAATTTTTGTACACTGATGGAAATGCAGACTGGCCCAACCATTATGAAATTCATTATGGAAGTTTCTCAAAATATTAAAAATACTAAAAATAAAACTATTGCTTTAGGGGCCTCCCTGGAGGTGCAGTGGGTTAAGCAACGCACTATGAAGCAAACCCCAACTACTGCAGCACGAGTTCGATCCCTGCTGCCGGCCAGGGAGGGGACCCATATGGCGCAGCAGACCTCTCCTGCCATGCCCACTGCTCCCCTCAGCAGTGTGTTTCAGTCAATCTGCCTGTTCTGCTCCCTGCTCTGTCTCTGGTGAATCCTCTCACTGCCCTGGATTCTGGCCTGTACCCCAGTTCTTATATGTATAAATAAATAAATCTTTAAAAACAACAAAAAAAAACTATTGCTTTATCATATTGTTGGCATGTGTTGTTATTTATATGCAGAATGCAAAATCACTACTTTTAAAGGTTATATGCACTTCCATGTTTATTGCAGTTATGAAAGCAATCTAAGTGCCCAAGGACAGATGAGTGAATTAAGAAATGTGGTATATGTAGAATGCTACCCAGCTTTAAGAAATGGTGTACTCCATTTTTGACAGCATGGATAGAGTCAGAGGGAATTATACTAAGCAAAATAAATCAGAAGGAGGAAAAACAAATACCAATGTTTTCATATATATGTGGAATATAGAAAAAAGGGTCTGATAAAATAAAACCAATAACAAACCCCACAAATCTCATTGTAGAATTTGAGACTACAAGAGGGGAAGGGGAATGATTGAGATCAAATTATGGAATCTGTCCAATGGATAACAGTAGAGCACTCTGTGTGCCTTATTGGTAGATATGGTTTAATAATATTCATCTCAAGACATGTGTTCTGATAACTCTGAATTATATATAATTATATACAATATTATAAACTAATGTTACTAGAATTTTAAAAAATGAAAGTTGTATTTGTATATCAGGGGAGAGGAGAGACTAGTGAATGTGGCCAAATTGAGTGATAATTAAGCATACAGAAGTGTATATTAAAGAGGTGATCTGTAAATATATTCATGCCATCCTTGGAGAAACTGTGAAAATTGTTATAATTCAAATTATTCCTTGACCCCCAACATATTTTGTCATATTTTTTTATTTTTCATTAAAATACTTATTGTGTGAAAATAATCCAGTTATTTGAGAATCAGTTTTTCACATTCACTTTGTAAATTATCTGCCAACATATCTTAAAACTTTTTTTTTAATTAGGTTCAATTTCTTTACAATACTTGGTGCAATTTAGCGGTATAATTTCACACTGTTTTAGAGGTATGCTACTACACCAATACCCACCAACAAAG
The DNA here is from genome assembly GCA_019455555.1 of Galemys pyrenaicus. Taxonomy (NCBI): domain Eukaryota; kingdom Metazoa; phylum Chordata; class Mammalia; order Eulipotyphla; family Talpidae; genus Galemys; species Galemys pyrenaicus. The sequence goes on from JAGFMF010011462.1 coordinate 694,072, forward strand.
CACCCATGGTCTTCCACCATAGACCACAATATATTTTCATTCTTTATAATTCTTGTTGCCTTACTAATTACCTAACCATTGACTCACCCATTAAGACAGACCCCTAAACAAGAGAATTATTAATTATCTTTAGATCTCAAATATAGCTTTTTGTGTTTTGTAGGAGAATTCTAGGCTTTTCTTAAGCTGTTGTTTACTTTAATATGAGAAGCAACTCTTGTAATAGGCACACAGTGACTTAAACTTAAATGGAAACTATATTTTAACTCTGAAAATTTTGGGCTTTTAATAAATCAGAATTTTGAAATTGAGGATTTTTTACGATTTTATTTATTTAGGCACACAAGAGCTGGGATACAGTCCAGAAGTGTGGGTGGTGAGATAATTCACCAGAAACAGAGCAAGGAGCAGAACAGACACACTGCTGAGGGGAGCAGCGGGCAGGCAGAAGAGGTCTTCTACGCCATCTGGGTCCCCTCCCTGGCCAGGGTTCAAAGTTGCTCTGCAGTGGCAGCAGAAGCCCTGTGTGAGGTGCTAAACCCCTCGCACCACCAGGGAGGCCCCATAAAACTGAGGATTTTTGAGAGAGATAAAAATGTATTTCTAAATTCAAACAAAATTAAAGCTGAATGCAGTGTAACTGAAAATTTATACATAAAGTTTTATTATGACACAAGGATAATAAAATTTGGAATGAAAAGTAAAGGGAGATATCCTACTAGACTAGAAGAGGAAATAGAAGAACTTTGAGAAGGAAGTACAAGAAGAAAAGGAGGAAAGGGAGGAAGAGGAAGATGGTGCAGTAACTTGTCAATATTCCAGTAAAGGAGAATCATTCCTTAGAAAAAAATTAAATTTAAATCTTTAAACTATCTGTAATTTTAAACCAGTTTTCTTGAAAAATAAGACAGAAGTAAACATACCAAAGGAGCATATCTTGGTTTTGGAGGTGGAGGAGGCATCTTGCACCAGCAGAGACGTTTGACCTTAGGTGATGATAGGAAAGGTTCACAGGGAGGTAGGGGTGGTCTTTCTCTTGATGGAGGAATTCTACCTGTACGCTTTCTTTCTTTTTCTTTTTCTTTTTCTCTGAATGTAGTCTTCCTGGATAATCTATATTTTCTCTTTGACTCCAGTGCTTCTTTCTTTGAATCTGTAGATGAGGCATCTGATTCATCAATTGCTATCTTTTTAAGGATATACACTGACTCTTCAGTATCAGAATCAACACTTTTGATCATTTCAGACTTGTTTGGGTCTTTCTTGGAATGCTCACTAGATCCATCAGTAGATTCTGTACTCTGTGCATAATAGTTCTTGGCATCTTTCCTTAATTTTTTCTTAATCTTTGAATTCCTATCAATCTTAAATTCCAGATCAGATTCTGTTTCAGTAGAATACTGATCCATTAATGCATACTTCTTTCTGTCATCTTTCTTATCATTCTTTTCATTTTTCATATCCTTTTTAAAACCCCATTCAGATTCAGAATCAGCATCAGTAGACATTATGTCTTTCTTTGCATCCTTCTTTTTGTCACCTTTCTTGGCCTTTGAATCTTTCTTTGTCCCTTTTGAGTCTATAGATTCAGTATCAGTAGACCGTGCATCCTTCTTTTTCTTGTCACCTTTCTTTGAATCTTTCTTAGTATTTTTTGAATCTTTCCTTGCATCCTTTGAGTCCACAGATTCAGCATCAGTGGACTCTGTGTCCTTCCTTGTATCCTTCTTTTTGCTGTCTTTCTTTGTTATTTTCTTATCTTTTTTTGCATCTTTCGAATCTACAGATTCAGCATCAGAGCTCTTCTTTGCATCCTTCTTTGGCTCCTTCTTTGCAGGTTTCTTTGAGTTATTCTGTGAGTAATTATTTAACCATGCATTAAAATCCATGGATCTAGCACCAGACTCTTCTAAATATATAATTAAATCCATACTTGAGCAATTTTTTGAGCAAGTCTCTGATTTGTTATTAGAATTGTTCTTTGAACTCTTAGTATCCCTTGTATCTAATGATTCAGTATCTGTTTCCTTGGACTTTCTTGAATCATTAACCTTTCTTGTATCCTTCATTGAGACTGTCTTCAAAACTTTGGATACAGAGATTGTTTCAGATTTGTGCTTTGGATTCTTAAATAACTCACTTTCATGTGATTTTGATGGAGTTTTAGATGTTTTATATTCTCTTTTAATGTTCTCATTCAGTGTTTTCTTGGATTCTGGAGTTGTTTCATGTGGGTTTGCATTTTTCTTGGAATCTTTCTTCAAAGTTGTTCTTTTGTTATCGTTGGAATTTTTAGTTTCTGTTTCCTTAGAATGAATTTTGGGAGCATAAGGATGTCTAAATGGAACCTCTCTCCTGATAGTTAAGTAAACAGAAGGTCTTAGGATTTTTTTTCTTAATGAATGCCTTATCCATATATGAGCTGGCTTCTGAACTTCCTTTAAACATCTTTTATCATGTCTCTGAAAGATTGTTAGAATAATGATGAATATTTTTGAACATGCTATGTATTTTTATATTGAAACATGAAAATAGTTTACATTTTTATTAAACACCTACTTCCAATTGAAATACTTTTTTGTTTTTTAATTCTCTGTGTGTTATTCTGTATGTGTGGAGGCAACCCCACTTTGGAAATATGATGACTCTAGGAGAAACTTTAGGATTTCCTCAATGATTCATTTTGGTTTTGGAGCAGGCTAACAATGAACCATGACATTGGAGTGCCTGTCCTTATGAATGAAAATGAGTTGCTTTTAAACCCCTATATAGGAGAAGGTTTTCGAAACATTTTGTGCACCCTTCACCTCAAGCTAGATCAGAAAGAAGATGATTCCCTTGAGGTTTTTAGTGGCAATTCTTGTGAAATAGAATGTTCAAATCTAGCCTGATTTCTCATTAGACTGAGAGTCTGAGAGCCCTGCTGAGAAGTACTGCAAAGAACAAAAATATAAAATGAAACAAATACTTGATTCAAATTAATTTATCTAGTAATAGTGTAATTTTTTAAACTGTCAGGAATAAATTTGTCAAATTTAGTTGTCACCATTGAAACAAAAATTGTTTTTGCATTTATTAGTTATATTCCTTCAACTATACAGTAGGCATGTCACCAGTCAATTAAATTATCATGTGGCATTAAAGGAGGGTCATGAAGAGAAACCAGAAACTTAGGTCATTCCACACACAATGAATTACTCTTGAATAAATGAACTGACTGTAATTCTCTCTGGGAGATTAGTTTAACATATATTTTGATACTGCCATGAGTGATCACTGTAGGCTATTTTTTTTCTTTTTTTGGTAGTTGATACAATAATTCCACTTTGTAAAGGCAGGAGAAAACTTAAATCTCCCAGTACCCAATATCCTGAGTGCCAGATTTCAAATAAACATTGAAATTCTGAAATCATAAGATTGACTCATGCTCTATGATTCAATTTTTAAGTTTTTGCTGTATAGAAACATTACCTGAGAGATTTCACCACTTGAAACAGAATATCTAGTCTGCTTATCTTATTAACTATGACTTTGAATTGGAAAATCAGAAATAAATTTAATCTGAAACATGTTGGAACAATCTGCTATACAAGGAATTATAAATAAAAATATATCTCTTATTATGGGTGGCAAATTTCAAATTTTATATATACTATTTACTTTTACATAAAGCCATATCGCCTTAACTTTAATTAAAAATCACCTTTATGGTACTTACAGGAACTGTAATTTGCATTTCTGAAGGTCTTGATCTCTTTTTTCTACCTGGCTGAGGTGGTTTGGAAAATGTCAAAGCAAGGTATACTTGATTCCATAACTTTCTGCTCCGTTCACTGACTTAAATAAGAAAGGAAAGTTAACAATTTGGAGTGAGTAAACAGATTTTCACCAATACAGAAAAAATATCAGGTAAAACATATATTTTTAAATTAAACTAAGTTATAACTCAAAGTATAGCTTATTCTCTCTGAAGTAGTTTTGTTTGCCTAGCAATCAAATAAAATAAAAACTGATTTCTCCATTCATTATTGAATTACATTTAAAATGATATTTATAATTTTATTTTCCAGATTAAACAAATTTTCACAGGTAGTTACTTAAAATAATATAGCTAAAACTGTAGTCCCATGGTTGCTGCTGCTGATAAGCAGTATGACTAGTTTAGCTGAGGCTGAAATTGAGTGCCAATGCCAGTGCAGCCATGGGGAGAGAGAGCTGTGACACTCTGAATTTGAGCTCAATATGCTGCCTGTGACAGCCCCAGAACAGCATGGCAGGCTCCAATAGCAACAGTGGTGGTTCTTTCCCAATTCTACACAGTGGAAAGCATGGAAAGGGAAGTCCATGATATACTTAGCCTGCTGGTCAACCTTCCAGGTCTGGAGGTGGTGAAATTAGCCCTACTCCTGTGTAAACCATGAAGAAAAAGTCCTGTGTGCACTAAGCCAGCCTGTGTGGGTTCAAATTGTTGGCCTATGCTCCAGTCACTTGGATATGTGCCCCAGTTCTGCTGGAGAGCCCATTACTAACCTAAGACTGCCTGACCTCGATGTAGTTTGGGTCTGGATTCACCATCTATAGTTTCACCTTTGAACATCATGCCAGAATTGAAAATTGACCAATAAGGTTCTCTCTCCCAGTGGACCAGTCAGATTCAAATTCTGACCTGTGCCATTCAAGAGTTCTGAGACCTTTCAGATTTGTACATGGACCAGTTAGATTTGAGTACAGCTAGCACCAAACAACTAGAATTGTAAACAGACTAATCAAGTTTGAAAGGGAGGGACCTGGAAAAAAAAAAAAAAAAGGATCTGAGCCAAAGCAGCAGCATGCTTCAGCCAATCATCAGATGGCTTCAGACAGATTCATTGAGATTTGTCTAGTTTGTAGAAAGATTTGTTCTGATTCATCTGGGTAATCTCTCTAGACCTTTGTAGACCTTCTAGATACTTTGAGATCTTTTTAGACTTCCAATAACTTTGAGACTCCACAGACTTCAAGACTTTGATACAACTTTGGGAACTTCTAGACCTTCACACACTTAATCTCTGACCCTACTTTTAATTTCTGCAGACTGGTACCATTGACTCATTCCCAGTGATTCTAAAAAGCTGTTTGCCATTAGCTTGTACCCAGTATCTCTATCAGCTGTAACACTGGTGCCTCTAGCACTGCTACCTGCTGACCAGTGCTGACTGGTACTGCTGACCTTTGACTGGCATTGATGACCTGTGTCTGGCTGCCTTTGAAAGATGCTCAATGCTTACTGGTATGCCACCAGCTCCAGACTCTCATCAAAAAGGCAATACCACCTTGCATAAGCAACCTTTGCTTTGGATTACTGGACATTGTGGACACTATCTGGGGTAATACCATAGGCCTTTTGTGGCCTTAAAAACTCTTTTCCCCAATTCTCATTTTTAATAAACCCTGTTGTTTAACTCTGAGCCTCAGTTGTGTCTTGAATTGTAAGTGCATGGGTGAGGATCCACCAACCTAGATACTTAGCCTCCACATTTGTACTGTTTTATGACAAAAGAGTTGGAATGGAAATTTACAATGTCACTGTTTTCTTTCAAGCATTGCTATAATTTCCTTTACCTTGGTTTCTTTTGTTTATGCCATTTTTTGTTAGATTAAAAAAATCACATTTTATCCCAGGAATCATATTTGAGGATAAATATGGACACCCTTGGGGGCATACTGAATGGAGTGATTAGGAGAATCAAACTACGTGGAAGCTATGTCAAAAGATGAAATGGTGTTGTAATTCAAGGTAGTTTTAGAGATAAGGACACTAATTAAATGTGTTCACTATTTTCAAATATTTAAAGAGCTTTCATATAGAAAACTAATAACAATAGTAAAAGTTTAAAAAAATCTAACACTTAAATAGTTTGACTAACATGACAAATTGTTTGAAATACTTTTGCATATTAACTTATTCTCACAAACCTATGACTTTGATAATATAATTTATAATTTTCTCTATTATACTATATTAAAAAACAGAAAAATGCACCAACAGCAGATGTTAAATTACTTGTCCAAAATCATGAAATAAGTAGCAGAGTTAACATTAAAACATAGATAATTTGACTGCAGAATTCATAATCTTATGCAAAAGTTAAGTTATTTTAAGTGTTTACTAAGAAAAGAACTAGAATCAATGGGTAAAAGTTTTAGCAGTTTAGACAGATTTCAGTTTAACATATTAAGGATTACTTTCCTAAAGTTGTAGCTTCTCAACAAATCGACTGTCCATTTTTATATTTTTGAATGTATTTTCTTTTTCTAGTTAGGGCTAAGTAGTTTTGGATTTTAAACAAAATGAAATTTATACAACTAAGTGGGTTTTTGTAATTAAGTAGAACAAATTAAATATCTCCTCCTAGAATAGCTATTACAAATACAAATAAAGGACAAAATATTTTAAACATGCAAATATACCAACACACACATACACACGATCCATTTAATTTTAACAAGGCATTTAGAATGTTATGTTTTATAATATTGAATGAAAGATACTAGATATTTGAACAAAGATCATTTAAAATATAATCTAAATAATATTGAGCTCCAATGACTAAATTCTTACTTGGCAAGGAATTATCATCTGCTCTGATGTTTCCTTCTTGTCTGTTAAAAAAACAAAATGCTTAATTTTAATTTATACTATGGGTAATTAATAATAATGTAATTATAATTAATAAGCCATTTATAACACTTTGATAAATCTTATGCATTTTCTGAACTCCATTACCTGAGAATATCTACTTTTAATTCACATTACAGTTTCTCTCTCCCCCCAAACCATGTTGTGCATGATAAAAGTATATTTTCACCAGAAACTTGAACCCAAAAAAGACATGAAATACTTTTTTACAAAAAAGAAGACACCAAATACTGAAATGAAAACACTAATTTGTCCAATAGAACATGATGGTGGGCAAAATATGAAGGCACATTTTTGTAGAGTTTTGAACCTATAGTTCCTGAGGCAGATAGATAAAGTAAAACATAATTAGAAAAAATATTTTATCTAATTATACAGAATAATAAATCCAACTTCTCCCCCATCAATCCTCTAGTGAAAAACTCTAAACCAGTAGTGAAGCCATCTATTTTCTAAATTCACTAAATAAGTTCTGAAAAATGCCCACAACTTTTTATTGTTTTCTATCAACTGACTTACTTAGGTGTCCAACAGTTAGTTCCATATTTAAAAAGGAAATTTGTTTGAGAACTGCTGTCAGATAGATGAAGCAGAACTTTTGTGTGTGAGTTAGTCGTCTTTATTTTTAAAACTACTAGGTGATTTGAACTTGCACTCAGGTTAAGAACCTCTGCTCTGAGAAAACAAACAAGGAGGTAAAATATAAAAGAATCTCTGCTCTGAATGTTGTTGAAAAAGGAAACTTCATGGATATATGAAATAGTTCAAGATTATGAATAGTTTGTTTTGAATCACATTGACTTAATTGAATAGCTAGAATATATTTTGGCATGGACTCCTAACAGTTTGGAAGTTCAACATGCTGAATGGATAGCTGTTTTCATATTCAAAGAAATAAACTTTTCAGCTACACTGATTTTGACTTTCTTCCTACATAAATTAGACTTAAATAACATATTCTCACTCTTCAATTTATCTTGCACATGAACCTCCATTTGGGGGAAAAAAATACAACCCAGGAACAGTGAAAAAAGAGACAAATTAAGTCAAATAAGTGCCTGTTTTATATAAATGTGGCCTTCATCTTAAATTATTGGTAGTTCAAATATTGTTAAAGCTCTGAGTAGTTTTCATTTAAAAATATATTTTTAGCATTATTTTTGTTTATTTTATGTTATAAGTTATATATATTCAATTGGTACATAGGCAATCCTAATCTATATATTGACATAAAGGGGAAAATGAGTGATAGAACCCAGAAGACAATAGAATGATATTTTTAAAGTTCTGGGGGAAAAAAGCCTGCTAATTTAGTATATAACTGAAAAATATTCTGTAATAATTAATAAAAACATGCTTACAAGAAAAAATGAAAATTACATTGTCAGCAGGAAGCATTAAAGAAATACTAGTGTGAATTCTTCAGCTAGAAGGAAATTACCCAAGGTGATACACAAAATAAAGGGCATCATAAAGTGCAATTATACAAATTCAGAACACATTTGTAAACTAGTTACAAATAATAATGATGCTATTCTATAGAGTTAAAAATACATGAAAATAAAATTTATGGTAACAATATTTATGGTAAAGAATAATGGAATAAGTAAAGTGATTTAATGTGTTTGCATTATCTGTGAAGTAGTAAAAAATTGTGCTAAATTTAGTAAATTAAAAATTAACACTGTAATCTCTGAGTAGATACAAAAATAAAAAATAATCTACAACTAAATGGAGTACAAAAGGAAATGCAATAAAATATTGGACTGATACAAAGGAAGGCAAAAAAATAACTACAGAAAAAACTATGTACCAAATAATTAAAAAATGAGGTATTAGATTCAAACTCAAACATAGTTATGCATTAAAAGCAAATGGACTAAGGGAAGGGGCATGCATGTTTGAGGGACTAGCAGCACACAGAGAGCTGGTGGCTTCTGAGGCAAGCGGACATCAACCTGCCCACACCACTATAAAAACTCTTTCAAAAATAGAAAAATAAGCAATATTACTGGGTACATTTTAAAAAGCCAACATTACACTAAAACCAAAACCAAATGAACACAACATACAGAGAAAAGTAGAGATCAATCTCCCTAAGGATCACAGATGCAAAAACCCTCAACAAAATCCTATCAAACCAAATCCAACAATGCATCAAAAGAATAATACACACGACAAAATAGGATTTATTACAGGGACATAAGGAGGTTCAACACCTGAAAATTATTTAATGTAATTAATCACATCAACAAAATAAAAAATAAAAACCATATGATTGTATTAGTAGATGCTGAGAATACATTTGAAAAAGGTCAAAATCCATTTATGATGAAGGCCCTCAAACTTTGGGTATAGAAATAACATGTATTTACATAATAAATGCCATATAAAACAAACTTACAGCTAATATTCTTAGTGGGAGAAAATGAAGGCCTTCCCTTTCATGTCTGGAACAAGAAAATGATGTCCATTCTCAGCATTGTTTTTCTTTTTTTAAAAAATATTCATTATTGGGCCTCCCCTGGTGGCGCAGTGGGTTAAGCAACACACTACGAAGCGAACCGCAGCCACTGCAGCACGAGTTCGATCCCTGCTGCCGGCCAGGGGGGGGACCCACATGGTGTGGCAGACCTCTCCTGCTGTGCCCGCTGC
>JAGFMF010011462.1:703455-716738 GCA_019455555.1 Galemys pyrenaicus
TTCTGCTCCCCGCTCTCTGTGGTGAATCCTCTCACCCCCCTACACCTCTGGCCTGTACCCCAGTGTTTGTATGCATAAATAAATAAATCTTTAAAAAAATAATTATTTATGCATGCAAGAGCTGGAATACAGCAAGAGGTATGGGGCAGGGAGTGAGAGGACTCACCAGAGACAAAGTAGGGAGCAGATCAGGCAGTTTAACTTAAATACATTGCTGAGGCGACCAGTGAGGGGAGCAGGGGAGGTCTGCTACCCGATGTGGGTCACCTCCCTGGCTGGAGGTTGAAATTATGCTGCCGTGACTGCAGAAGCCCCACAGTGTAGCACTCAACCCCTTGCACCACCATGGGAGTCCTCACATTGCTTTTCAATATAATACGGGGAGATATAGTTAGAGCAATTAGACAAGAGAAATACATGCAAGGAATCCAAATAGGGAAAGAATTAAAACTATCACTATTTGCATATGCTATGATAATATATATAAAGATCTCTAAAAGAAAAAAAATAATCAAAACAATAAGCCAGGGCCTCCCTGGTGGCAAAAGGGGTTAAGCACCCTCTATGAAGCACCTGCAGCCACTGCAGCACTTGTTTTATCCTCAGCCAGGGAAGTGACCCATATGGCATAGCAGACCACTCCTGTCTCACCTACTGTTCCCCTCAGCAGTATATTTCTGTATGTCTGTTCTGCTCTCCACTCTGTCTCTGGTGAATCCTTTCACCCACTGTACCTCTGGCCTATATCCTAGTTCTTGTATCATAAATAAATAAATCTTTTTTTAAAAAAGAACAATAAACCCATTCAGTAAAGTAACAGGTTACAAAATCAACACACAAAAATCAGTAGCCTTCTTACATTCAAACAATCTGTCCGAAGAAGAAGAAATCAAGAAAGCAATCCTTTTTATTATTGTGCCAAAAAAGTTCAATACCTGGGAATAAACCTAACCAAAGAGGTGAAAGACATATACAGAGAAAATTATAAAACATTGTTAAGAGAACTAGAAGAAGACACAAGGAAATAGAAAAACATTCCCTGCTCATGGATCAGAAGAATTAACATTATTAAAATGACCATCCTACCAAAAGCAATTTACAGATTCAATGTAATTCCAATAAAAATGTCAGTGGTATTCTTCAAAGAATTGGAATAAATATTGCTGAAATTCATATGAAATCACAAAAACCCTCAAATAGTCAAAGCCCTTCTGACTAAAAGGGGGCCAATCTAAGGTATTACACTCCTGGACTATAAACTATAATACAAACCCATAATAATTTAAACAGAATGGTACTGTAACAAAAACAGATATACAGGCCAATAGAATTGAATTGAAAACACTGAAATAAAGCCACATGTTTATGGTCAACTAATCTATGACAAAGGAGTAAAGAATATAAATAGAATAATGATAGTCTCTTCAATAAATGGTGCTGAGAGAACTGGATCACTACATGAAAAGAATGAAACTAGGCTACTATCTCACACCATACACAAAAATAAATCAAACTGGATAAAAGACTAGAATGCAATACCTGAAACCATGAAATATAAATAAAAGACATAGACAAAACACTCCATGACATATATCTCAAAAACAACTGTGAGGAGTAATCCTGAGAAGCAAAGAAAGTGAAAGAAAAGATTAATGGCTAGGACTATATCAAATTAAAAAGCTTCTGTACAGCAAAAAAGACAATAACCAAAATGAAGAGACACCCTACATATTTTGGAGAAAATAGTTTTACTATATACAAGGATAAATGATTGATATCAAAGATGTACAAAAAGAAAACGACCCAGTCAAAATATGGGTAGAAAGCTAAAAAGACATTTATTTAAGGAAAAGTTGCAAACGGCAGAGGGTAAATGAAAAAAATGCACATTGTCACTTATAATCAGGGAAATGCATATCAAAAGTACAATGAGATACAGCCTCACACAGTGAGAATGGTTCATATTAAAAAAAAAACTGGCAGGAACAAATGATGGTGAGGATGTGGAGGAAAAAGATCCCTCTTACAAAGCTGGTAGGAATGCAAACTGGTCCAATCACTGGAAAACTGTGTGGAGGTTCCTCAAATTACTAAAAACAGATCTATCATTGGAGCCAGCAATTCCACACCTAGGATTCTACCCAAAGGACATAAAAATATTAATTCAAAAGGAAACCTGCACTCCTATGTTTATTGCAGCACTACTTACATAGCTAAGATGTAGAAACAACCTAAATGCCCCAAAATAGATAAATGGATCAAGAAGATGTGGCATTACACACAATGGAATACTACTCAACTGTGAAAAAATATAAACTCATGCCAACAAGTCAGAAAAAAAATGAAAAATATTGAATGATTTCACTTCTATAAAGAATATAGGGAAACCAAACAAAATACTAAAGAAATAAAAAAAAGACAAAACTTACAGTTAAAATATAGTTATGAGGTATGAAACAGGTGAGGTGAAGAAAGAGGGATAAAAACAGGGAAAGGAAGAACACAAGGGATGTCATGCATGGTGTGGTGGTGGGAAATTTATTGGGATTACACCTGATGCGAGAAATCAAATACTGTACAAAAATGAACAATGCTGTAAGAAAATTTTTAAACAAGTTTAATAAAAAATAAATGAAAATTAAATAAATGGACTAAGATGTATAAGTTCTAGAGATCTACCATATAGCATAGGTTCTACAATTAACAATATTGTATTGTACACTTAATTTTTTTAGGAAATTAGACTTTATGTTAAATATTCTTACACAAAAAATTGTATATGGAGTAAACACATCACAAAGACATTCAAAAATTTCACAGTAGGTTAAAAATCACAACCTGACACATCACAATAAATCACAATCTATTTATAATAGATATACCTAAAATATAAAGATACACAAAGGTTACCTTTCTTTATTGGAGAAGATATACTGCATAAACATTAATGACTAGTAAGATCATGAGGTATGCTAATGCCAAACAAAGTCAAGTTTAAAATAAAAATAATAGTGACATTTTATAATGGCAAAATTGTCAATCTAATAGGAACATATAACAGTGCTAAATTTCTATTCATACATTGACAGAACTCTAAAATTCATGGAGTAAAAATTCATAAAATTAATAGTGACAGGAGTCAAACTTAAAATTATATTTGGAGTCCCTGGTATATTTACTTCAGCAACTTATAGATCAAAAATTCAAATATATCAGAAATGATGTAGAGAATTTGATTGATATGATTTTAAAAATTGACATGACATTTAGATACCATGTAAAAGAAATGTAAATTCATTTCAAGTTCAGTGACCATATTTTGGGCCATTAATAAAATCTCAATTCACATAAAAGTACTGAAATTACACAGCATATATTTGATGACCATAATGGAATATATCTAGAAATTTTGATAAAAGACCAAAAAATACCAAAGTATTAAGAAATAAACGATGCATTTTATGAATTGAAAAATAAATCACAATAAAATTTGGAAAATATTTGAACAAAATTTTGAATTTCATAAAGAAATATATTTAAAGATTTGTGGTCTGCAAAGATCTATTTTAAAACTTGTGGTCTTCTACAAATGTTGTCAAATACAATTAAATAAATCTAATGAGAAAAAAAATCCTAAATTAGAAGAGATGATGAAAAATCACTGATGTAAGTGCCTATTTCAAAATGTAAAAGATTTAATGGCAAATTTAAATCAATGTATGTAGAAAGAAGATATAAATAAAATAATAGAAAGCAGTGAAAGAGAAAATAATTTATCAATAAATTTGAAAATTTGGATGAAATGGTGAAACATATTAAAAAATATATATGAGAACTGAAATATTTGACATTTTTACTAAATAATTAAAACTTACCGACACAAAGAATTCCAGGCCTGGATGTCTTCAATGATCAAGTCTCCCAAACACCTAATGGAATAGTAACAATTATTCACATATTCTTCCGAAGAAGAAAACAAATACATTTTAATAAGATAATAACCTTGATATCAAAATCTGCCAAGATATTTAGAAGCATATAAGCATTGATGCCAAAATCTTATAAATTGCATGAAACCAAATGGGTTTGTGATGTAATAGCTTTGATTAACATTTGAAATTCACCACATTAACACATTAGAATAAAGGAGGGGAAGTATATGATTGTATCATTTGATATAATTTGATTGTATCATTTGATAATGTCACTAATTCATGATAATATTTTAAGAGTCAAGTTATAGAATAGGAACTTCTTTATTTTGATAAGGGGAATCAATATGAAATGTAACAAATGTAACATTAATTGGTGAAATGATGGAAACTTTCCACTGGGATAAGGAAAAGGTGAAGGATATCCATTAATATAACTTCAATTTAACACTGTGTTGGAGCCTATGTGAATCAGTGAAATAAGGATAGAAAAGGAAGAAATAAAGGTATTACTATTTTTAGGAAACATGAATGTTTACAGAGGATATCCAAAATATCTACAGATATGATTAGAATTAATAAAATAATTTAGAAAATTTTCAGATACAAAGATTTAGTGTATGATCCAATAATTCCACATCTGGGTACTTATCCAAATAAAGTGAAATAATTAACACAAGAAGATATTCATACTCCATGTTCTTTGAAGCGTTATTTCTAATACCCAAGACATTGAAAAAAATTCTAAGTATCCATTAGTGTGTTATTGGGTAAAAAATAGTCACACACAGTGGAATATTATTCAGACAAGAAAAATTGCCACTTATATCAATATAAATTAATATCGAAAGCATTATTCTAAGTGAAATAAGTCAGACATAGAAAGACAAATATTTTATGATTTCATTTATATGTGCAATCTAAAGGAAAAACCAAGTCACAGATACAGAGACACATTGAAGGCTGCCAAAAGTAAAGTTTTGGGTTGAGCAAAATGGGAGAAGGTAGAAAAAGCTACAAACATCCAGTTATAAAAGAAGTCTCCATAGCTTGACTATTGTAAATAGTGCTGCCATAAATATGTGAATTCACGTTTTATTTAGACTTTGTATTTTTGTGTTCTTTGAATATATACCTGGGAGTAGAATTTGTGGCTCAGATGGCAGACTCATTTTGAAACTTTTGGGAAACATCCATACTGCTTTCCAGAGGGATTAGAACAGTTTACATACCCACCAACAATGTGAGATTTCTTTTTTCCACTAATTCATTAGCACTTGTTTCTGGTCTTTTTAATATGAGCCATTCTCACGTGTGTTAGTTGTTATTTCACTGTGGTTTTTATTTGCATTTCGCTAATGATAAAGCGATGTTGAACATTTTTTAATGTGCCTGATGACCATCTGCATGTATTCTTTGGAGAAGTTCCTACTTAGGTTTCAAAGTGCCCGAAAGGGTCAAGAAGATGTGGAACATATACACTATGGAATAATATTCAGCAATAAAAAAGGGAAAACTCATGTATTTGCAGAAATATAAATGGAACTGGAAGGGATTATCTTAAGTGAAGTGAGCCAGAAGGAGAATGAAATACCAGATGATTTCTTTTATAGTTGGAATATAGAGAATCCACACAATGGATCAGAAAAAGGCAAACTTTAAAGCTGACCCCTGATAGCTAACCATAAATATGAGTTATCCAGAAGGGAGGGGGAAGAGAGAAGAAGAGATGAGAAAACATGGGTGTGGAGAACACCATGATCTGTAGTGGAGGACTATGGATTTTTCCTGGTGGGAAAACTATGATGACCACACCTGAGGGGAGAAATCTTACAAACAAGGGTGTAAAATAATTATATTTCATTAATAAACAATAATTTAAAATATCTAAATTGAGAGATAGATTTACAGATATACTTTTAAAATGATAAAAATGTAAATTACTGACATTCACAAACTAGAACTTTAAATAATCTCATGAAAAGGTAAATTCCCAGAAATAGCTTAAAAATATGAACAGATATATGAAGAGATTTCCAACATCACCAATTATCAAGGACAGGCATCTTAAAGTCAGAATGAGATATAATGTCACATCTGTTAGGATGGCAATTATCAAAAAGAAAAGAAGAGGCAAGTGTTGGGAAGGCTGAAGAGAGGGGAAATCCTTGTGAACTCATTATGCAGATATAAATTGGTATAGACAAGAATAGTAAGGTTCTTCAGAAATTTAGAGTAGAATGTCTATAAGAGCCACCAATCTCACTTCTGGATGTATATTCCAAAGTAATCAATCATATAGGATTGGGACTTGGGGGATAAAGTGTAAATGTGGGAGAGGGCCCAGTGGACAATGGTGGATTATGCTGTTATAAAATAGACCTGAAGAGGTATGCAGCTATACCTCCAGATCATATACAGTGTTGTAAATGAGAATTACTTAAAATGTAGTAATAAAATGAAATTACTCTATCAAATACATGTAAGTCACTCACGAGAATGATGGAAATACTTCATTTGAAGAAAAGATGTTAAATGAGGACATTATTCTAAGTGAAATAAGACAGGCAAAGTATGATTTCACATATGTGTGGAATCCAAAAACCCTTCACACATTGAAACAGTAGAGTGTTGGTTGCCAGGGACTTGGGTTTTTTATTTCTCCCAACTTTATTGAGACATAATTGACAAATATGGGAAATATAGAGGTGTCTTTCAAATCATACAACCTTCAATACAAGATGAATATGTTTTGAGGATCTAGTGTGCAGCATGATGACTACAGTTTACAATGTTATATTATGTCTAATGTTTAGCATCATGATTATAGTTAATAATGTTACATTATGCTTAAACTCATTAAGAGAGTAGAACTTAGTTTCTCACCAAAAAATAAGTGATGTTGTAGAAGTATTAACTAAACTTATTATGGTAGTCACTTCACAATATATGCATTCATCAAAAAAATCACACTTTAAAGCTTAAACTTAGTGTTTTATGTCAGTTTTGCCTCAATAAATAACAGAGTTGTAAAAATGCGTGTAGACTACTATTTTTTTTGTGATGATGATAAATTTCCTCCCTATTCATTTCTATTAGCTGAAGGTTGGGTGAAAAGATGGCATTGTAGAACTAAGAAGAGAGGAAAACAAGAAGAAATGTCCATTTTCAGTAGAGAAGAGCCTTGTACAGATAAGTTTAATACCATTTCCAGATAACATTAATGATTCATTTGCAGTTTTTCATTATTATACATTTAAATTAAATCTTGTTATTGTGATCACATCCTTTTCCTCAACAACATTCAGCTTATAAAGGTGCCAGTGTGGAGTAATAGATAACAATATGCAGTTTCCTCTAAAGATTACAAACAGATCTGCCATAGAACACACTAATGCCACTCCAAGGTACCTACCCAAAGAATGTAAAATCAATAAAATTTGAAAGGAAATTTCCACTGCCATGTTCACCACAGCACTGTTGATAATAGCCAAGATATGGAAAGAGCCCAAATGTCCAGTACAGATAAGTGGATCAAGAATATGTGGAACATGTGAATGCACACATGCATGTACACACACAATGGAATTATAGTAAGCTATCAAGAAAGATAAATTATTGTCAGTCATGGTAATATGGATGAAAATTGTGGAAACTGTGCTTAGCAAGAAGGAGAAAGAGAAATACCACTTACATGTGGAATAAATATCACTTATATGTGGGATAAAGAAAAATAATATGAGGGGTCAGATAAAGCCAAACTAAAAAGCTAACCCTTGAATGCTAGCTGTGGTATGGGGCAACCAGAAAGGAAAAGGTTAATAGAAGGAGAGGTTAAAGAACAAAGAGACAGAGCACAAGGTTCTAATGGGGAGGACTACGAGTTCTTTTGTGGTGGAAGCACTATGGTAACAGCACTTGAAGGGGAGAACCTACATTTGTATAGTGTAAATGGCAATGTAAGCCAATATTAACTCAAATATATATTTGAGATATATTTTTAAAAATCAACAAGCTTATTCTTAACTTAAAAGTCAAAGGGAAATGGGGAAAGGGAATGAAAGATATATATATAGGGGAGTGTTCATGCTGATTCACCATAAACCTGTAAGAATCTAAGATAGGAAAGGATTTATATTGAGTAAGAATATAAAGTCATGGGGTAGGAGTTGTGAATGACAGTTCAAAGGTAGTAAAATTAACAGTAGGTTTTAGATGGGTAGAAGAATTATTGGAGTGGAATTATTTGAAGTACTGAAGAGAGTGCTTGAAATGTTTGAAACTGAATTTTGGAGGTATATATATTTGAGAGTAAGATACTGAAATAAGATAAAGATGAGATAATTGAAGATTTGAGATGCTGAGGAATTAGAATAATTATCTATATAGTAATAACTCTGAGAAATAAGGCAAGAGTACTATTGAAAGGAATGACAGTGGGTCAGGTAAAATCATGGGCAGTGTAACCTGGGAGTTAGTATAAAATAAAAGAAAGAAAGGTGGTTGGTGATATAATTTGATGGCATGCGATTCAGAACTCACTATTTCTAAGGAGTATAGAAGGACAATGATTTGGAAATACCACAGAGGAGCCAAATAGACACTTATAGAACTTCTGAGTTGAGTGGTTGAAAGGGATATGGGAAAGAAAATAGTCACCACTAGAAGGGTTTCAGGATAAACAGTGTATTTGTGAGAGAAGTCAGATTTCAGGTATGACTAGAAAATGGATATATTACTCAAATAGGAAACAGAGTTGGATATAGAGGGTTTTGCTTATGACTGTGTTTCAGAGATATAATGCCCAATGGTGACATAGTCCTGAGTTCTTTATGATGTAAGAAGGAATATAAGATATAGGTAGCTATAAATTAGAAATATCTTTATAAAAACACTAGGAAGCGCAATTCTAATTTCTAGATCAAGCCATTATTTTTCTTTCAATCTGTAATTTTCTGATTCTAAAATTAATGTGTAACTTATTTTAAAATTAAATATTACAGACATCTATTTCAATGGAAAATTCCCCATTATTTAAAGAATCTGAACACATGAGTCAAAGGTTTTCTAAATTTTCATTATTGAGATTGTATAACTTTTCATATACTTACCATTCACATCTTTCTCTATAAAGTATTTGTTCATATCCTCCAACTATTTTCATGCTATTTTGATTTTACCTTTTTTTTAAATGCATTTTTATTGAGGTAACATTGATTTATAACACTTTAGCATATAGCACCACACCTTTTCACACTGTGCCCACCAACACAGCACTAATTAAACTCTACCATAGAACAGTGAGACCCCTACTGCCTTGGTTCCTCATCCCAACCCTACCTTCTGGGAACCTCAATTCTACAGCCAGATTTGAAGGACTCATTTTGGATTAGTTTTGGCTGTTCCTTTTTTTTTTCTTTAATATTGGACATAAGAGTAAAATCATTTGGTGAGTGTATTTTCTTTACTGACTTTATATTAGATTTTCCTACATGAAATTTCCAATTTTGTAGTTAAAAACAGTTAATCTCATATGGCAATCTCATATGGTTTGACTTAATATGCATGGATATTAGCTGGTAATTCCAAATAAATAAGTAAGTGTGACCTGTATTACCATTTTAAAAAATTACTTTCAGCAAAATTGCTTCTCAGAAGATTGGCTTTTAAAATAAAGACAAAAGGGACCTCCTTGGTGGTACACGGGGTTAAAGCATTATGAGGCTATCCACAGCTACTGCATTGCCAGTTCGATCCCCAGCCAAGGAAGTGACCCACAGGGCACAGCAGACCTCTCCTGTCTTGTCTGCTGCTCCCCTCAGCAATGTTTTTCACTAGATCAGCCTATTCTGTCTGGTGAATCCTCTCACTGCACCCTCCCACACACCTCTGACAGTTCTTGTCTGCATAAATAAATATTTAAAAATTAAAAATAAAGACAAAAACAGAAAGTAGTTACTAAAGTCTACACAAATACTGTTAACTTCACATGAGTAATATGTTATCATTTACTTATTCATACTTTTAAAAAATCACCTCACCTTACTTTCATTTTTTTTGGGAAACAACACTAAGTATTCCTTTTCATTAGAATAATGGAATGGTCTATTTTTCCTTTTACATAAAATTAAGTGTATAAAGGTAGTATAAAATATCTTACTATACTGTACACTGCTTTACACTTAAAGTGACTCCACATACATTAATCAATTACCTTCTTCTTAAAATAACATGTATTTATAAGTAATATAAATTCAAAGAGATAAACTGGTCTAGATCATACATTTATTTTGTGAAAGAGCTTCAACACACTAAATCTCAAAGCAGGGAGCTTTGAGCAGGGAGCTTTATATATCTATCCAAAATATAAATTTAGTCTATAAATAAAATTACCATGAAAGAAGCATTATTTATATAAATATATAAATATGTCACTAAAGTGAGGTTGTTAGTCATTAAAAACATTAAAATTGTAGTTAAAAAACTCACATTTTTGGAAGAGACATTTCCCCTGCCTATATGTTGCCAGGACTTCAGCATTATAAGTCCAAACTGGTAGTGTTGAGTGATGACATCACAAAGAGATTGTGAACAACAAGAAATTAAAGGGAAAAGGCAGAGTAATTATATTTTATACTGAATAGATGTTTCTGAAGTCTCTTCTAAAATTGTAACTGTGTTCATACACAATTTTTTGAACAGAATCAGTAAGTTTTATTGAATGTATCTTGTTTAATAAATATCTAATTGTTTGATATCAGTAGACCAGTAGATTTTAACACCAATGTTGACTCTGCATGTGTGCAAAAAGATATGTGTGTAATAATTATAGAATTGGAGAAGAAAATATGGTGATATAAACATTACTCAATAAAGAACAACTGACTTTCTGTACCTTTGCTTTGCTTTGAGGCTTTTTCTTCAAAAATCTGTCTATATGTTCACAGTGATTTATTTTCTTAAAGCAACTTGCATATAGGTTATTCTTATATATATATGATTTATGTAAATGTAAGCATTGAAATTAATTGTACTGACATGTCAGAAAATGCTTTTGTCCCTTCCTTAAACCTGAAAACAACTGTTGTTAATAGTGAGTTGTGTCAACAAATTATCAAATGCTACTAAAGGGATTTGCAAGTGTGAATTTTTCATTAATGAAATGGAAACTCATGTGCATGGAAAGAATACCATTAAGTGACAAATGTCTTTTAAGTTTTCTAGATAGTGGGAGTAAATATATATTTTTATAATTTATTTTTTCTTTATATATATGTATACATATACACATATATATTTTATATATATATATTTGATATCAATTGTAGTTACCAGGAATTCTCACCACCATTTCACAGTGCACCATCACCTCAGTCCCTGATGTTCTTCCTGCCCTCATCCCAGTCCCTCACCTTCACCCACCCCACAAAAGGCCTCTGATTTGTCTTTGCCATTTTGTTTTTGTTGTGGTGTGATTTTTTTTTTTTTGTTATTGTTCTTTTCCTTGATCCCTTATTTGGTTCCCTTATATTCCTCCTAGAAGTGAAACCTTCTCATATTTTTCTTTTCCTTCTAATTTATTTCACTGAGCATAATCCCTTCTAGCTCCATCCATGTTTCTACAAATGACTCTAGCTTATCTTTTTTAATTGCTGAATAGCATTCCATTGTGTATATGTACCACATCTTCTTGATCCAATTATCTATTTCTGGGCATTTTGGTTTTTTCCCAGGTCTTACCAATTATAAATAGTGCTGCAATGAACATAGGGGTACAGTTATTCTTTTGAATCAGTGTTTTTGTGTCCTTTATATAGATGCCTGGGACTGGAATTGCTAGGTCATGTGGTAGCTCCATTTTTAGTAGGCTGAAGAACCTCCATACAGCTTTTCATAGTGGTTGGATTAATTTGCATTCCCACCAGCAGTGTAGTAAAGTTCCTTTTTATCCACATCCTTGTCAATATTTGTTGTTGCTGTTTATTTTTTCAATATGTGCCATCCTTACTGGTATAAGGTGGTATCTTATTGTGGTTTTAATTTGCATTTCCCTTATTATGACAGATGTTGAACATTTTTTCAGGTCCCTGTTTGTCATTTGCATCTCCTCTTTGGAGCAGTGTCTTTTAAGTTTTTCTGCCCATTTATTGAATGGATTGTTTACCGGTTTTTTTTTTTTTTGAGTCTTGTCAGTTCTTAGTATATCTTCCTGATCAGTCTCTAAATCATTTGAGTGGAGTGCAAATTTTTTTCCCAGTCAGTAAGGTGTCTCTTTCTTTTGCTGTACAGAAGCTTTTTAATTTGTTGTAGTCCCAGCTGTTTATCTTCTTTTTTATTTTCTTTGCTTTGGGGGATGTCTCTTTAAAGACGTTATTGAGATCTATGTTTTGTAAAGTTTTACCTATGTTTTCTTCTATATAATTTATGATTTCGGGTCTTACATTCAGTTCTTTTATTCATTTTGAGTTGATTTTTGTACAAGGTGTGAGGTAGTGGTCTAGTTTCAGTTTTTTGCATGTGGTGGTCCAGTTTTCCTGGCACCAATAAACTGCCCTTATTCTATCACATATTCTTTGCTCCTTTGTCAAAGATCAGGTATCCATAAATATGTGGTTTTACTTCCGGGCTTTCTATTCAGCACATTGGTTGGTGTGCCTGTCTTTGTTCCAGTACCATGCTATTTTAATTACTATGGCTTTGTAATAAAGTTTGAAGTCTGGGAGTGTTGTACTTCCCTTCCCTCCCCTTGTTTTTTAAACAGGAGAGCTTTGACTAATAGAGGCTTTTTATGGCTCTATATGAATTGTATCAATATTTGTTCTCTTTCCTTGAAGAATGTCATTGAGATTTTTATTGGAATAGCATTGAATTCTATAGATTGCTTTTGGTAGGATAGCCATTTTGATAATGTTTCCTCTTTCATCCATGAACAGGGGATGTCTTTCCATTTATTTGTGTCTTCTATTTCTTTTAACAGTGTTTTATAATTTTCTCTAAATATGTTTTTCATTTTTTTATTAGGTATTTCCAAGTATTTGATTTTTTGGTTTCAATTGTAAAAGGGATAATTTTCTTGATTTCTTCTTCAGATTGATTGTTTGTATATAGAAAGGCTTCTGACTTGTGTGTATTGATTTTGTGCCCTGCTACTTTGCTAAACTGATTGATTTTTTAAATTAGATTTTCTGATGGTTCCCCCCTAGGAGGAGTATATGGGACCCAAATAAGGATCAAGGAAAAGAATAATAACAACAATAACTGGAGGACGAGGAGGAGGAGGAGGAAGAGAAGGAGGAGGAGGAGGAGGAGGAGGAGGAGGAGGAGGAGGAGGAGGAGGAGGAGGAGGAGGAG
>JAGFMF010011463.1:3933-42496 GCA_019455555.1 Galemys pyrenaicus
GGTTTTGTATGTTTGTCTTAATGCGGCGGATGGCAGAACCCATTCAGAGAGGGCAGGCTTGGGGGTTCTGAGTGCTCCTCTCCCTGCCCTGTAACACTTACCTTAGCTAAATAGTGCGAGTTGCCTGATCCTGTTTCATTTTTTTTTTTTTTTGATGTGTTGTTTAGATTTGACTATCATTATTATATTTTTGTTTAAAGAGGAAATGAAGCTTTCTTTTTATGTTACCTGAGTGTGAATTTTATACATCGTTCACACAAGTGTTTACAAGGTAAAAAGTTTTGTGTGTGTCCTTTGAGCTTTGCGGTCATGTTTCTATTTGTTGTTTTGTTATTAACCAGTGTCTCATGGGGAGGGCTGAGGTTAAAGGTTGTTTCCACTGATACCTGAACTTACTCCCTAGCATAAGATGAGTTGGGTGACCAGCCCCTGAGCTCAGTTTGCTACTACCATTTCCAGGTCCATCCCCAGCCTCTGCGGTCAGGGTCCTGGGCTAATCAGTTTGCTGGGATCCAGTGTGAATTTACCACATATATATTTCCCATCTCAGGTGTGGAATCTCTTTGCACTCTATTTGAGGACAAAAGTTGGCTCTTCTTTTGAAAAAGAAAAGGTCAGAAATTATGATTTCTTAGTGACTAGCTGATACATCTAACTTATTTGTCAGCCTTCCATTCTTTTCCATTGAAATGATAGCCCTATGATCAGCACCCTCAATTGCTCCTAAGAATACAGAGAACCAGGCCTGGAACAATACTAACTCAAAGGAGTGAGGGATAAGGATGTCAAAAAGGGAAAAAATGAAATCTAGGGTTTTAAAATGCATGATTCTGTAAATAGTGTATTCTGCCTTCCCTGTTTGCTGTTTATCCTTCTAGTGGAAAAAAATATGGCCTTTTAAATACTTCACAAGGTGAAGGAGGATATAATAATGTTGTTGATGATAAAATCATTTTTATATACCTGTTTTCACTTTGTGAGGCTGTTGCGAAGAAATCCAGGCCTTGGCCACATGCTGGGAGTTAATGAGGTTTACAATTGGCAATGCTTAAAGAGTATTAGGGTAATGTATTTAAACATCAGCAGTTCACAGTCTCAAATGCTCATCATCTGTCAAATTTAATCTGGACTCAATAAGAAGTCTTTCAATTTGCTAATGAGGAAAGTTTTTCATACTATTAGGGTGGACACAGATTTCAGACAAACATCTGAAATTCATAAACTATAGAATTAAGCAAAGGTATCTCTTTAATTAAAAAAAAAATCAACAGCAGTCACCTGAGACGCTTACATTTTTTCTTAGTCATCAGACTCCCAAATTAATCTACCAAAACAAAAAGCCTCATTAGCAGCTCTCATTGAATCAGTGTTATTTTTTCTTTCTCTCGAGATGTCTGATTAACCCCCTTTCTTTTTGCATTACTCACTTTGTGTTAATATTTGATGTCTGAAATCATAGGGGGTGTGTGCAATGTGGTGGCTAGACACTGTCTGCAAGGAGTAAATTAAAAAGAATTCTTAAACAGGTTTGTATTATGTTGCTGGTATATCAGAAAACCTTTAGGAATGTCAGGTGCCTGGGTTTGTTTTTCTTTTTAATTCTAGAAAGGGTTGATTAATGACTAGGTGCTGATTTCACTTCTCATTCATATGTACAGAGAGCCCTCCTCCCTTTCCCTCAACTCCTGCATACCAAGCCAGGCCCTCTTCTGGAGAGTTTTTCTGTAAAAGGAAAGGTGAGAAATGGGGCCATCACTGGATGGGGAGGAGGGAGGTGGCTTTTTTGAAAGTGAACAGATAGCAGCATTCATGTATGCTGATGGAAAAGACTCCTGTTGGTAGAGAGTGTAGAAAGTTGACAATGTAGGAGAGAAGAGGGAAGAATACCTGATACATTGTCTGTGAAGGAGGTGACCTCTTGCAAGAGTATGGAGAGTTCATCCAGAACAGCTGCTCACTCCATGTGGTCAGTAGATCCCTGGGAGTCTGAGAGCTTGTCAGGACTGCCTACAGTCAACTTTATTTTCACAATAACCCTAAGACTTGAGTGTTTCCTATGTGTTGTATTTGAATGGCTGGCTCTGGAAGCAGTGGTGGGTAGAGCTGCTGATGTGCTCACGCCAGCTGAGCCACACCACCAAGTAGGGTGAGTGGTGTGGTTCAGGAAGGCACCGAGCAGGTTATCTATGTTTCCAGCAGATGGGGTAAGGCGGAGTCTGGAGCCCTTGGTGGCTTTTTTAGTCTTTTATTGCGCCATTATATAATAGGCTCCCAGGTACATGGCAGGCATGGGTGTGCGCATCTCACTCTCTTTGGGCATTCTAGCCTCTCATCTTTGCTTCTTCTCTTTTGCCACTTCTCTTCTGCTCTTCTCGTTCTCCAGCTCTCCTGTTCTGCTGGTGTCCTCAAGATGCCTCCCCCATACGCCCCACTTGCGCATGCCCACTTCGGCACGCATGCAGACCTGCAGGTGACCATCATTACACCCATGGCAGGAGGGCGGAAAAGCCTGATAACTTTTCTCTGACCCTACAGTGGTCATCACACACTTCACCACCACGCATTCATGGTAGCAAGAATTAGAATTAGAATGAGAGCAAGAATTATAAATCCAATTACACTTCAGAATGTCCTTGAAGAAGCAGTAAAAGTGATCGAGTTTTGTTAAATTGCACCCTTGAGCATACAGCATTTAAAAATTTGGAGTAATAAGGAATTGTGCGTGAGCGCTGCCCCTGCTTTCTGCCAGGCGGCCTGCAGAATCGAGCAGTAGCTTGAGTTGCTCCCAGGACTTTTTATATTTTTCATGGAACACCATTTTTATATGAAAGAACTGAAATTTTCCCACGACGGTTTCCTGATGCTTAGGCTTTCCTGGTGTAAATAGTGGTGATATTATTGAATGTGATTTATTTTTTCATGTAAATGTGTCAACATTTGGAAGATTGGAATAATTTAGGGACACACGTTTTCCAGTTGATCCACACAGGATGTTACAGAATCACATGTGAATAAAAGATCTATGCAAAGTGCAAGGTAGACTCTGGATTTTAATGTAACCGTGGGAAAAGTTCTCTGATACAAATCAGATTCTGATCTTTAGGAAACTATCATTTGAATGCTGTATACTTCCTTTTATTTACCAAGTTTTAGAAAAATAAGTTGGTGCCCTATTGTAGCGGCAGGAAGGTGGTGGCACAGGAGCAAGGTTCGGGATGGTTCTGGGCAGACAGGTCAAGGAAAGGAGAGAGTCTTGGAGCCCTCGGTGGCTTTTCATACTTTGTTTAGTCAGGTGGCCAGGTACATGGCAGGCAGGGGGGCCGGGGGGCTGAGAGGCTGGCAGCCCTCCCAGCCCCCAGCGCATCTCACCCTCTCGGCTGCTTCTTCTCTCTCTGCTGCTGCTGCTGCTCCTTCGTCAGTCGGTCCTGTCTGTTGGTCCTGGCAGTTCTGGCGTCCTCATGACGCCGCCCGTTTGTGCCCGTGACCAACACAGGTGCGCCTACTTGCGCATGCCCACCCTGGAGTGCTCGCAGCACCACAGGTGTCCATCATCAGTGGTGGGAGGGTGGAAATACCTGATCAACCTTTACCCTATACCTATTAATTTAAAAAAATAAGAAACTATCAGTTGTTGAAGTTTGTTGTCATAGAAGAATATTCACAATTATCTAAAAAGGCTATTAAAATACTTCTTTTGTTTCTGACTATGAATTTATGTGAGGCTAAAATCCCATCTTTCAACCAAATTATAACAGATGGAATGCAGTTGTCTTCCATTAAGTTAAGATGTTTAAGATATTTGCAAAATCATAAAATTGCTTTTTTACTCACTATGTTTTTGCTTTAGAATATATAATTTTCATACAGATGTTTACATCACCATGTAATAGATTTACTCATTTTTTAATGACATACTATTTTTAAAATGTATCAGTTTTAATTTCTAATGTAGTAAATACAGTAAGAATAACCCACCTAAAGAAAAACTCTTTGTAGGTCATTAATAATTCATAGCCATGTGAAGGGGTCCTGAGATACAAAAGTTTGAAAACCACTGAGCTAGAAAAACAGCAGCAGTTAGAGATGTTGTGGAGATGTGGTGCCGGGGCTTGGGGGGCACTTTTCTTGTTTCCTTGGTGTAGGGTAAAGGTTGATCAGGTATTTCCACCCTCCCACCACTGATGATGGACACCTGCGATGCTGCGAGCACTCCAGGGTGGGCATGCGCAAGTGGGCGCACCTGTGTTGGACACGGGCACAAATGGGCGGCGTCATGAGGACGCCAGAACTGCGAGGACCAACAGACAGAACTGTGAGGACCGACCTAGAGAACCAGCAACAGCAGCAGAGAGAGAAGAAAGGAGCTGAGAGGGTGAGATGTGCTGGGGGCTGGGAGGGCTGCCAGCCTCCCAGCCCCCTGGCCCCCCTGCCTGCCATGTACCTGGCCACCTCTACTAAATAAAGTGTGAAAAGCCACCGAGGGCTCCGAGACTCTCTCCTTTCCTTGACCTGTCTGCCCAGAACCATCCCGAACCTTGCTCCAGTGCTGCCCACTTTCCTGCTGCTACACTTGGGTATTGTCTAGAAAATTGATGAAAGGGAATATACAAGTAACTTGAGAGGTACGAAGTACTAAATTGTTACCATCTAGAACTGCGAGCTTGAATGGTTAAGGGACCCCAGCATGACTACTAGGCAGAACCCACCAAAGAGTTTGTGGTCATGAAATTCAAAGAGACCAGTGAGTGTGGCTGTGAGTTTTTCAGATGAAGTCATCTGCTTAGCTCTTATCATGGAGTAGGACATGTTCCATGTAGCTAGGTTTGAGGACTTGGTGATGGACCAGGGAGGTGAGGGCAAGAAAGGGAGCAGGGGTACTGAGCAGCCAGAGATTGAACCTGGAGGAGCAAAGAGAGGACTTCAGGGTAGGAGGCCATGAAAGGTGGTAGACTTACAGAATTTGTAGATTTCATTGTGCTTGAAGACTGTGAAGTCACTGAGGACAGTGAGAAGCATGAAGTAGAGTATAAGGGGAAGTCGAATATACTGGAAATGGCAGGAGTCTAGAGTCTGTGCATAGGAGTGAGTGACTGCAAAAGGGTGGAGACAGGCACATTGGAAGATCCTTCGAGTACTGGGAGGCCTCGGTGTTTGAATGATCAGTAGACTGAAAATATTGAGAATTAAGTCAGGAGTAAGGCTGGAGAACAGGTCACTTAACTGGGAGCTAAGCATGGTCAGGGGAAGAGAACAGAAATTCAGAGTTTTAAGGTGACAGAAACAAGGAGGGCTGCTGAGTGGTGTAGTCAGATGATGTGAGTATTTAAACGGGGGCTCAGGAAGGAATGGGTAGGGATGCCTTGGGAGAGGCTGTGAGGAAGGCGTATACCTTCTCTAATTATAAGCCCGGTGCACTCCTGAACGGCAAAGGAAAGTCCATCACTGCTTAAGAGGGACTGCAGAAGGAAGCGTTATCCTCAGGGAAGAGACAAGTGTTGGTCACAGCAAGAATGTGAAGCGATATTTAGGTATCATCCCAATGATAGAAATCCCTTTGAAGAGGAAGTTGAGTGTGAGATTTTACTCCCCATGCGCTATGCATTCCAGAGGATACAGTGGAAAGATTACTGGGAAGTGGTGAAAGAATGAGGGTATGTAGAACCCCATAGGTATTACATGTGGGTAATAAAGGGCAACCCATGAGTTTGGGCTTCCTGTGGAGGGTGGCAAGAACAGGATAAAGGATACGATGAATTCGTCTTGGTGGACTCGAGCTTATGATTTTTGGGATAGAGGAATCTTTGCTGAGAGGTGGGCAGGCTGAGAAGGGACAGTATTATCATTTGAAGAACCTTTTTTTTTTTTTCTTTTAAGATTTTATTTATTTCTGCATACAAGAGCTGGGGTCTGGGGTACAGGCCAGAGGTATAGGGTGGTGATGAGAGGATTCACCAGAGACAGAGCGGGGAGCAGAACAGGCAGAGATACTGAAATACACTGCTGAGGGGACCAGCAGGTGAGGCAGGAGAGGTCTGCTGCCCTGTATGGGGCCCCTCACTAGCCTAGCCAGGGGTCGAACTTGTGCTGCTGTGGATGGCGAAACCCCATAGTGCGGCGCTCAACCCCTTGAGCCACCAGGGAGGACCTATCACTTGAAGAACTTTTAAAGCAAAAATACTCTGTGGGACTAGAGTTCAGCTGGTGTTTCTCTCTAGAGGGCTAAATCAGCGGATAAAGGATAAAGGAAGCAGGTAGTTTCTGAGCATGTACAATGTTTCAGATGTGATGCTCACAATTTCCACCCATTTTATTTAATCCTTATTTTGAAAGCCCTTATATTAGGTATGCTCACCCTGCACTTACCAAGGGAGGTACAGAATCAAAATGTAGCTGATTTACTGAAAGTCATATAGCTAGTGAGTAGTAGAACTAGGGTTTGAACCTAGATCCTTTTGATTTGTGCCCAATCTTTTCTACTGTGAAACTTCCTATTGAAAATGGAGCTTTGCATAAGTACTTTTGTGTCTTTGCTAGAAGTTCTGAGGTCCTTTGTGAGATGGTTTACCCCTGGAACTAATTACGTGTCCAACTTAAGGTGGACCTAAATCCTCTGTGAGAGTTACCGAACTGTCATCCTCAAGCTTCTCACATTTTTTTTCAAACCCAGTGAAAGTTTTTGGAACAGCTTTCCCTTTTTGCTATTCTTAGACAACCTTGAGGTGCCATTGCAAACCATATTCTCAGAAGTCTTATCTTTATTGTGCCACTTGAAATACCAACTATTTTTCCACAGTCTTCCCAGCATGTCAAGGTGCTCAGAAAATATTTGAGAGCGCAAACTCTGTTCCTTTTCCCTTGTTTGGTTCCCTAGTCTTACTTTTTCTGCACCGTAGTATTTAACACTCAAATCTAAAGTTTTAAGAGAAAGAAATCAAATGTCAGCTGTTTCCTGGCCATGTGCCTATCTATTTCTGTACCAATGTCAGTGTCATAGGCACAGGATGTGGCAGTTGCTTAAATTAAAACAGTCTTTGCACTAAACTTTGAGGGGATTTAGTGCCTATTAACTTTTCCATTGATTGTGGCATAATTGTCACCGAGTCACTTCCTAGTAAATAGGTGAGATTCTCAGACTTTAATGAAGGTTTTTCATGGTAAGACTTCTTTCAATCTGATGTAAAGATTTTTGGATCTTCAGTCTGAAAAAGTAAGAGGGGAAAGACCACTATTTAAATTTTAAAGCGATCATACAGCAACTTAGTCTCTGTAATAAAGGATGGATGGTAATTTTAAATGGTCTGTGTTATAAATCTGAGAGAATCTTAATATATGAAAACCCAGGTTAATTTCAGTTAATTTATAACAAACATTGATCTATGTGCCAGGTTCTATTTTTGTTCTCTTTTTATTTCTGTAGAAGAACTGGGGTGTAGGCCAGAGGTGGGGATGTGGGAGGGCGGGGCAGTGAGAGAACTCACCAGAGACAAAATGGGGAGCAGGACAGGCAGATTTGGATTTGTTGAAATACACTGCTAAGTGGAGCAGCAGAAACAGGAGAGGTCTGCTGTACCATATGTGGGTTAGCTTCCTGGCCAGATAGGGGTCGAACTCAGGAGGTAGCTGTGATAGCACTGAGACTTGAGCCCTAGGCCACCAAGGAGGCCCATATATGCCAGTCATTGTTCTAAACAGAACAATAAACCTTGTGCTCTCATATAGCAAACAGACAATGTGAGTCATATACATACGTGTGTGTGTGTGTGTGTGTGTGTGTGTGGTGGCAGGTATCTGTTAAAGTCAGAGCAGGAGTTGACGACTGGACAAGTAGCTGTGGGCTCTGAGGTACTGTGGTTTGTAGGGTGGGCAGGAAGGATCTCTGAAAAGTGATATTTGGACAGGAATCTGAATTAGTGAGTGAGCTATGTGAGAATCTGAGTTCAGGTTTCTAGGTAGAGAGGCTAACAGATGTAGGGAACCTGAGACTGGAGGGTGTTTGTTGGTTTGAGACTCAACAAGGAGACCATTTTGGCTCGAGAACAGTAGCGAGCAGGCAAGTAGAAGACATCATAATCATATCCAGGGGCCAGAGTATACAGATCTTGCAAAATTTTATTCTAAGTTGTAGTAGAAGTCTTTTGAGAGTTTTGAGCAGGTCATGAACCTGATCTGAATTAAATTTTGAAAAGATCTCCCTGGCTGATTTGTAGAGAAGAGGATGAAGCAAGCAACAGTGGAAGGAAGAAAGATGATGGTGAGACTAGCAGGTTAGTCGTGGTGATGGTAAGAAGTGGGTGATATTGGGGTTTCCTTGATAGATTGAGCATGAGTTATGGAAGAGAGCAGTTTAAGCAACTGAGGGCATTCTAGGGCAAGGAGTAGTTTTGGAAGCAAAACTAAGAATTCTTTAGGACATGTTTATACTGAGGTGACTGTTCAGCATGCAATTAGAGAAGCAGGCTGTTAGATGTTTGGGTCTGAATTTCTGGAAGTTGGGGGTGTTGGGTTAGGAAAAGGAGTTGGCCAGATTACTTCCTTGATTTGAGCCAATTTTCAGCATAAAAGAGTTGCTGGTGTAATAACTTCCGAGGATTCAGTGAATTAGTGTTGTTGGTTTGTTTTGTGTGGGAATGGAGATTTTTAAAAAATATTTATTTATTTATGCATACAGGAACTGGGGTGTAAACCAGAGTTGTGGAGGCTGAGAGGATCTAACAGAGAGTGTGGGGAGCAGAACAGGCAAATCTACTGAAATACACTGCTGAGGGGAGCAGCAGGTGAGGCAGGAGAGGTCTGCTAAGCTGTACTGGTCACCTCCCAGGCTGGCGGGGGATCAAACTCACTGCAGTGACTGGCTATAGCTTGATAGCACTGAGACTTAACCCCTGCACCACCAGGGAGGCCTGAGACTTTTTTTTTTTAAAGATTTATTTATTTATGCATACAAGCACTGGAGTACAGGCCAGAGGTGTGGGGGGGTGGTGAGAGGATTCACCACAGACAGAGCAGGGAGCAGAACAGGCAGATCAATGGAAGTAACTGCTGAAGGGAACAGTGGGCACAGCAGGAGAGGTTTGCCGCACCATGTGGGTCCCCTCCCTGGTCGGCAGCAGGGATTGAACTTGTGCTGCAGTGGCTGCTGTTTGCTTCATAGTGCGTTGCTTAACCCACTGCGCCACCAGGGAGGCCCATGAGACTTTTTTTTTAACACTGAGTATTATGAACTTATAGCTTTTTAAAAAATACATTTGACATGTTTTTTTCAATTATATTTATCTTTGGCCAGTGGGAAACTTTTTATATTTTTTCCTTTGTCCTTTTTGATAGTCTCTGTTAATGTTTGATAGCTTCCTTGCTTTCTGACAGAATAGGATGTTATTTAATGTATTTCTACTCCAGACTTGGAATCAACTACTTTTCCTTGGAGTCCAACTACTTTCCCATGGGCAGTTACATTTAGAGACCATGATATGGGTATCAGATGTGCTTCTTATTTTTGAGTTGCCATCGCTTTGAGACATTTTCATGGATAGCAGGGGCAGAGAAGTTGAGGAGCCTTCAGTTCATACTGGTATTTTAAATTCAAACTTAAACTAAATCGACAAAATTAAGTTCAAAGCATTTTTTTATTTCTGTATTTATCTCTGCTCTTTCATCAAAATCTTGGTTACCAGCAACATTCATTGAATTACATATTTGCAATACATAAGATATGTTCAAAATAATAACACCAGTGTTGCTGCTAATAATTAGATATGAATGAAGTTTAAGATTTCTTTTCAGCTCTATTTGTGCTTAGATTGTATCCCGCTAAATATGTACAGTTAAAATCCTGTGTTCTAAGGTTATTTGAAATAATTCATTTCTCTGTGTGGTTTTGCCACCAACTTGATATATGGTTAGGTTCATTCGTTTCAGTTTGTTTTTAATTTTTAGGGATTGCTTTTTTTCTTTTAGACTTAATTTAATTTTTGAATATGTAAAACATATGTTTCCCAAGTCAAAACTATATAACAGGAGCAAGGTATATCCAGAGAAGTTTGACCTGAAGTGCTACTTCAGTGTCAACTGAAGTTGATAGTGTCTACGTCACCCTGTTCCCTCACTCCCACTTTTAGGTTACTCTGTTTTCCTTTAGTTTTGGGGTTTTTCCACCACAGGATATTTTTTCTTCCAAAATAAGTATATCGGTACATATATATTCATAACCATATTCCTCTCCTCACTTATGCCCAAAAAGCAGCTTTGTAAACTATATACTGTTGGGTTGTTGGAAAAGTCATGTCATATTTTCTTCTATGAATTTTCAAGCAAAAATGCTACATGATTTTCCGGACAACCCGGTAGATATATGTACTTCTATAAATACATGTGCATAGAGTATGTATGTGTGTGTTCATATGATATGCACATGGACATGTGTGTTAATCAGGGCTCTCCAGAGAAGCAGACCCAATAAGATGTTAGGGAGAGAGAGGGAGATGTAGGGGGAGGAGAGTGTGGGAAAGATTTAGTAGAGGAATTGGTTTATGTGATTGGGAAGGCTGAAAAGCCTGACTCCCTGCTGTCTACAAGCTGAAGATCCAGGAGAGTCAGTGGTGTAGTTTGGTCTGAATCTGAAGGTCTGAGAACTGGGAAAGCCAAAACTGTAAGTTCCAGTTTGAGGGCAGTGTGATGACTATCCCAGGTCAGTCAGGGTGAGTGTAAATTCTCCTATCCTCTGTCTTTTTGTTCTGTTCAGTTCCTCAAGGGATTGGATGATGCCCATCCACGTTGATAAGGGCAAGCTGCTTTCCTCAGTCCACTAATCTAAATGCCAATCACACATTTCGATATACTAGTGCATACACACCCAGAAGTAATGTTTAATCTGGACATGTTTAATCCTGGGTCCTAGCCAAGTGAATACATAAAACTAACCATCACAATATGTATGTAATATTGGTCTACAGGAGACACACACATGCACATGCACATACATGCTTGCTTTGTTACTTAACTCTGCTAGAGTCTATATAAATATGCAAAGAAATCTTTATTCATTTTAATGACTGCATAATATGAGAATATACATTTTGAATCATTTTCCCAGTAAAGTGTGGGTGCCATTGCTTTTAAGGCTTACATTATCATAAGAGTATTTCCCAAGACCATCTATTAGGGTTCTAGTCATAGAAGAATGGATACACCATCATGAACTATATCAGCTCTCATTCAGCATATTTTATTTCCTATTGTTTTCCCTCTTTTTGTACCAAACACTCCCAAACACTAGCTGTCTCCCTTGTCCATGCACATGGGAGCGATGCTTCAGTGTTACATATCTCATCACCTTCTCATTTTTCTGGTAGCTGCTGCCCTCAGAGCAGATTGTTTAAATGGGAAAAGCATTATGTGGTAGAAGATATGCTGATAGTGGATGAAAAAAACATATTCAACTTCTTACTAAGTTCTTCAAAGCTCTGGGACCTTCAAGAAGTGCCCAAACCTTTCTGAGTCCATTGTCTCATCTGACTAAGCAGGGTTATTTCTTGCTCTGTGAACACTTGTGTTTTGTTACCAATGAAATAACATCTGTAAGATATTCCTCCTCACTTTACTTCCAGCATTCCTTCTCTTTCTCCTGTACTCTCACCTCTTTATTTTCCATGACTGGGATCTCTCTTGGCAGCTCCTGAACCTTCCAAAACCCCTCCCATATTAAAAAAGACTTCTCGAGATTCTGCTGCCTCCTCCTCCTCCTTCCCCAACCCAGGCTGGTGCCCCACTCCTGTCTGTAAAGTTCATCTAGAGTGTAAAGTTCTGGCCCTCTGTAGTTTTCTCTCTGCCCATTCGTGCTTGAATCTGTTCTCCCTAGGTTTGCCACCCCTGCTCTACTGAGCCTGCTCTTGGTAAGATCCCAAGCAAGAAGAATTCACTCTTCCTTCTGTGCATCTCTCCTCATTACTCACACAGAACATTTCACGTCACCAAACATGTCTGGAGTTTTTTCTACATCAATCAATCCTGTGACACCAAGATGTCCTGCAATTAGGGTGTCCTGCAATTGAACTCAATTCTGACCTGGAAATAGTCTTGGGTCCCAGAGGTGAAGGCCCCAAGCCTCTAAAATGAGAAAAGTTCCCATGGCAAACTCTAAAAACAAGCTCAATTACTTGGTCTTGTGTCCTAAAGGTACACAGGACAAACTATAAAGAAGTATCCAACTTTACATTCATAACTACAATTTTTTTTTTTTTTTTTTTTTTTTTTTNAACTAAAATTTTTTTTTTTTTTTTTTTTTTTTTGTAAAACTAACAGGTGGAGCCTCTCTGACCAGGCCATGCCTTTAGGTGATGTTTAGTAGTAGTAAAAAACTTACCACGTTGATTTATAATGTAGAGCCCTTGCTCAGCCCACATCAGAAAAGGTGGTGACGCATCAGCTGCTGGTAAAGATGCTTAAAAGGTACAACAGGATAGCACATCTACACACCACTGTAGTTCTGCTTCACTTTTATTTTACCTTCAAGTTCATCTAAATGTACATTTTTAGTAAAACTATTAAATGAAACCCCCAAAAGTGAGGAAAATACTGAAGATCTCATTCACTTACTCTGTAGCATTGCAGACTCAGATGCAGTGCAGCTGGGCATCGGGGTGTGCCCCCAATTGGCTTCTTTTTCATATTCATGCCTGGGAAATACTGGAACTCCCAACAGCAGAACCCAGCATTTTCTATGCTTTAGTATTTTTAATCCCAAGCCTTTCATTATGGAGGGGTGTTACCAGTATCCCACATGTGACCACATCTTAAAGCCACCTCTGCTGCTGCTGCCATTGTACAAGTCATGACTTGCTCCGATGAGTGGGACAGCCTCCTAACTGGTCTCCCTGCCTCTGCTTTTGCTTCCCATCACTGTTCAGCTCAGCAGCCAGTGATCCTGTTGAAATCTAACTTGGCTCTCTCGCTGGCTTGTAACAATCTATGGTTCCCTGTTTCACTCAGAGTAAAAGAAATAGTCTTCATTGTGGTCACCCAAGCCACCAAGCCCTTAACAACGGTAGGTCCCCCTTCCTGTACTTCATCTCTCTTTTTTAAAAAATTGTTTATTTATTTGTTTGTTTATGCATACAAGAGCTGGGGTACAGTCCAGAGTCATGGGAGGTGAGAGGCTTCACCAGAGACAGAGTGGGGAGCAGAACAGGCAGATGGACTGAAGTACACTGCTGAGGGGAGCAGCGGGCAAGGCAGAAGTTTGCTGCGCCATGTGGTCCCCTACCTGGCCTGGGATCAAGCTCATGTTGCTGTGCCACCGATGCCTCACAGTGTGGCGCTCAACCTACCCCGCCACCAGGGAGGCCCTCTAATTCATCTCTTGCTGTTCTTCCACTCCAGTCCCATTGGTCTTCTTATTGTATCTTGAACAAACCATTCTCAGTCTCACCTCCAGTCCTTAGCCCTTTCTCTTCCCATGAATCTAGATTACCATTAAAATAACCAAAGCATTTATTATAACTGAGCCTGGGCTGCATTATTCAGCTCCTTAGGTCCTTGTTCTGGTGACAGCTTCTTGGGGGGGGGGGGGCTCCTTTAACTTGCTGTTTTATTTTAATTATGTTTTAGACTTACTATTTTATATATACCTGTAACACTCCTTTCCCCTTTTACTGTGGTGTTTCTTACAGTGCTTATCATGTAATGCAAGGCTTTTACTCATTATTTTATTGTCCCTCCCTCCACCTTCTCATACACAACTTGCCTGCAAGCTCCATGAAGGCAGGGATTTTATCCTTTTTTTTTTTCACTGCTGAATCTGCAGACCTTAGCAGTGTGGCTGGCACGTAATAGCACTCCATCAATAGTTGTTAAATGAATTTGAATGGATTGGACACATAAAATGCCACGAGTATGTGAGGTATTATTAAGATGACAAGGAGACAAGATTCTCAGGGTCTCTTTCTGTTTCAGTATTAAAATTCAACATGTTAAAATCCCTGGTTGTCATTTTTCTCCCAGGAGCACTGTAACAATTTATGCAGTCTGTCTGGGTAACAGTTGCTGAAACTTTTAGCAAACCTATTTTCTTCTTCTGTTTTCACTTTTATCCCCTTCAAATAGTCTGGTAGCACAGTAATTTGGGGTCATTCTAATTTTGTGAAATTACTCTGAGGGATTCTTTGTATCATGGAAACTACCTATAGGATTAGGCTCTTGATCCTTTTTGAGACTCCTGCCCTTTTCCTTCAGCACCCTGTGAAGTCTGGGCATTAGAAGCAGGTGCCAAGACTTCTGACAGGCACCATTGGGTGCTGCCTCTCTGCCCCTGTGTCTATTCTGCTCTGTCCATCCCATCTCTGCTTATGTTCTGGTAAGTTACAGTTTTTTGCAGCAAGGTTAATAAATGCAACCATGTATCTTCTTTTTTCCAGTTATTAATTTAGAATTTTGTTTTTTTAATTCACTAACGGCATTGCATTTCTATCTGTGGAAAAGCTTTGAAAGACCTGAGACTTGGCTGAACATGTAATTCACATTGAAACTCTGTTTCTATGGCTTTAAGAGTTCCTATTGAGTGCTTCTAGAGTTTTTAGTGTTTTTTTTTTTAATTTTTTTAAGTCAGGAAGTAAAATTGTAACAACTTCCTGAAAATTGAAACACTGATTTTGCTTTTCCACAATTAGCAATAATTGTACCTAGGAAAAGCAAAAGTCTCAAAAGTCTTGTAGCTTAATTTGCTTTTGCAAAAATATAAAGTACTCCCAACAGTTTCTAATTTTGATTATTCTTTACAATTGCTGCTCTGTGTTGTAATTGCCTGCTTTAAAAAAAGCTTAGTATTGTTATGAGACCTTTAGAAATAGGACTTGCTAATGAATGCAGAGATAGTGTGGATTGGGATGTGGAAATGTGTTGAACAGATCATTTTTCTGTTCTTACCTGTTTTGCATCATTTATATAGATTCTTCTAGATAATAATAGAAAATATATAGCTAGGTAGACCAGACTCAGTTATAATAAATTATTTTGGTTATTTTAATGGTAATCTACATTCATGGGTGGCCTGTTAATCGGTGAAATTCATTGTATTCTGTTCTTGATTATTTGAATAGCAAACATAATTAAGTATGAGCAATGTTTTTTCTTTACCAGATTTTTTACCAGTTATTAAAACAAGAAAATTATGTTTATGTAGTAAAATGTTAATTAGTCTATGTTGGGGATAGGGATAGAAATAATATTCTGTTTTGGGTTCTGGGTAAAATCTAGAAACACTATTTAAGCAAAATATTTTAAGCAGAAATTACGTTTTTATTCAATTTCAATTAATCGTTCTTCAATTATTAAACTCCTTTTTCCAGTTATATATAATTTAGTTTTAATTTTTATTTGAACTCCTAAATGTCTTAGATAATCATTCAGAATACACGTTTTCAGGAAGCATCAGAGACGTTATTGAGTCTACATTGATCCCAGTCTATCTTGAAATGTTTAGCTTAATGATCTAGCCTTGCTATATCAATTTGTTTGTCATGATTCACCTCATTTTAGAGCAGACTACTGAAACCAAAGTGTAGTGCACACTTAATATCAAATAATTTTGTCTTTGTCAACTACATCTAAGCCCCTTGACTGAACTGTAAACTAAGGCTTTATTCAATTTTGTACCTAGATATATGAATATTTGTGGAAGTAGAGGCATGGCCCCCCAGGTTAAATCTCTTCATCTTGTGTGACTATTTGTATCTTATTTTAGATTAGCATATAGGTGCACGAAGAAGAAGAAAATATCCCATTTCATTATCGTAGCTGTATCTGGGATCTCAACATCCATAACCAAGAACTCATGTATTCCTGCTAGAACTTTCTCTTTAGTTACTCTTAGGTTGACTGTGGACAGTTTGGGGGCTGCCTTCCTAATCCCAGTGAGTCCCTCTACCCTGACTCACAGAATGTGGAATCCTGCTATAATGGGAAAGTTAAAAAACATGTTGCAGGTGGCAGTGATGGTTGATGATTCATTTTCTTTTTCTTATAAGATCAACATTGAAAACTTGGGGACTCCTAGTGCAAATGATAGAGAACAAATTGTAATTGTTTATAGGTTAAGTTTAGGTTTAAATGGAACAATGATGCATCTCAGAAAAATCATAACTCCATGATCTATGAATGCTAATCTGGTTGGGAAGGTGGGAGAGGGGAACCTGAAGTTGAGAATGTGTTTATAGAAGAAACAGGTTGTTTTTCTTTGAGTTGGTTGTTTGTTTGGGGTGGCATGGGTGGAAGGTTGATGGAGATTATTGGGAATGACTGACTCACTGCTGGCATTACTCTGGAACATCCTATATAAACCACAGATTGCTCTATCTAAAAGTGTATAACACTTCATTAAGTTTTTAATATTTAAAACATCCTAAATAATGCACGATAGTCTGTACTTTCTATTTACCACTATATGCCTTGATTATTAAACAGCTTATTCTTTAAAATCAAGTTCTTTACAGAACTCAAGTACTTTCTCTCCTCCTTGTTAGAAAAGAGGATAAAACTTACAGTCTGAGATGGTAGTTGAGGGAATTATTTCACAACTTTGAGTAAATTTTAAAAACCTAATCAATCCTTCTTTGCTTACATTGGCTGGTATGACCCTATTGATGAACAGTGTTACTTCTGAATTTCTGAGTTATGTTATTGGCAATTTCTGCAAATTCAATTTGGAATCAACATGTGGATACTTTTTTTTTTCTTTTTCACGGTCTTAAATACAGAAAATCATAATCCATTTTAAGCTTCTTATAAATGATGGAGCACTTGTTTACATGGATAAAATGACTCTACCTAAGCAGTGTATTGAAGTTCATGTTAATGTTTGCTATTTAATGACATCTAATGATATTCAATGAAGGGTTATGCTAAACCGGAGAGAAAATGTGTTACCCAGGCAACTGCCTCAGGCAGACTCGAGATTCAGGCATATGGCTCTATAGTACACATTATTTCAGCATCTTTAAGCATAAAGAACCACACATGTAATTGACTGTGAAAAATTACTGCTCAGTTACTGTATTGTATGGTCATAATAGAAGTAAATGAATACGTCATTGTTGTTGGAACAAGTCTGTTGGGAATCACTTGTAGACTCTACTATTTAAGAAGCAAAAATACAATAAGAAGAAAATAACTGGTTTAATTAACATGTAAAATTGGGTTAATTTGAATTCAGCTGGCACAGCAGATATTAATGTTGGCTCTTTTTTTTTTTGGTGTGTATATGTGATATTTTGGCTCAAACCTCTGCACTTTTATTTCTTCTTGCTTACACCATGAATAATTTTGTTTTTTGTAAAAAATGCTATTTCGGTCATTTATAACTTTGGTTTTGTCAGGGCCTTATGTTATGATCGCATCAAAAAATGTTTTTGTGCATGTCCAAAATGTACGGTTTATAATAATGGAAAATAAATGTTTATATGTTTCTTGAAGAGGAATCAATAAAATTTGAATTCATGTATGTACTTTTTAAATTTAATATACTGATTAATTTTGATTATTATTTTTTTAATAACCAAATCAGCATGACTAGGGATCTGGCATTAACAGACACAAAAGTGTAGTGCATTCGTTCCTGTCATTTTTATGTGTTGTGCTTGGATACCTTTTATTTGCTTTTTTTGAATATTGTTTCGCTTCAGAGATTTATTAGAAAAACAAATTGGGAAAGACATTGTGTTCCAAGTAAAAGATCATTTAACTTAATTAATTTTTGGTATTTTAAAATAATGTTTGAACGAAAAACATCTGTAGGTAAAGCAGGCTACTGCTGAAAAAGTCTACATGAGACAGTTGTGTTCCTCAGGCTTTCTTCTGTCTAGGGTGGTCAGAGTCTCGCGTGGAAGTTTCTTTATATGCATTTTAGCTGTAAACCAAGGGAGCAATCAGGCTGGAGACTGGAGTCAGATAAACAAAGGCTTTGGCAGTGTGCTCCACGGACGCATCGAAAGCAGCTGGCTCTGCAGTGGTAATCTGCAGGCGACCTGCTACTTCTTGCAGAGTGACTGGCATACCATGGGCACTGAAAAACTGCTGGGTGACGACAATTAGTGTACTTGCTGGATTTTTACTTACTAATTTGTTTCGGTGGGTTATTCCCCCACAATTCTTCATTTCCCATTTTCTTTTGCTTTTTTATTTTTATTTACGTAAACACTTTTTTATGCACGCAACATTGCATTATAACATTTAATAAGTTTCAGGTGTGCATCATGATAAACCAACACCTGTATAGCTTATTTCTTCTCTTATTTACCATTTTAATCAAGTTGAAGTCTTCTTAGTCAACCCTAATTAAAAGAACAAGGGAAAATATAGGAAGCTGAGCTTTTTTTTAAATCTGCTTTGCCTTGCCTAAGTTGATATTCCAAATTGGTTTACCACTGCTTTCCTCCTCTCTCCTACCCCAGGTTTCCTCACCCCCAAAGGCAATCCCCAAGTTAAAATGAGTTGTTCATGTTCTCCACTTATTATACCTTTCCTCTCTAAAAAAATTCTGAATTTTTGTGTAGTTCTCAAAACGGCCACAATATGACTGAATATAGTATAATTGTGATGCATTTTATTAAATTCTGCAATCAATATTTGTAACTGCCCAAAGTAGCAACAGTATAATAAAACAGCTTTTTATTTATTTTTGATGTCTGTTAGTATTTAAGAAATAACAGGACATTTATATAGAGACTTGTGAAAATCAAATATATGATTTATCTCTAGTCTTAAAAGCATATAGTGCTCTTTTCCTTAGTATTGTACCACTTCTTACGGGGGCTGCCACAAACTTCCCTAGGACTCAAAAGTTAAAAGACAGGGGACTCCCCAGTGGTGCAGTGGGTTAAGCAATGCCCTATGAAGCAAACCACAGATATTTCAGCACAAGTTCTATCCCTGCTGCCGGCCAGGGGGGTGATCCACATGGCATAGCAGACCTCTCCTGCTGTGCCCGCTGCTCCCCTTAGCAGTGTGTT
The DNA here is from genome assembly GCA_019455555.1 of Galemys pyrenaicus. Taxonomy (NCBI): domain Eukaryota; kingdom Metazoa; phylum Chordata; class Mammalia; order Eulipotyphla; family Talpidae; genus Galemys; species Galemys pyrenaicus. Next base: position 22,929 of record JAGFMF010011463.1, read on the forward strand.
TCAGTTAATCTGCCTGTTCTGTTCCCTATTCTGTCTCTGGTGAATCCTCTCACCCCCTGCACCTCTGGCCTGTACCCCAGTGCTTGTATGCATAAATAAATAAATAAATCTTAAAAAAAAAAAGTTAAAAGATGGGGTAGAGGCAAGCAATAGGACATGAGGATAGTTTCTCCTGAAGTCACACATAGTGGTTTAACGAGAGGAAGAAGGAATGAGGTGTAAGTGGATGCATCAGTGAACAAAATTTTATAGTGTAATTAAATTAACTATTAGTGGAATAGATGTGGGATAGGGATGAATTACACCTGTTAAATGTGTTGATCCCCTTTGATAAGGAAGAAAATGTTGGAGGCGCAGGAATGCCCTCTATAAATACTACCAGTTGGCACACTTGACCTTGGGCGGCTTGAGTGCTGCTTGTTGTGAACCGTGAGGCAGCTGAGGACAAGTCGGTCTGGAAGGATGGGTCTGTCACTTACCAAGTTAAACCAGCAGTTAGTAGAGCCTAAGCATTTATCATCTTCTGGCAGTATGGAACCGGTGATATTTGCAGAGGTGGCATTTATAGCTGAAATTCATGATAACAATACAGTAAAATTGCTAATAAAATCTTTAATAGGTTTTTAAAGCCAGGCAGTAGCCTGCTTGTTTGAACAATATTCAATCCGCCAGATTTCATGGGAGCCAATGAATTTAAGTAGGTCCTTGGCAAAGGCTGCAGTGAGACTTGAACCCCAGTGCATGCCTGTGCCGAGGAGCCGAGCTGGCCTCAGAGCAGATGCACTCAGGGAATGCCAGGTGGGTTCTAGAGCCAGGTGGGCATGGGATGGCTCCCCATACCCTAAAAGGGGAGACACGGGATTGTAGAGTAGGAAGAAGCATCTGAGAGAACAGCTTTTTATAGGTCAGGAAAGGAGGTCTGCTCTAGCTTACCCAGCAAGATTCATCAGCCTTTGGGCAGAGGAAAACTAACACTTGGGTCTCTTCCCACATATTGCTGGTAGTTCTTAGGGTATAAGATGAGGGATTAGGTCATTGTCTCTTTCTAGAGCATGTTAATAAGAACAACTGTGACACAGTTCTGTAATTGGGCCACGAAACTTAATTTGTTTGCTCACTGACCATCTAATGGCATATTAAATAAAGTATTTATTTATGGTTTCCTCCTTCAGAACCTCCACTCTGCTTCTGGCTGCTGTAATCCCTGCAGCTCTAGGCCAACCCGTGGGCCCTTGACTTGCCCCTGAGCTTTAGAAACTGCTGTGACTTCTAGGACAAACCTCCCCTATCTCCCACCCCAACCCTCACCAACAGCACCCCAGTCCAAAAAAACGTAGCCTGGATTTCACCAGTTCTCATGTATATATTCCTTCTGCTGTAACCCAGCCCCAAGCTGCTGCAGCCACTTCTGTGGGAACTCACTGCTGCACCCTGAACGCCAGGCTCCACCTTGTCCCAAGGGTTCTTTCTGTGAGGTCACATCACGCCTGCTTAAAGCCCTCCATCAACAATTACTTTCCATCTATCCTTGGAATAAAATCCACACAACCTCGTATGCCCTCTGTATTCCTTCATCTCACCTCCCTCCCCACATTCCTCCTTCTTCCTCTGGTGTCTCCCTAACCCATGGAACTCGCCAAGACTGGTCCGTCTTGGGATTGGCCCTTGTGCTGAGGTTGCTTCTGCCCAGAACCCTCTTTGGGTCCTCCCAGTGCTTCTTTCTTTCCATCACTCACATCTTGATGCCACCTCCTCTCAAGAAGTACTTCCTGACCGCATTGGGCACGGCAGCCTCCTCTCTCCCTCCCCCATCAGTCTTAAGCCTGGCTGCAAGCTGGAACCACTTGAGAAGTTTACAAAAACAAAGGGTTGGTTAGGTCTTCTCAGGTTGGTCCAGTGGGTCCATGGGAGGTGAGAAGCACTGCTTTGAAGCATTCCTCTGTGTTTTCCTGTCTACAGCAGTTATCTTACTGTAGAATCATCTTCTTTCTGTCTGAATGTTTGTGCTTATTGCCTGCCTTGTCCATCAGGATGTAATTCCTCAAGGACGTGGATTTTATCAACCTTCCTTAAGATTCTCAGGCTCCTTAATGCCCAGGATGTTGCCTGGCATATAAAAACTCATGTATTTGGTGGCCTGAGCTGTGTAGATTTGCAGGGCATTTGGGAGGAAGATAAAAGAGCTGGAAAGTCCCAAAAGCTAATAAAGATGTTAAAATCATGGAGGCTAAAGCTCTTTGATAAACTGGTGATCATAGGAGAACCCAGTTCTGTTTTTATTTTTTTCCCCCTTAACATTCATCGTTACTTGTACCTGGGTGGTCTGGTGGTTGGAACTCTGTTTTTGGAGTTAGATTTTACTTTTATCTCTGCCATTAATCCTGAACAATTGTTTGGCTTCTGTTGTAACACACGGAAGAAGGTTATAAGAAGAAGTTATTTTTGCGAATCACTCTTGCGGTTAGGAACCTTAAGTAAAAGTGGTAATTGGATTTTGATATGGTGCATTGTCTACGACCAGACTTCCTGAAGTATGAACAGATCAGATCCTTATGTGCAGTTGCTTAAACTTTCATAGCCGCAGAGTTGGCCTGGAGATAGGAGCCAAGCAGGAGATGAAAGGGACCACATGGGGTATAAGCCACTGCTGAGAAAGAATAAGCAACAGCAGGGAGGAAGAGAACTGGATGTTATCCACCTTGGGTAGCCAGAGTTCTGTGACTCTTGCCTTTTTTTTTTTTTAAACCCACTTCCTCTCCCCCCTCCCACTACCCCCTCCCCAACAACCTCTTACTCTCCTTCCATTACTACCCAAGTTTTAGGTCCTTTGCTGTTTTGTTTTATATTTTTTTTTATTTTCTTCACATTACAAATATATTATGTGTGTGATAGAGAAGATTAGAAAATATGAGCAAGGAAAAAGCAAAAGCTTAAATTTTTAATTATTTAGCTCCTTAGGAATAACCACTGCTAATACGTTGTACTGGGTATATAAAATTTTATTTTGTCTACTTTTAACAATATAGGATTGTTTTCTGTAGACATTTGTGTAACTGATTTTTTCCTTGAAAATTTTATGTTTATGAAATTTTATGTTTATAAAATTTTAATGCTTGGAAAGTCTTCTGTGTATGAATGTTCCTTTGGTCAGTCAGCTGTTGAGGTTTTTAGTTTTTTCACGATTATTAATGATGCTATGTGAGCACTCCCATCGATAGTGATTTGCTCACACTCAGTAATTTCTTCTGGATAAGTTCCTACAAGTAGGATTGTGATGTTAAAGGATATCGGCAATTTCAGGCTCTTGCTGTGTTGTCAGATTGTCCTCGATGGCCTAGCACCACACACATCCGTCTCCTTGCCGTAGGGGCCCTTCCTTCTTCCTCAGGTTTTAACAGTTTTTCCTGGACTCACGCAATACATCTCCCAACTCCTCCCCCGTCAATTCATTGAACATCCTGGTTAAACAGTCCGAAGTACAAATTCATGTCATTAAAAATTTCAGGTCTTGTCTGCTGTGCTGATGTAAGCACACACCTCCCTTGGCTTCTCGCTGCAGCAAACCCACGCTGCTGTGGCTCTTGGTCTCCAGGCTTCCTTCTGACTGCCGGCTCTGTCTGTGCCCCTAAACAACCACTTTGTAGGAAGCAGAGATTGCATTTCCTTCTGTGTGCTCCTAGCTCTGGCCCGTGTCCAGCATGAGGAGACACTGAGACCCCACTCTGGCTGTTGGCCTCTCCCTTCCTGCTCCAACTCTGCTTGATCACATTTGACCTCTCCTGCAAGACAGATGTTCTTGACCATGTGTTCTATCTTCCCTCTGATGTCCTGTTTTTAATTTCACTGACTTTCTCTACCTCCTCCCTTCTGGTAGGAGGGGAGATGTAACAATCTTTCTTTCCAGAATTCTTTGAGTAATTTATCTACCATTATTTTGTCTCACTTAAAGACTTTTTACACAATGTATTTTTCAGTCTGTATATTCTGAGTATCTCCAAACTCAGAGCTGTCCCTTGTAAAGTTGAGATGGGTGGGGAAGAGAACTGAGTTACACTACTTTAGGTCATCATTTTGGCATGTATCCTTTTAGTGTCTAGGTGTTCAGTAGATATATGATCTTACATTGCCCCAAGCATAATGTACAGATTTGTAATCCACTTTTAATCCCTTTCCTCTTTGGCTCAGTATTTGATAGTAGAGTGCAGTGTTTTATCTGAACTTTAAAGGAGTTGTAAAGTTGCTGCTGTAATGAATGACTTTCAGAAAGAGAATAGGTGAAAAAAAAAAAATGACTTCCTAAAAAAAAATCTCTAGCAGCATCAGAATCATGGAATAGGGTCCTTAGAAACCTACTCTCCCCCCTGATCTCTGAGTGGTGTAGGTCTATGAGCAGGTAAGACCTGTGCTTGTGTGTCAGCTGACCCACGTTCTACTATTCGTCGCTGCAGGTGAGTCATTCATGGTGGCTCACAGTGCGAAATACTGTTCTTAGGTACTAGATAGACCTCATCCATTATGTGATTTGTTTTAGGGCATCTAATTGTCAAAGAAGCATTGGGAGGTAAGGGTAGAGAAGGAACTGAGTGAGCTCACCAGCCAGGTCTGAACTTGATTAAGCTTGTATTTTTTGTTGTAACATCTGCTAATACCCATTAAATCTGGAAAGCAAGAATAAAGAGCTGTTTATATATTAAAAACACTATATATGTTTATAAATGTTTTTAGATCTCCTACTGTAAATGAATATAGTACCATGTAATTATTCTGATAATGCTCTAGTCAGATTACCTTGAAAATGATCTTGATGAACAGTAAGACGTTATGATTTCATGGTTTACCTGTATACCTCCTACATAGATGCATACTTGTATCTAACAGGATTACCAAATTACATACCTTTTTGGTATCTGTAACATGCCTAAAATACCAGTGTATTCATTGTCCAGTTATGGTTATGAAACCACAATGGCATTGCCAGAGGAGGATTTGTTCATGCATATAGATAATCTTCAGGTTTCTTATACTATTTTGGGAGAGGTTAGATGTTCTTTTCATTGTATTTAAGCCTTTCTTTATTCATGTGATTAATTTTTTTTAATGTACTTTTTGTAGGTAGCACTGTGTGGTTTGTTTTAAACCTAATGTCTGTGCAGGATATCTCAGCAAATATAATTGTTTTCTGCTTAGACAAACTGCCAGCAACTTAAGCTGGTGAGCAGTGTGGCTGCGTGACTGGTGCCTGCTCAGTAGGGGGTGGTGGGTGTGAGGGGCGGTGGTGAACAGAAAGTAGACACTGAGAAATAGAAACACATTTCCCGTCCATGCTGCTGTGATGGGGAGCGTGGCGAGTGCTACCCATAATGGTTATGCTTCCGGGCAGGTTCATCCACTTTGAGTAGCCTTTCTTTAAAAACTCCCAAATTTGTTGTTTCCAATTTTTGCCTCCTTTCAGTTTGTGCAGGCTCTCCTAACAAAGTATACAAACTAGGGGGCCTAATAAAACAGGTATGTATTGTCTTAGTTCTGAGGCCTGCAAACAAGGTGTCAGCAGCAAGGTTGGTGCCTCTAGGGGCTGTGGGGGAGAACCAGTTGTGTACCTCTCCCCCAGCTTCTGGTGCTTTGCTGGCCATCTGTGGTCTGCCTTGGTTTATCTAAGCTTCCCTCTTACCTCTGGCTTCCTCTTCACTGGGGTTCTCCCTGTGTGCATGTCTATGTCCAAATGTGCCCTTTTAATAAATCATATTGAAATAGGTGCTTGCCTGATTTTAGAGAAGCCCATCTTAACTAATTACATTTGTAACAATGACCATATTTCCAAATTAGAAGAGAATACTGGGAGAAAGAAAGCAGTGTGAGCTTTATTAGGTGGGGGCAGTGTATGGGGTGGGGGTGATCATTCTATCCATGTCAGTCTCTTTGCTTTCCTAGGTTCCATCCTGGTCCATTTGGTTTCCTATTGGACACTATAGTTCATTGTCCCACTGGTCTTCTTTCTCTTTTCCTTTTTTTGATTCTTTATCTTTGGTGATACTATCATCATCTCACTAAGTTATACAATGTAGAAGTCTTGGAAATAACCTGTCCTCCTTGAGTGTCCTTAGCTTTTTTTTTTTTTTTAAAGATTTATTTATTTATGCATACAAACACTGGGGTACAGGCCAGAGGTGTGGGGGGGGGGAGGGGGNTTAGCTTTTTTTTTTTTTTTAAAGATTTATTTATTTATGCATACAAACACTGGGGTACAGGCCAGAGGTGTGGGGGGGGTGAGGGGGTGAGATGATTCACCACAGAGAGCGGGGAGCAGAACAGGCAGATCAATGGAAGTACACTGCTGAGGGGAGCAGTGGGCACAGCAGGAGTGGTCTGCCGTACCATGTGGGTCCCCCTCCTGGCGGGCAGCAGGGATCGAACTCATGCTGCAGTGGCTGCGGTTTGCTTCATAGTGCGTTACTTAACCCACTGCGCCACCAGGGAGGCCCGAGTGTCCTTAGCTTTTAACATGTAATCATCATCATCACCAAGTTTTGTCATTTCTGCCTTCACTGTAATTCTCTGACCTTTTCTCTTTTCGCATGCTCTAGCTCTGGATTAGGCCCCTGCTGCTGGGCTGTTTTCCCACATCTTGTTTTTCCTCTGCTAAATTCTTCTCTCACTTCAGTTCCTTATCAAAAACAAAGATCTGAACCTAATATTTATTAACCCAAAGCCTTCAGTGACTGCTCACTGTCGGCATGAAAGTCAAGATTTTGTAACTTGGTCTCGAAGGTCTTCCACGGAAGGCTGGCATCCCTGCTTCTATCTCACTTCTCCTCCTGGTGATCTAGTAGACACAGGGTCTTCACCTATGAACTCTGTCCTGCCTTCCCCAAGTGTGGAATGCCCTCTCTCCTCCTTTCACTCTTCTTTCATCTTCTCAAACCAGCTAGAACGCTATCTCAGCTAAATGGAAATTAGGACACCTGGTTTGTATCCCAACATGCCAGAAACTCACCTTACACAGTCATTACCTTCTAATTTTCTCAAAGGTAAAATAAGGAGGTTGACATCTAAGATCATTCCAACTTTAAAATTTGTCATTTGACAAATGCCACACCTGCATGACACATACCTCGGTTCTTCTAGGCAAATTAAACCACTCTTACCATTGTGCTCCATAGTGCTTGCTTCCTTCTTCTAGTTTTGACTCTCAGCCCTTGCATTCTGGTTGGTATCAATGCATGTTAACTCCCTCTCCTTCCTCTGACAGTTTGTAAGCTCCTTGAGGCCAGCCAAGAATGGTGCAAATGTATCCTCCTTCCCCTTTGCCAGTCTTGCTAAAACCCAGATTCCCAGTGAAATAGGATAAAATGTTCTGTATAGGTGCTCTCCTGTAACAAATGCTCTCCCTAGATGTTCCTGTGCTTTTGGAAGAGGATGTTTTGGATTATAAGTGATACAATATATCATATTGAACCTCCTTGAATTTCTTCTTTGTGGCATTAGTATAATCAGATAACATAGGCTAACCTACTTACTTTGTATAAAAATGTATTCTCTTAGCTGTTCAGAAGTAATGAAATGTTCTGTGAAATATGCAGAACTTGCAGAAAAAAACATTTTCTTCCTTCCCTCTATAACTATCTTCCAGAAATGTGGACTATCTCAATGTATCACTGGAATATGTGGACATTTAAAAACACAAAAGAGTGGGAAAGACCATTTCTGGAAAAGCTTTTATGGATGTTTACTTCTTAGAAATTAAAACATCTGTGGCCTGTTGTGCTCTTTCTAAAAGACAGATGTGATCGTGACCTAACCTTGCCCAGACACCTGAGTCACTCCCTACTTCCTAGAGAAGAAAGACCAGGCCCCCTTCTTGTCATTAAAGTCACCTCTGGTCCTGTATTTCTAATATCCTTTCACAATATTCTCTTGTGTACTCTACTGCCAAAGTCATGTCCACACCATTTTCCTTGTATACTTGCTGGCTCTCTTGAACCTGTCTCTCTCCAGTGTTTCCTCTGCTTCAGGTGCCCTCTGTTCCATGCCTACCACTGAACACATAAGTTTCACTCTTTCTTGAAGGCCACTTCACATGCCCATTTGTGCTGCAGATGTCTTTGATTTCCTACCAAAATTCTGTTAGCATCATATTGTTCCTGTCATATGATGTGTCTTTCCTGTATGCTACTACTTCTGCCCTACCAGACGGGAAGTACCCTGGGGTCCCATTTCTTGTCTGAATTATCTGTATTTCTCCCACATTCCCCATATAAACATCGTTCAGTCCTGTTAGATACCAGTAGTGGATGAATCTCATGAATCATTTTTAAAATACTGTGTAAGGTATTAATGAATGACAAAGCTGCTTTACCACAATCACATCATAATCTAAAGCATGTAAGTTTTATTTTCAGAATGCACAACATGCCTAAAGCAAGGTCTGAATCTGAAATAAAAGTGGTATTTTGGGTAAAATAGTTAGGTTTAACTTATTACCATAGCCTTTTAGATTCTGTAAATAGTCATTTCAGTCCACAATATGTAAACAAAGATGCTAAGTGTTTGTAAGTGTTTTGAGTTTTCGTTTTTGACATTAAAATTTGACTTTTTTTCATTAGTGCATAGTTGTATGCTTTTATTTCCCACAAATTACTGACTTTCTGTTTTGTGCTTGTTTTATGTTGCAGATTAATATCATTTCAAGAATTTGTAGCATTTGAATCTGTCCTGTGTGCCCCAGATGCTTTGTTCATGGTGGCCTTTCAGCTGTTTGACAAAGCTGGCAAAGGAGAAGTTACTTTCGGTAAGAGACATGAATGTGTGTGCACCATTTAAGTGCAGACTTGTGTAAACATCCCCCCACCCATGAAGTGTGTGGAAATGATTGTCAGCATATTTCTCTAATAAAGATAACTTGTTAATTTTGTGCTCCATTTCAAATGTCTTCCTATTTAGAAAGGATTCATTTCTGGTGAAGTAGTTATGCTTCTCTGGCTTGGTTGTAAGATAAGGGAGGATGTGGCATGATCTTTTCACAGAGTTGTGGAATGTGAAAAGTGCACAGGACTTCTGTCATCCCCTTTGTAATCAGTAGGGCTTTCCACTGCCAGAATGAAGAAGTTAATAAGCTGTGCCCGAGTGGAAGTTCCTCATGTAACTTGCTGTACTTGTGTCCTTACCTGGTCCTCATGGAATAGCGAGAGGCCACAGGCACTGTGTAAGACATTAGTTGAGCCTTGTTCCTCTGAATACTGCCCCCTAATGGCAGTGCTTGCTGTGCTGCCTTCTTTAATTTAAAAGACCAAATCTTCTTCACTGATATTAGCTGCAAAGCTACAGAAAGCCTTGCAATATTGTAAGCTTTAGAAGAAAGGGAAGACCAGCAAGTAGTGGGGCAATGGCACGTTCTTTATAAAAAAATAAATTGGCTTCTAAACATAGATTTGGCAAAATGTAATGCATTTAGTACAGCACATAACACCATCTCGTGTCCTGAGTATGTCATCTGTGTGTTTTATAGATACCATTGTCTGTGGAGAATTTGGGAGCCCTTTGGGCATACCGGCTGCCCTTTCAGGGGAGATGGTTAATGTGCCCACTTTAAATGTTTTTATTTATATTTTCTGATTCACTCAGACCTTTTTGGCTTGTCTAATTTGATGGTTTGTGGGAAATGTACAGATAGGGTGGGGAAATACAGATGGTGTAATAAAGCACCATCTATTCTGGAAATGGTTCTTAGAGAGACTTAGCTACTTTCCAGCTCTGCCACTTTTGTCTCTGAGCCAAGTTAATTACCCTCTTAGGTTCTCATTTTCCTTATCAGAAATGAAGATAATAACCACATAAAGTATAGGTAAAGCAGTATAATAGATTTACTCTAACAGCCTTCCTCCCCTTCACCCTTTTCTCTATGATCTTTTGACATGACAGAGTTATTTAGGCTACATCAAGGAGGGCAGCAGCAAAATAGGTTTTGTTTCATATAATCTAGAAGCCCAGATGCTTCTCCTTAATGCTTCCTGAGGATTATTTAACATTTTAAAATACTTAGAATGATTCATTTATTTCTTTGCCCAATACTTAATTCCTCTTAGCATCACTATACTCACAACTTTTCAGTGGAACACCAATAAAAAATTCCTGGCATTGAAATCCCCATTACAAATGACCTTCTACCTCCTGGTGATATTGAAGTAGCCAGTGGAAGCCAGTTTGATGAAAATGTTATGGTAGCATTTCCTTGGGATGAACAAAGACAAACCTGTAAGTTTGAGTGAGTTCAGCACTGGTGTTTTCTTTCACATCTTCCACAGGAAATGTGGATGGAGGGATGGGAGAGAGCTGGGCTAGAGATGGCGGGCTGAGGAATGGACTTCAGGTATTCTCCTTATGCTCGCCAGTCTTCCCTTCCTGGAAAGTGTATGGCAGGGAAGTTGGTAACACCAACCATATCACTGCCCCTAGTGGAAGAAAGAAGCAGGAGATTACAGGGGGCCAGAGAGTGTGCTACTGTGATTGGAAGAATAAAACAGGTGAAGAAGCACAGGCAGCAAATGAGAGTCATCTTTGAGGTGCAGAAGCAGGTGACAGTGAGAGAGTTCTGTTTCTACTTCTTGCTAGGAGTGTGTTGATGAATGAGGCACTTCAACTTTCTAAACCTTCTTTTACTTGCCTGTGAAATCAGGGCAGTAATGCCTACCAAACAGAACAACTATATGAGTATTAATAAATCTACCACCTAAAAAGGTACTGTCTGGAAAATGAATTTTTTATTTAAAAATTGTTTGATTTTTAATTAATTTTGAATTAAAATTTTAATTAAAAGTTAAATTTTATAAATTAATAATCTAATTAAATTATTTAAATATTTTTTAAAAACAGCTTGTAAGAACAAATGAGATTTTTTTTCCTTCTTTCCTTTTTTTTTTTTTTTTGTTTGTTTTGGTGGGGTTTTTTTGGAAGCCCTTTACTTTTTTTCTCTTTTTTTTATTAAAATATTTTAAAATTTACATATACTTGCCATTAATTGTAATCCCCATGTATTCCCTATCACCATCTCACCAGTGCACCATCACCTCAGTCCCTCCTGTTCCCATCTTCCCTCAACCCTCCCCCTCCCCTCCCCACCAGGTGTCCCCAGTCTGTCCTTGGGAAGCCCTTTACTTTTGACTTGCAACTTCATTACTGACCAATTAGCCAGTGGTTTGCTGGTCGTCATATGAGATGGAAATGAAAAATTGGGGCTTCCAAAGAGCTAAATTCTTGTTGTATCATCATTTGCATATAACTGATAGAACACATTGCTTCTCTCCCTGTATCCTTCTTCCACTGGTAGTTTGTCCCAGGAATTGTTTGTCTCACAAAACATAAACAAGTGAGCCACTAATCCCTATTTAGGATTCATCTGAAAGAGATAGTCCTAACATAAAGAAGATACACAAATTGCCATCAAATTGCCAAACAATAACTCTCCTTTAATATTTCTCCTAGTGTGGGATAGACTCATAAAATGTAGATGCTATTAGAACAGTTTTTGCCCAAGTAACTTACAAGCATATGGGAGGATAGGGTGGGTAGCCTAATAAGTGCTGTGACAGTACATAGCTTTGTAAGAAACTAGAATGTGTTTTCCAGGAAATTCATATGGTGTTGAAAGATTAAAAAAAAAAATGAGTTGGACCAAAAAAAAAAAAAGACTTAGCCAGTCAATCTGGTCTCATAAAGCCACAGTATTAAATCATGCCAGTCTATGTATGACTTGGCTGGCTGTTTATGTGAGTCTTTTAGAGGTGAGTGTACTTGCACTCTGACCGCTGGTTCTACCCTTCTGTCTCTGTAACTCCTTCCCCAAAATAACCCTTTTGACTTTCAGGAGGCCATCTACCTGAGTATGTGTCTTTGGGATAGTTAAGTGCGGGTGGTGGGAGAGGATGGGCTTACCTTTCCAATTGACTCAGTGAGATGTGGAATTGAGAGTTAGTGTTTGCACGGGATGGATTCATGTTGCGGGCTGCAGAGAGGCCTCAGATCCCCAGTGTCAGCCAGACTTGCATTTCATCCAGAAGTGAGGAGGGGAGCAGTTACACACTCTTTATCTGTTTGTAATTGGGTGTCCACATAAGAGCCTGTTTGAAGCAGGGCTTCGATGACTGAGTTCTGTCAGCACCAGTGTTTGTCAATAAGCTAGCGGTATTCAAGTTCCACAAGGCACATTCTGCTGCACACTAAACAAAAATCAGATGGAGTAAGGGGATATAATCGAGTGTCACATTTCAATGAGACCTTGCCTTGTTTCCTCTGAGGCTTTGTTTATATTTACCATGTTTTCCTGTCTAGATCACTCACTATGTTTGCTACAATGAAAAGATCTTGATTAGGCCAATTTTGTCTCTTTGATATCTAGTTCATTATATTCTCCTATTTCCTTTGAGGGAAAATGTATCTCCAGTACTCTCGCTCTCATCATGTTTTCTTATTTTGATGCCTGATTTTTATATTTTGAGATATCAACAGGTGTATAACAGAAAAGCATTATAAAGGGAGAATTCTAGTTACTAATTTGTAATTCTGTATATGTGGAGGGAAAAAAAACTTGTTCTAAATTTTACGTGTTTAATTATCTTACATAGTAGTAATTGTTTTTAACTTTTAATTTTTACATCATGTCACTTGATGACATTTTGGTTAATGGCAAACTTTCATATGTGATGATGGTCTCAGTACTATATAATATAGCCTAGATATGTAGTAGGCTGTGCCACTTAGCCTTATGTAGTTAAAAGTTAGCACCTTCACACAATATCCATTCTTTTTCTTTGCTGTATAATATTCTTTTAAATCCTATCCTATTATATACTTATTCTGTTGATAGACATTTGCACATTTCCAGCTTTGGCTGTTGAAATATTGTACTTTGAATATTCATTTACATATTTGTCTGTGTGTGTGCATTTGTAGGCATTTCTAGGAGTAGAATTTCTTGTCACAGAAAATGTTTTTAATCAGTAATTTCCCATAGTGTTTAATACCAGTTAATCCTCATGCCACCAGAGAGTTCCAATTATTCCAGGTTTTTGACAACACTTCATCAACTGCTTTTCTTTTAGTGATATCTCACTGTGTTACATTAATTTTTATTTCCATGACTTTTAATGGGGTGTGTAAATTTTAAAAATATACTTCTTGTCTATTTGAATGTCCTCTATAATGGTATGCCTGTTTTATAGATTAAAGGCCTGTATGGGTTATATATTTTACAGATATCTTTTCTTTGTGACTTATTTGTTCACTTAATGGAATCTTGAGAAACATTCAGTTCTTAATTTTACAAATTATCGGCATTTTCTTTTATGGGAAGTGCTTTTTATGTCCTGTTTAAAAAATCTTTGCTTACCCTCATATCATGTAAATATTCTCCTGTATTCTTTTTGGTTTTTTTTTTTTTTGTTTGTTTGTTTTCCTTTCAAATTTAGATTTTAGTTTTCTTAGAACTTTTTTGGTTTTGCATGTAGTGGGGGTAAAGCTTCCTCTCAAGCTCCCTACCACCCCCCCCCCATGAATATCTGTTTCACCCAAAACCATTTATTGAGAGAACACCCTTTTATTGCTCTACAGTCACACTGCTATCAGAAATCAGATCTACTCTTTCTTGATTTATGGGTCTGTTTCTGAACTCTATCCTTTCATAATGCCTATTCTCTACCGATGCTAGACTGTCTGCATTATTATAGCTTTATAGTAAGCCTTGATGTCTGGTAAGTGCTCCTCTTTATTCTTTAAGATGTAGGTGCTGGATATGGCTGTTCGAAGAAATCCAGTTAGGCCTGATTGACTCCAGTGTACTCTTAACTGCCTTCAGCCTTTCAAAATGGTTAAGCCTGGGTGCAGGTGGCAGTATGATGGGGCAAGATAAGAGCTTGACACAGGCCTTGCTATGCTTGTGCTGTGGCACTTTTGTTCCCAAGTTCTACTGTAGTATGTTGTAGCGGCAGGATGGAGGGCAGCACTGGAGCAGAGTTCGGGATGGTTCTGGGCAAACAGGTCAGCGAAGGAGAGTCTTGGAGCCCTCGGTGGCTTTTCATACTTTATTTATTAGAGGTGGCCAGGCACATGGCAGGCAGGGGTGCCGGGGGGCCGGGAGGCTGGCAGGCCTCCCAGCCCCCAGCGCATCTCACCCTCTCCGCTGCTGCTTCTTCTATCTCTGCTGCTGCTGCTGCTCCTTCATCGGTTGATCCTCACAGTTCTGTCGGTGTTCGCAGTTCTCACAGTTCTGGCGTCCTCATGACGCCGCCCATTTATGCCCGTGTCCAACACAGGTGCACCCACTTGCGCATGCCCACCCTGGAGTGCTCACAGCACCACAGGTGTCCATCATCAGTGGTGGGAGGGTGGAAATACCTGATCAACCTTTACCCTACATATGTTCACAGCTGTTTGGGATTAGGGTTTTGGTATGCTCTAGAACTCTCTCCTGTGATAGGGATATAGAGTTGGAATGTGAGTGAAGGTTCTGGTAACAGAGTGATGTTATTTAAAGAGAACTGGGTTGGGAGCTGTAGTGGCAGGAAGGCAGTACTGAGCAAGTTCTGGATGGTTCTAGCAGACGGGAGGTAAAGGAAGGAGTCTTGGAGCCCTCGGTGGCTTTTTATGCCTTTATTACAGAGGTGACACCATTCTCTCAGAGGTGACCAGGTACATGGCAGGCAGGGGTGCTGGGGTGCCAGCGGGCTGGCAGGCTTCCCAGCCCCTGGCGCATCTCACCCTCTCAGCTGCTTTGGTGGTCTTCTGTTCTCCTGCTGCTGCTGCTGCTGCTGCTGCTGCTGCTGCTGCTGCTGCTGCTGCTGCTGCTGCTGCTGCTGCTGCTGCTGCTGCTGCTGCTGCTGTCCTCATGATGCCGCCTCTATATGCCCATGTCCAAACCCAGGTGCACTCACTTGCGCATGCCCATGTAGGCATGGGCGCAGCTCCACAGGTGTGGCGGCAGGGTGGAAAGACATGCTTTCTCTGATCCTACAGAAGCCAAGATCCTTCTGGGTTAATGAATATCTAACTGTCCCATCCTTATCAGTAGATGGGCTCTTTCCTCATCTGTCAAAGGAGGTTTTGCGACTTTTTGACTTTACTTAACACCTGTTCGATGTTAAGTACTTTTAAGTGTTGCTTGCTTCCAAAGGTAAGACAGACCCAAGTCCATCTTTTTTTTTTTTAACATTTATTTATTTATACATACAAGAGCTGTGGCGCAGACCAGAGTCCAGGGTGGTGAGAGAATTCACCAGAGACAGAGTGGGGAGCAGAACAGGCAGATTGACTGAAACACACCGCTGAGGGGAGCAGCGGGCGAGGCAGGAGAGGTCTGCTGCGCCATGTGGGTCACCTTCCCCTGGACAGCAGCAGGGATTGAACTCGTACTGCAGTGGCTGCGGTTTTCTTCATAGTGTGTTGCCTAACCCACTGCGCCACGAGGGAGGCCCCCAGGTCCATCTTTTAAGATGATGACCCTCCTCACGGCTTAAAAAGGTAGTTCATAAAAATTTTTGAGGTTCTTGCTGACAGAAATGTTGGTGTTCAAAAATGGAGGTGGGTAGAGAGAGACAGGTTTGAGGTGCGGAGACCATGTGAGCAAAGTGGAGGGAGTGTGGTGAGTGACAGGTCTTTCTTGGAGTTCTTTATGACAGGAACTCAGGGAAGAGTACAAGATAAAGGTAAATTAGAATCCTAATAAAGATGACCTTGAATATCTGACTTTTTTTTAACCAAAGGAGTGTTATGACCCTGATTAATATATATATTTTAATTGCGGTTAACATTGGTTTACATCTTGTTTGTGTGTTAGAAGTGGAGGACTTCCCACCTCAAGTTAATCTGGCTGATGTTTTAAGAGTATTGTTCTCATTGTAGTGTTGAGAATAGACCTCTGAAGAATCAGAGTAAAAAAGAGGATAAGACACTGTTGTAGTAATCCAGGTGAGAGAGCATAGTGGCTTGGACTAGAATGTGATCAGGGGTAGCAGTAGAATTGGGAAGAAGGAGTTAATTTCTGCGTATAATTTGAAGAGAGTCAATTGACTTTACTGTGGGGTTGGATGTGGAGTGTGACAGAAAGACAGGAGGCAAAAATGACTCCAAAATCTTTGACTAGACCACTCTCACTTGGAGGGCAGATTTATCAGCAAGATGGGGAAGCTTGCAGGCATGTTGGGGTTGGGGGCAGGGAGTAGGGTCTCACTTTTAGATGTGTTTGATCCCGATTTTATAACTAAGTGAGGATGTCAAATAGGAATGTAAATATGGGACTTGGGAGGTAGAAATTCTGTAGTTGTTAGAAGGTATTTCACTGGATGAGATAAATAAAGATAAGGATATTTCTTGATTGATTACCATGTTGAAAGAGTGAAGAAACTACGGTGACAAAACTAAAATATTTGTCTCTTCAGAAAATGTACAATTTATGGACAGTAAAACATGTTATCTATTTAAACCAAATATATGTATACACACATATGTATGACATCAGGATTTACTACCTAGAATGTATAACAGGCTAGGGTAGGACGAATGGAGTGGATTTTGAAGTGTCTGAAGTTGCCTCAACACCAAGTTGCCATGGTATGAGATGTGGGTTGTACTACTGCATGAAGACTTGGAGGTGACAGTCACTTGGGAGTGCTGCAACAGTCTAGGGGAAAGTAATGGAGGCCTGGACTGGACTCATCTCTGGACCCCACCAGGGCCAGGCCTTAGAAAGAGTCTCCATGACTTGACTTGATTGGCTGTGGAGTCAAAGAGGGATCAAGAGCAGGAAGAAGGACCAACCAGGTTGTAGCTTTTGAGTTAGTTCTGCTCCAGAGGCTTGTGCTTTACATGGTCTCTAGAAAAGAAGGAAAATAATTTCAAGTTTGCTGATCACTGCTAATCTGCTCCTGGGCTAAATGCTTTGTATGTAAGTTATTATTTAATCCTCACTACCTGGGAGGGCAGTTCTTGTGTAATTCTTGTTTTTCTGATAAGGAAATGGCCTGGGGGAAGTTAAGTAACTTGGCCACTCATGGAATTGCCAGTGGTGGAGCCCAGGTGGCGGCCTGTGATGGCCAAGTGCTCTCGCGGTGCGGTACTGCCTCCCTCTGGCGGTCTCTGTGCCCTGGGCCCGAGATATGATCACTGTGGTTTCAGTCTGTATTTGGTGTTAGGGGCATTTAATAATTTTCATGAAGAAGTAAAGAACAGTTAGCAATCACCTTAGTTAGAGTTGTAATTTTATGACAGTAGTGGGAATTAGACAAATGTCCCAGAGTTGGAGTTCTCAGTGTATATAGAAAGTTGCCTCTGATACAAAGATGTACAGGTAGTTTTGAAATGGTTTGGTGTGGGCTTTACATGGAAAAGCTTATTCTTTTTTTTTTTTTTAATTTTTTTTCTTTTTTTAAAGATTAATTTATGGGCCCGCCCTGGTGGCGCAGTGGGTTAAGCAACGCACTATGAAGCAAACCGCAGCCACTGCAGCACTAGTTCGATCCCTGCTGCTGGCCAGGGAGAGGACCCACATGGCACAGCAGACCTTTCCTGCCTTGCCCTCTGCTCCCCTCAACAGTGTGTTTCTGTCAATCTGCCTGTTCTGCATCCTGCTCTGTCTGGTGGATTCTCTCACCACCCCCAGACCTCTGGCCTGTACCCCAGTGCTTGTATGCATAAATAAATAAATCTTAAAAAAAAAGAAAGATTTATTTATTATGCATTCAAGTGCTGGGGTACAGGCCAGAGTCCAGGGAGGTGAGAAGATTCACCAGAGACAGAGTGGGTAGCAGAACAGGCAGACTGACTGAAATACACTGCTGAGGGGTACAGCAGGCGAGGCTGGAGAGGTCTGCTGCGCCATGTGGGTCACCTCCCCCGGACAGCAGCAGGGATCGAACTCGTGCTGCAGTGGCTATGGTTTGCTTAATAGTGCATTGCTTAGCCCACTGCACCACCGGGGAGTCCCAAAGCTTTTTCTTTTGATGTGAGTAGAATTCTGAGTGGAGGGGAGAATAAGAGTGGTAGAAGGTGTGGGGAGGTGGTCTTGGTACAGGCTGAGGATTTTAGAGGAAGCCCAGATCTGAGATAAGCAGCTAGAGACATGGGCACTGTTAGAGAGGGGGCCCTGTGATGGAGCAACCCTTCCCTCTTTCCCCTGAACACACACACACAGAGTCTCTGAGCAGGAGGTTTTGGTTGATAGAGACCACTAGGTGTTCTTCAGCACTCTTTGGAGGATGGGCACAGGGTCAAATAATACTTAGAAAAGGTGGTTTTGTAGGGTTAATTGGAGTAGGGCAAAGCAGCGCCTCCCTGCTTCCCAGCACCTCTGTTCAGTAGCCTGGTGATCACTCCCATTTTGTGAGTTGAGGGACCCAAACTCAGGTGTGAAAGGACTTACCTGGCCTCTCGCAGCTTAGTCCAGACAACTTGTGAGTGGTAGTCTCCCAGATACTTTCCTTTACCTGTGTTTCTCATTAAATGATGCTTGAGGAACATTCTCATTTTGAGTTTTCAGGTATGTGTTTAATGAAACTGTATATCTAAATTACTTAGCTCAAAAGACAAAACTGGCAGGCAAACCATAGATGGAAGACATCTAGGAAGGCAATGGGAGAAAGAAGGGTCAAAACAGGAGGGAAGGAGCACAAGGTATTATGTTGATGGTCACGGGTGCCACGATGATGGGAGAACTATGGGGAGTACACCTGAAGGGAGAAATCAAATATTGTACAGAAATGAACAATGATGTATGAAAATAAAATTAATAAAAATTCAGTTCATCTACCAGTGAGCATGGTCTTTTTCATGACGCTAATTTAACATTAACTATTCCTATTTTTCACCCAGTAGTAGGTGACTCTTAACAGCCTCACTCAGTAGTAGCAGAGGACCTGAATCTTATTTTGTCAAGTGGAAGTCATAATTGTCCTCCTGAAAATTCAAAGTATGTCCTATGTTATAGCACTTCCTTAAGTTAAAATCTAAAATTTATATTTGCATAATGCGATTACATGTTTTTTTCCTCCTCAGACTTTTTTATCGTTTTCATTTCATTCAGTAACAGAATTTTATGAGCTATGTTTTATATACAACTTAAAAGTTGCCATTCTTGGGCCTCCCTGGTGGTGCAAGGGGTTGAGCACCGCACTATGAAGCATCCACAGCCACTGCACCATGAGTTTGATCCCTGACCAGGGAGGTGACCCACATGGTGTGGCAGACTTCTCCTGTCTTTCTCACCCACTGCTCCCCCACAGCAGTATATTTTAGTAGAACTACCTGTCCTCTTCCCTACTCTGTCTTTGAATCCTCTCACCCCCCACACTTCTGCCCTGTACCACAGTTCTTGTATGCATAAATAAATAAATCTTTTTTAAAAAAGTAAAAGTTACCTTTCTTACGATGGTGAATATAATCACCCAATTTCATTACCATGGTGGTGGTGGTGGTGATTATCTGTAGGACTACGTTTTTTTTTTTTTTTAAAGATTTATTTATTTATGCATACAAGCACTGGGGTACAGGCCAGAGGTGTAGGGGGGTGAGAGGATTCACCACAGAGAGCG